>CAXAMN010025805.1:1177113-1239416 GCA_963970005.1 Durusdinium trenchii | reverse complement strand
AGCTTCACAACTAAAGAGCTTAGGAAAAGTAAATAAGGAATAGAGGGAGAGTAAAGCAAATCAAAAGGCAAAGAAAAGGAAACACACATTCAAAGCCTCAAATCTCTAGACATTATTCTAGGGCCCCCCCTAAATAATGTCAGAAAGCTGCTTGCTGGACTACCCCCTTTGCTTGATTGCTCTTTTTTGTTTTTCAATACTTTTGAATAAGGGATGTTATAAAGAAAGCATCAAATCTCAATGGAAATCTTCAACTGTTTAATAGAATTCTCCATCCAAAAGCCTCCAAAAGCATCAAATCTCAGTGAAAATCTTCAACTGTTTAATAGAAATCTCCATCCAAAAGCCTGTAAGATAAGCAAATCCCAGCAAACTCAAAAGGGAAAAAGAAAACTATAACAATAAAAAATATCCCACTACAACTACCCCTCCCAAAAAAAAACATTATTCTGGGGGCCTTTATAAATCTGTGCAGGAAAAAAAGTGACATTATTCTAGGGTCGTTTATAAATCAAAGGTCCACATTAAGGGAACCGACCTTTGGAGAATTGCGCGGCGCTGCTTTGAAGCGAAGGTCATGCAGTGGCATACATGGAGTGTCTGGGTGTTATTTTGTGTTTCCTTTGAACAGGATCCTGCAAACTATGGAAACGACCAGAAAGTCTACGGTAGAGCCTCAACACGCGAGAATGCAGAGATCGAACAGGTCAAAAGCATTCAAAAGCACGCTTTGCCACGTTTGTCTGCATCGGTTGTTGACTCGCTTCGGAGTCTAAGATTTTGGACTCGTGCTTCACAGGGTATTCAAGGAGCTGTTAAGCTGGTCATGGAATTGTTCCTGGCCAGGCTTGTGAAAGTGCGATCGACTATCGCTCAGCGGAGAAATGGTTTGACAGGATGACGCAGGTGCGACACTGTCGAGAGATGTATGTTTTTTGCTGGAGAGAATCACGCGACCCTGGAACTTGGATGTGTCCTCCAGCTTGTGAGAAGATGTAAGAACTGACTCGGTGCCACTCAAACGTTTTCCATGCTTACATACTTGCCATGGACACAGGCTTGCCATGCTCGTCTCGTCTCGTTTTGCGGCGTAGCGCCGCGGTCCTCGGGACCCATGGGAGGCCAATGTCACGGCGAATGCCGTGTCTTACAACTTGATCATCAAGACCATGGCCAAGGCCCGCGACTCAGTGACGGGCGCTGATGTTTTCAGAATCGATTCTTCTCCGGGTGCTGGGTGAAGGCACCAGGTCCCATGAAAGGACAACAAGATCAATCAAGGAGTCACGTGACGAGATGTGGACACGTGGAAAGGACTGAGAAAACACTGGGTTTTGCGCCGTGAGGACCGTGGGTCTAGAGATACCCGGTTGATCAGTGGTTTGCGTGGTTGACGGAACTCAATGCTGAATGGTTTCCATGTTTCCACTTCCTGCGAGGGGCGTCTGCCATAGAACTCATGAAGAAACGCAGTATTGATGGATGTATATTGGACAAGGAGAAGGCTCCCCATTTAAAAGGGTAAAATCTTTAATTTGATAAAACCAACCCATTTGGATTGTACCACCTTTATGTCTAATATCTTTTTTAAATAAACATGTTTTATGAATCAACAGTCTACATGGTTTGGTCCATACCCCGAGGGATGGGTCCTCCCTGGACAGCCCGAACCTAGGCCGGACAGCCCAAGAAGGCCAAGCAATGGGGACGCAGAATGGAGCAAGCAGGCAAAAAGAGGGTTTGTCCAGACAGAGAAACGTTATTGATTTGGATGGTTTTGGCTACAATCTTGCTGATATAAGCGGCTTCCAGTTTTGCTAAGGATTAATGTAGTTAACGATGTTCCACACGAACTTTACGAGATCTTTGAGAGTGAGCATCCCGTGTCGTTCACAACCGAACTTGGACATGGATGCCGCACCAACGTCCAGCATCCTCAGAGGCGATGCGACATGTTGTTTGTTCGGCAATTGAAGCGTGTAGAACACGGTGTATGAACTTGAAGCCGAAGCAGTTGGTGTACCCCGCATCAAGTGCTTTCACCGAAGCCCCTGGCAAGTTGCTAGCAGATAACTTTTTTTTGTACTACTTGATCAAATGAGCTGCTGAATGATCCTTTCCTTGCTGAAATAGAACATCAAGCCAAGCACCGCTTCGCACAGATGCCACTTGGCAGGTCTTCTTTCATCGAAGACTTTGCAGTTTGAGTTGGTGTGAGCCCGAGCGAGGGAGAAACCATTGAGAAAAGGTCATGCTGTCTGTCCGCGCCAGTGCAGATGGCCGGTTTTTGGTGCCAAAGCAGGGGAGAGCAAACAGATCGCACCATTGATACACGACAGAAGATCAATCAAAGCTACTAACAGCAAGGACTCACAGAGGTATTTTGAGGTGAAATATTAATATATACTATATATATTATACTATATTATGTTATAAATACTGTGTATATATATATAACTATATATTTGTGCCATACAATTCCACCCCGTCTGAACACAAACCAATGATCCCTTTGCTTGGTCGGCTTTTGCGTTTGTGCTCTTCTGCTTTGTCCGACACTTCCGCACATGTTTCACTGCAGGTTGTGAAGAGCTTGCTTCAGACCAGCCAAAATTCAGCGGACTACATCGCTGGATGGGTGCGGCACCCGCGTCTTCTTCGCGCTAGAAACACGCGCCCAACGCGGCGAACGCGGGGCATTTGTGCCGTACGCGGGGCTGAGACTAACACTGCACGTTTCAGCACTCACAGTGTTTTTGTTCGGGAAGTGAAGTGAATCACCAGTTGATGCATGTTGATCCTGTGAAACGACCCACCAATGATCAACAACCTTCAATAACACCGCAGCGGAAGATGTTACCCCGCATCGTCGCCCACGCGAGGTTTGTGCCATGCAGGGCAGGTGGTTGGATCGACCCCGAAACGGCTCCGAGCAGCCGAAGTGTGGGTATACCACGAGGGAGCCATGCTTGGTATACTCTTGCATGGGAAAACCGTCCTGGACCCCTCCAAAGACCTATGAAGCAGAAACGAAGACTTTCGAAGAAAGGCGATTCACCAAAAGGAGACAGGCGATTCACCAACATCACCAACCATTTTGCCCGATCTGGGACAACTCAGGCGGCAAAAGCAAATGAGCTGAAGAAGGACATGAATGCCTCGGTCTATCACAACGTCGGGGATCCCAGAACCGGACCGGTGCGATGCCACCGGTCGTTCTGGGTCGTCCCGGTCGGTGACGAAAACTCTTCCCGAATGGGTCAAGCACTGTAAGTGCTTGAATGGGTCTGATGGGGTCAGATGGGGGGACACTGTTCAATGTGTTTCCTTCGATGTCTCCAGTTGTTTTGCTTCAGAGAGTTGCCAACTCGCAATGACATCAAGTCAACATTGATGCCCCAAGCTAGTGCCCAAGCTATAGCAAGGGCTGGTGTCAGTAACTTTGTATTGTACATTGCACTGGTGGTTGCTATTCCTTTGTCTCGGTGATACATTTTGCAATGTACACTGAATCTACAGAATTTGGCATGTGGACGTGTCCCTTTTCTTCCTCCAGGTCATGCGGGCCTACTTCCTGGAGAACAAGCCAGAGGAAGCCAGGCTGGAACACACCACAGAGCTTTCTCCAGTCGCATGGAGGTAGGACGTTGTTCTCTCGATTGCTGATTTGATAGGTTTCACAGGATGTGCAGAAAGGAACACTGGGAAAAACATTTCATGTACCCATGGCCCATGGCTAGCTTTTGGTGATTGAGAAGATCGCGATTGTCATATATTTACTATATACTTGTTTCAGTGATGATTCGAGCTCCTGCTTTTGGCAGCTGTGCCGGCTTAGCAAAGTTTATTGCGGTTCCCGGCGCAACCATTGCAGCACACCCCAACGCCGAGAAGGAAGCAGCAATGGCGCAGCAAGTGCAGCTTTCCGATTTCGAGATGGGCCGCACCCTTGGTTGCGGCTCCTTCGGGCGGGTGAAGTTTGCAAAGTACAAACCAGATCCTCAGCCATTCCCAAGTCTTTGGTTGAGATGATAATGCCCGGTGGCCAGTACATTTCAGGTAGGTTGAAACCGCCAACCAGATCTGTTTGATGTTTCATATGTTTTCAAGGCTGTAATTTTGGATATTCCTGGTACTGAAGACTCGGGGGAATTCTGTTTTAGCAGCTTTTTTTTTCCCTTGAACCAGCTTACCAGTGGCTATGAGGATGGGAAGTATTATGCAGTGAAGTTCATGAAGAAGCACGAGATCATCAAGCTAAAGCAGGTGGATCATATCAACAACGAGAAGAGGCTCATGGCGCAGATTTCTTACCCTTTCATTGTGAACATGATGGGCTACTTGTCCATACTGGCTTTAGACAAAGACTACTTTTACAATTGAGGCTGTTTGCTTTTACCATGTTTTTTTTTTTTTCATTTTTTGGAATGGTAATAGCACCGCTAGACAGTTGATCAAGTGGACAATAATTGACATGCTGTTTCCACCATGTATTTCTGCCACGTATTTCTCAGGGTCCAGTTATGGCCAGTCAAGGCTATTGCAAAGATGAACACTTCGTTTACATCGTCATGGAATCGATCAACGGTGGGGAGCTCTTTACACATCTGCGCCGTGCACGCAAGTTCTCCGATGAGCAGTCCAAATTCTATGCCTTGCAAACCGCAGCAGCCTTCGCACACATCCACAGCAAGAACATCATTCATCGCGACTTGAAACCGGAGAACATCCTCCTCCTTTCCAATGGCCACTCAGAGATAAGACTTCGAAGCAATCAGACTTAGATAATTACATACTGTTCAGATGTTTTTCCAGACGAACATCCCACGACTGAGGCTACTCCAAGTTGACGGATTTCGGCTTCGCGAAGATCATCGAGCCCGGCACCCGAACCTACACCCTTTGTGGCACCCCAGAGTACATAGCACCCGAGGTCTTGCTGAACAAAGGCCACGGCAAACCGGTTGACTGGTGGACTTTGGGCATTCTGATCTATGAGATGATCTGCGGGCAGCCTCCCTTCTGTGATGAAGACCCCATGGGGATTTACCAGAAGATCCTGGCAGGAAAGGTCTACTTCCCCAAGTATTTCGACAAGAACGCCAAGGCTCTGGTCAAGAAGCTCTTGGTGGCTGACCTGAGCAAGCGCTTCGGGAACTTGAAAGATGGCTCGGCGGATATTCTCAAGCACAAGTGGTTTGAGTCCTATGAGCTGGCCAAGTTGGAGAACTTCGAGGTTCCTGCACCCTACAAGCCCAACATGAAGGATGAGAACGACACCTCCAACTATGAGGACATCCCTGACTCCAAAGAGTTGCCTCCACCGGTGTCCGCCTCTCAGGACCCTTTCTTGGACTGGTGATTTCCCTTGGCCTGAAACGGCCCGAATGGCCTGGTATCACCACTTGCATGAGATGCCACAACTGGCGGCAGCGAAAGAAGCGCAAAAGAAGCCGCGACAATCAGCGCAAACATCGCAAAAGTGCCCTGTTGGAACATGTTGGAACGTGTCTGTGCCGCACTGTGTGCCTTAAATAGATCCTTTTGGACAAGTAGCAAAGGGGTCGTCGGGTTTCGGACATGATGTAGGGTCGTCGGGCGCAGTTTCTCAGTGCAAGATGCTGTTGTTTGGATGCATGCTGAAGAGGCAATGGGTTGAGTGGATGGAGACAAATGGCACCTCTACGAATAGCGAGACCTACATGATGCTGATGAGGCCTCAGGGTTTTGGAGCACGCATGTCGAATTGCACTGGGTGCATGAAGCACACGTAGGGCCGGTCCCCTTCCCACTGATTGTGGGCGAAGCATGGCGAAGCTAAATCACTTCACAGTGCTACGACATTTACATAGAATAACCATGAACTACCTACAATTGCCTACATGACGACTACATGACTCATGACGACTACGGATGACGACGACGGACCAGCAAAAAATCAAGGATTGCCATGGCTACTGCGACTGACTCAAGACGACCATGATCGGTCTCATTGATGACGTTCATCATCATCCTTAGTCTTGAATGACTTGACATCGATCGTCAGGTTGAGTCCTTGACGTCGTTATTGATTTAGTCTTATTTGTCAGTCGACTGTCATTGATGTTGGTTTGGCATGACGTCTAAGTCAAGTCGTCATCATGGCATTGGTGACGGCGACTTGATGATTAAGAAGACAGACTCCTTACGTCAAAGGGCTTTAACGAGTCTGTCGCCTTCATGATGACTACGACCGACGCATTGATCATTAGACTTAGTCTATCATGAGTACATGGAGTAGGTTTAAATATAGATTTGAGAATATTGACTTGTTTCAAGAACGCTTTCTGCATAATTTACTTAATGTATTTATACATATATATATATTGTTTAATTAATGTGACTAATTTAAGTTTCAAAGGGTCAAAACCACAATACTATATATTGAATGCATTGTTAGTTTAAGTATTGTAGAGATATGATAAAACTAATAGACTATTTACGCAGTATATTAACAACTTTTCAATAGCTGAATGAACATATTTCTATTGTTAATATAATTTGATAAGTTTCATTCGTTTGAAATTTGAACGATCCTTCGGCATCATTCGGGACCTTTGTATGCTTGGTGATGCCTTCACACATCGTTCCAGCGTGTTCCAAATACCCAGATTATCTCAAACGAATCATGGCATTCGGTTTATCACAACAGGACAACAGGTCACTCAGCTTCTAGGGATCCTTGGAAGTTCTCCGGACTATCTGGGACCTCTCATCGCTAGGTACGATGATCGCCAGGCGATCGGGTTCCGATGAAAGAGACTCTCGTGGTCAATCGGTGACTCTCTTGGGTTGAAGTCGGTGCATGTTTTTTCAATCTACTGTACTTTTCAATCTACTGTACTGTACGGATGGTTTTCCAAGTCTTGCAGCTTGGTATATCCTGGTAGCAAGAGCCGATGCAACAGAGCTGCAAAAGTTTGGAGCAGCCCGAAGAACGCCCGCTTCGGGTCCCGCTGCCGTCCGTCGAACGCTTGGTGGTGCCGTTTCGGGTCACGCTTTCGTTCTTCCGGGGCATTGATCGTTTCGATGAGTGTTTTTTCTGTGCTTTTTCCAATCTAAAAAAGCGGAAAAAAACTTGTCCAACCCGCCATGCCAGACCACATTTTGGCACCAGAAGATGGACGAGAAGGGTGTTCCGCCCAGTACCGACAGCTTCAAGTGCCAGACTGAGTCGGGAACGCGTTCTGTCAACTGAGTTCGGCAGAATCGATTTGGGTCCAAACGAACTCCGAAGATCCCTTGTTGTCTATTTGGCTCACCTTGGGAGGTCAAATCAGCTGGAGGTTTGTCTATCTCTGTTTTCTCATACCCCATACCGTCACATTGTGATGTCATACCCGAATGATGCAGATCCGAATCAATTTAAATGTGGGGGTGTATTGAGCGGATAGGCGGATAGTTGGGCAAAAATGAGACCATGAGGCTCGTTCGGCATGGCGAAGTCAACAACAAATCCTTAACAGCATTTGCCCTCGGCCCCCCTTTCCCACCGGGGACTGTCACCGCTGATTTCACCCCTCAAAAGCATTCAATATACCTGTTTACATGATCAGATATGACAAACGTTTCTTTGGGAGTCTTTGACACACCGAACCTGAAAGCTGTGATATCCCAAAACCGCATGGATCCAAAAACCGCACGGATCCACGCCTTTCTGTGTTCGAACGGATGGCTCTTCTCGTTTCGGTGGATCTGTCGAGCTCCCGAGCGAAGCTTTGCGGCTCAGTTTGGTGCTGCGCTCCCTGAGCGAAGTCAAGGGCAAGAAGAGACTTCCCTTGGTCGAAGAGTGGTATGAGAGGCACCAGTTTGGGAGTGGATGGAGAGTGGAGGACAGGGCTGAGAGCTGGAAGATGCTCAAAAAACGAGAGCTTTTTGGGGCATGTTTAGGTTTGGAATGGATTTGTCGTCATGGATGGTATGTAAGCTACACAAACACTATATGAAACATGTGGCAATACTATGGAGTGACTCCAACAATACGATATCCAACAACGGATTCACATCATTCGTGCAGCTAAGGCTGTCTCATGCAACCCCGTAGACCGGAGAGAATTGGATTCAGCAGTCAGCAGTCATCGTGACGCCGTGACGACCCAATTGACGCGTGGGAACTTCGATGGAAGGAGGGAATGAACTCATGAACTTCATCGAAAACCACGAGTCGTATTTTTGTCCATGAGGACTTGTGAACACTATTTTCATCATTTTTCATTTCATGGATTCATCAAAGTCTGACAGATCCCTAAAAGCCGCACAGTGCGTTCAGACGAATTCCTTCATGAAACCGTGATGTCAGGATGCAGGATGCGGGTTGCCCCCCGAACGAGGCCTTCGGCCGCCGAGTGGGGCAGGTTCTTTTGATGTTTCTCCAGAAGTTGGGAAAGTCGTGTTTCTCCACCAGGCCAAGTGTGTGTCAGTCACTGTTGCTCAGGAGGAAGCGATTTGGAGGGAGCTACGAGTTCCCCAAGCCCTTGCTAGGTTGAAGCACGGGTATCCACGGTTTAAGTGTCTAGGTTTGTGTGAAGAATCTGGCCCCAAGTTGGGGACCCCTAGAAAAACAAATTGGAATATAAATATGAATACATTATATACTGTATTTTATTTTATACAAACCATGTCTTTGGAGCATGCAGCGTTCTTCTTGCAGAGTCGGAGTCCAACCATGTCTAACCATGTCCAACCTAGAGTTGTCCTTTGCATTTAATCATTGTGTTCTTGGTTTTTCGGGCTATAAGGGATTCTCCTGATTTCCCGCTGTCGTATTGGCCAACCTCCGGAGACCAAGACAGGGTAATATTCAATTCAATACTTTCCCAACTGTTGATCCAGAACATGCCCCATGTGGTAGACACCAAGGTTAGTGATTGGTGGAACTTTCATTGGCAGAACTCTTCACCATTGGGTTGTTGCGCTTCTAAACGCACTGGTTCTACCATGTTTCACCAGTTTCTTGCCACTCATATCAGCATGACAAACCATGTGTTTGCTTTGATTCACCCATATATCTTCAATTTTACCAACACACATTGATCCTCACTGATTGTCACGGCCCTCCGTTGGTTTCAGGAAACCTATGCCCTGCTGATCTCCGCTGCCGCTAAGAGCGGCCAAAACGTGCGCCACGCGCGGCGTGGGTCCGACGCGACGACGCCGCGAGTTCGGAGTCGCGTGCGAAGGAGTGGGGGAGAAGTGGAGGTGAATCAACAGAGGTTTTTTTGGGGGGAGCCAGTACTGTTTTAAGTAGTGTTCAAAGGCCATACAGAGCAATCCGCACGTGTTTGAACACACACAGAGTGCCATTTAGTTCCTGTTTCGTGTTTTTTCCACTGGCCCAATTTTGGGTGAGTTTGCGTGGAAAGACGTCCAAATATCTCATGCTGGTGGAAGTAGTGGCATCATACTAGATCATCCCCACAACAAGAATCTGGAGTAGAGGAAAGATAGTAACAAGAATCTACTTATTTGTAGGAACAAGGCATCGCTACGAACGTCACAAAGGGCATTACGAACGTAAGTAGCATCAATTGCTACGAATGTAACCAGCTATGAACGTAATGCAAAGGCCATACCCGCGGATCCTTTGTTCGGTCACCGTCCACGGGTCCTCTACGGTGTAAGGGCTGCGGCACGGGGCTGCCGCGCGACCAGTTCTAAAGTGGCACATGTTGTGTTTTTGTTTAATCAGAGATCTAGTACGTACGCGGATTTGGTAGAACTGGGAAACATTTGCCTCCTGCGTGCTAAGATGTCGAGGCAATTTGAGGCATGAGTTGCCACTCCCTCACAGGGAACTCCCAGTGCTTCTATTTTTGGCGATGTGACAGAGTCTTGTCGCCAATTGCCGTTTTTAGTTGCTTTTCGGATTCCAGGGCCCGACGGGCCCGCCAGTCCGCAGCCAGGAGGCGGGGGAACAGTGGTTCAGCAAGATGACCAAGAGTGGCCTAAGTGGCGCACTCAGGGGCCCAGCGAAAGCTATGATCTAAAAGGGCGAAGGGTTTGCCTACGGGACCAGAATCCGGACCAATCGTCCAATAGACTAGTAGCTTGGATTCCCCCAAATGTTCCTTCCTGTAGACTCAGAGACGTCCTTCTTGCCCTTGAAGAACTGCCGCACTGCCTGCCCCAATTGAGCCAAAGTGCAGCTCGTGAGGAACCTGGGATCTAACTTTGGACCTTCCAAATGCTCCCATGATAGAAACATCAGCCTTGGGTCCTCAAGCCACTTTAGAAAGATAGCAGCAGAAACCATGTGACTGTTTGTAATATTTACTGTAAATCATGTTTAAATCATTGTTTAAAGATCATGTTCAATACTCTTTTTCTCGACTCAACCTCTTTGGGAGTTCTACTTATTCTACTACAAGTCCTATTGTATCGTTCTAACGATACGCCGCCCGCGGCCGCGCACGCTGGCGGATTCCAAAAGGATGGATACCTTTGACTTGAGAGTTTTAGTGGTTTTAGTTGTTTTAGTGGTTCTTCAATCTTCAATCCATCCACAAGAGTCCACAGAGCCCCACATTGTCCAGACCCCCTTTCATGTGCGACCTGCGACTCCCACAGTGGCACCACACCAACCGGGCGAGCCATGCCGAGCCCCGCCCGCCATCGGCATCGGTCCGAGGTCCGGACCGCGAGGTGTATCAAGCCTTGATGCTCCGAAGCCTCCGAGAGGGGGACCCGGTGGCTGTCAGGTGCGGGGGGGGGAAGGAAGGATTCTGGGAGGAAAGGGATGGTTGAGGACCTTGGACAAGTCCAGCTTGTTTTTGGTTTGTATTTGTTTGATTTTTGGGATGATGGAGGACCTTGTGGTTTTGGTGAAGGAGAGCGATGTCGTGAAATGGCTTTTGAGTGGATGGTGAATGGATGGAGGGTGCGGCAGTAGACCGAACGAATTGATTTAGACATGGCAACTGGATCTGGTGGTGAAGTAGACCATTATGCCGTTCCTTTCAATCTGTTGCCAGAGACACCTAGCAATAACCCGAAGTCCATTGCCCCCGCCACGCCCCGAAAATGGTGTTAAACATTGTAACACCGCAACATTCAGACAGAAGGACAATGCAAATTCAATGGCACCATTGAGTGTGGACGAAGGCAAACCTCAGCAGAGGACCAGAAGATCCACAGTTGAACTGGTCGGTTTTTTTGTCCAAACCTTTTGCAGCCTTGAATCCCGTTGGAGGGGAATCTTGCTGGTCTTTCAGTCTTGAGCTAGCCCATGCTAGCCCCCTCCCACGGACGATCAGATGAAACAGATGTGGCCACGTTGTTCTCGACCGCCTTCGGAAGCACATGAAAGCACCGACCGGAGCCGACATCCCGGAACTCGCCGGAGGCAGATCTTGGACTGGATGGTCTTGAAGGGCATTAAGCTCAACAGGGGCATGTACAATCTGGCAGGGGTGCCAAATCACGGCGAAAAAGCGCGCGTAGACTATGGACCTGATCATTGTAACAAACATATGTCTCATTTTTCGCGTGTGTTTGTGTACGACTTGTGTGCACTAGTGTTTTGTTTTTGTTTGTCTCAAAGAAACGCTTGAAATCAGCTTAAAGGAAAGAAAGGAACCCTCCATTGTCATTGAGAAACACCCATGCCAGATAACAAGTAACAGGATGGTGTCTTACTAAATGTATCACCCCACGAGTATACTCGGGTCACGGCCTTCTGCAGCCTAATTATCTTCTGTGGAGGCTTTGATATTTGTTCGACATCCTTCCCTCCACTCGCCATGTCCGGCATCCAGCCGACCTTCAGATTCAGCCACTGATCCCATGCACGACTCAGATCTCCGCACTTCGGGCATTGTCGCTTTCTCGACTCCGAGGCGATCCGCGCCTTCGCGGAGGCCGGCGAGGCCGAGGGCGCCGAAGAGATCTTCCGGAGGCGCGTCTCACGGCGCGTGGCGGTTGGTTCTTCGGGGTGGGTCTTTTTAAGGAGCAAGGGCATCACTACTAGGGGCTCCTGGCATCGCTACGAACGGAGCAAGAACGCTACGCACGGGGCTCCTGGCCGTAGTACTAGGAGCAAGTAGCTACTAGTAACAAAAAGCTACTAGTTACTAGGAGTTGGGACCTCAGGGGGAGGAAGACAAGGATGGGATGAGAATGGAAGACTCTGTCAGGACGGTGGCGTGTCAACCTTTTTGGGTTATTTAGTGGCTCCAGGGCCTGCAGGAGGGGTGCACTAGCAGGTTCGGGCTGCACAAACAAACCTTGAAGCAATCGAGAAGGCATTTCATGACTTTTCGAGTTGAGGCCCTCGTATGATTCACAATCATAGCTCACTGTTGCAGGCTGGCGGCAGGGTCCAGGTTGCACGCACAATTACAAGTTGATCTAAAGATTGCGTAGACTCCACTTAGTGGGACCCATGCAAGCACATGGCCTTGGCGGTTTGGCCATGGCCCTGGGCCGCGTGGCCTCCCGCCTTCGCTTGACGAAGCGCGGCAACGCGCGTCCTCGTCTGCCGCTACTGCCCACTCGCCATGGCAGTTCGGGTGCATGGCACTTGGTGCAGGACCTGAAGCACGCTGCAGTCGCGGCAGGCGAAGAGGAACAGCGAGGATTGGGGTTTCAGTCACCGCTGCTGCCGAAGCAGAAGCTGCAGAGCTTCATCAGACGTGCTCAGGAAGTCTTGGGGCAGGACACTGAGGTGGGTGAAGAACGGAAAAAAGGGAACACTAGTATATAGAGTGAGACACACACACATGTACACTAATATGTATCACACATAATTATATATTATCATATGTCACCTGGATCTTCCCAGTGACCTTTTGATCCCCTGGTTTGAGGTCACTTAGGCTTGTAAAAGGTCACAGGCACTCCAAAAAGGTCACTGGGAAGGTCCTGGCACGGAGCTGTTGTATTTTGGAGGTTGGTTCAGTTGGTTCAGATCTAATCTATATTATACATGACAGTTCAATATACGGATGCACCCCGTTGGATCCGAAATGCGTTCTTGGTTGAGACGTGTGGAGCCTTTTGTGAGGCGAAAGTGGCTGTCTATTACTGGCTCTCCAAGTGCGCTCAAGGCTGCGATAGTAGTGAAGAGACCAGAGTTCTGGAGGACTTGCTTCTGAAGTTTACCAGCGAGGTGAGGCATGAAGCCATGTATTTGGGTTTCAACTTCTGAAGTTTTACTCTTTTTTTTTTCCAATTTGTAGACCATTGAATCCAATCAATATGGGTTGGTTCCGGCTCTTTTTTGTCAACTTCTATTGTCACCAAATCTAATCCATCGATGGTTGTTCTTGCAATTCTGCGGGACATCTACTGTAATTGGCACGCATGCCACCATATGCCACCTCTTATCATCTCTTATCAATCTGTTTGATCGATTCGAGGTATGGCAATGAGACCAAACTGTTGAAGATTTTGCGCACCTTGATCATCTCCCGCAACCGCAGCTTGGCAGGAATATGTCCACCATCTCATTGTGCGCGTCCGGAAAACGGCTCAGATGGGCGACCGGGAGACCCCTTCAATCGATCCACTACCAAGTTGTCGTGAAGGCTTTCAATGTCTCAGAGGTTTAGCACCTGCGTTTTTCGACTGCGGCGAACCTGCATGGGTTCCACGGCCTCCAGGTCCAACGCCATTCGTCCTCCGTCTCACCATGGGGGAAGCCAGGTCAAAAGATCCAGAGCGCCTTGGAGAGCGATGCCCAACTGCAGATGGATCAGCTGGCCTTGGAGCTCCTCTCAGAGTCCATCCCTCGCTTGCAAACACGACATCGCTTCTCGGATGGGATCGGATCGGTCCTTAAAACCGTGTTTTTTGGGGTTTTTGGAAGTTCGGAAGTTCGGAAAACTCCGCGTGGAGAACCGTGGTGGAGAACCATCAGCTCGTGGATTATATCATTGTCACTGAGGAGATCGCCTTCAGTACTCTTTGAAGTTCAAGTGTTCTTTCCCTGTGTTCAGGAGATGTTATTTCTTTGAGGGAATCACAATCTGTTCGTCCCGTCCCATCCCATCCAGTACCGTCTCACCCATCCAGTCACCGCCCATGTAACTCCTTCCGATCTATCTTGAGGTCATCTTCAAACCTTCCAACTCTCGAGCTTCTTAGCCTCCTACGCAGCCCTGTGGCGCCCTTCCTATCTCCCGATCTTCGAGGCCTTCGCGCCCGAAGTGCTGCGACGGCTTCGTGCAACGCGTGCGACGCGTGCGATGTGCGGCGGGCGCCGGAACCTGGAGTCGATGATCGCAACAGTGGAGTCGTTGCCCTTCATCCTGGACTCCTATGCAAAGGTGGGGGGAACTGGGAGGTGCTTGACAATTGGAAACTTCCAATTAGTCAAAGATGTGTGGATTTGGGCAGGTTTGTCGAGATGGAGCAGTTGGGAAGGTTTGAGAACAGGTTACAGTGGTTACAGTAATTACTTGTGTGTTGACGTGCTTTTCAAGCGCCCGGCCTTCCCTAGGTCAAATGTGTGCACGCAGAGCTCTTTGCGACAGCCCTTGCTTGGTCTCAAGAAGCGATGCATGAGCTGCTCGGTCGTAAGCCACAAAGAGGTGCGATCCATGGAGGTTAGGGGTGCCCAGAACATCCACTCACTGGATGAGACAAAACACCACCCCTTTGTGACTCCTGGATGCTTCTTGTTACTAGTAGCGCTGTCCTCCAACCTAATAGCAATGCATGCCAAGATGGGACAGAGTGAACACTACCTCCGTCAGTCGGCATTCGGCCTTTGATGTGTCTGGTGTTGCTGATTCTTCTTGGCATACATCTGTAGTAGCGTCCTTGCTCCTAGCCCGCTCCCAGAGGAAAAGCCAATCAGATTGCTTTGGGCTGTTTAAGTTTCAATGAACAAGATGATAGGATCATAGAACCTTTGACAAGCCAGTGCTTCTTCGGTTCATTCTACTAGAGCACCACATTTTTTTGCACCAAACACCCCGTTTATAGATCCACATAATTTCACTATAATACATCTATATATACTGTATTATACTGTATTGCTGGTGAAAGACTCACAGTTGCTGTGAGTCAAAACCAATGGATGTGTAGGCCGACTTTGTTCTTTTTGTGTTTCCACTGGGGCCGCTAGGATCCCAGCATTGTGGTGCAAGGTACCCATTTCTTGTACGTGCCAGAGAGTTCCCAATACTACGGCACAGTACCTCGGATATTTTTCCACACTTATCCTAAAAGGCCTTTGAGTCTTCCTTCCCAGCAAGGCTTTCTTACGACTCCATCGCTATCATTACCACGGCAGTAGCTCGTGCTGGCTTTCAAGACCCATCGTTCTGGCAAGCGGTTCAGGGGCAGATTCGATCCTCGTCCCCGCTGGACCTTTTTGCACGTCACTGGACCACTGGACATGGGAAGTCGCGGCGGTCAACATCGTAGCCTTGGGGGACGGCAAAAGTATTCAACTGACCAAGTTATTGTTCATGACTTAAGCACAACTATGGAGAGCTCAACGGTCCCTGGGTCCCTCCATCAGACTCATGATTTCAGATGCCTTGAAACTCGAGGATCTTCAGGACACCTTTGGAACCTCCGAGCCCTTGGCCGCGTCTGCAGCGCTCTTCGACGGCTCTTTTGGTCCCCCCGTTCCGCACGCTTCGAGGAGCGCATTCGGTCCGGCGGACGCGGCGCGACGCGGACGCGACGCGAAACACCGGCGCCTTCGCCGCTGCGGAACGGGGAAACCGCAAGGCGTTCAGTCGGAAGAAACCGCACAGCCTTGGGTTCGGTATTGAACATATTGAACCCACAGCAAAAGACTACGTCCATCGGGCGGAAACCAGCAGTTGGTGGTCTTTGGGATGGATGATCTACTTAGGAAATGAGTACTTCTACTATAGCCTGGTGAGCTATTTCCAAGTCCTTTGCACGGTGGGATGGTTATGGATGGTGGGCCAAAAGGGTCGGACTCCATTGCGGCGAGATTCTTTGTCCAGACAAAATCCTGCACCTCTAGTGGTAAAGGTATATTTGCATTTTTTTGCAGACATTGGCATATCCCAAATGCCTCAGATCTCCTACTAGCATGATCTATCTATCCTAGGTAAACATACATGTTTTTTGCCTTTAACAATCAATTTATCTTGCGTTTCATGTTGCTTCAAGCCATCTCTCTTTTCATCTCTTGTTTGTTGGCAGAATGCCCACACATGCCGTGGTGGCCCACAGGAGAAATCTCTACAGAATCTCTTCCAGCTTCTCGATCATCGACGTGCGCAAATGTTGCGCGTAACGGAGTCCGGCGGGCGTGCAGTTTGTGCCCTTCTCTGAATCTCAAGTAGTGGAATGTTGCCTGTTGCAACTATATAAATCACCCAATGTTGAAGGCATCTCAAGCAGGTCTCGCGCCACTTTTGTATGGCTGAACCAATAGTTCTGTACGCTGGCAAACGCGATAGATATCATCATTTATTAGCTGCTCAAACTACAAAGACATAATATAGTATTTATCGTTATTTCTATTGTGTATCCCTACTACCCGTTTTGGAGGGTTACGGCTTAAGAGGGTTGAACCTTAACACGCACTGTAAACACTGCTGCCTTCTCACTTCGACCACAAGCATGAGATATTTGTCTTCCCAAGTATCAGCTAGGACCTAGGAAAAGACGTGCAGCGTGATCAGTTGGGGTGACTCAAGTTTCATATTTGTATATTGTATAATAGTATATAATATACAAGTATATATATATAATAGTATAAAATAGAATTAATATATATATGTATATGTTATAATGTATGCATGTTTGAGATGATTGAAGCAAATGGGGCTTTGGCACGAGTGTAAATTCACTTAGGGGTTATTTTGCTTTGCACATGCGGTACTCAATTGCTTCAGCCACTCATACATTAAACAACAACCATGATGGTGTCAAGCATTTTATACAAGCAAGACAAGCTGAATATGAAGACTCTAAGACTTGAAGACAAGGAGCAACTGCCAAAGGGGCAGACTAACCACGAGGGAAGAGGAAGCATGCAAGACAAATCGATTGATGCTTCCACGACTTGCTTCTCAGTGAGTGATGCTTCTCACCAAAAACAACACGTTCACAATCTAGGGGATCTTTTACGATCCTTTAGGAGCTTTGTTTTCAAAACAGAGCCCTTTCCTCTTCGCAAAGAACAGATTCAGTGAGTGGCTGTGGTGTGCTAGCTGCTAGCACCAGAGCAAAGGACTTCAATTTCCACAAACTGTACACTTCTTTACTGTAAGAGGTACTGTTTTTTTAGAATTTCGTAATGACATTCCAAGATCGAAGGATGCAAAGGGCCGAATAGGACCCGTTCACATTCAAATTCGGATATCAAGTAATGAGTCCCAAAGTCTCAACAAAACAATCGATAAATTGAGTGCTTGATCACACGATGATAACTCCCGAAAGAAGAAAAAACACCGCAGACAAGCATGCCGTTAACGCGTTGAACATGGAATACAACACCGGTACAGTAGATGAACGAGGTCAAAAGCCCCTGAATGGAAGCCTTATGTAGTAAAGTGTCCCTTTTCGGGATCTGAATGCTCTTAAGAATGGTATTTAAGAATAGAAAGAGCAAAACAAGACAAGCAACTTCAGTAAGAAGCGCCTTGTGAAGATTCATGCAGCTTCCCTCTTTTGGTGCGCAATCGTAAAGCACATTGAAATATAGAAAAAGAGTTCAGCAAGACATGTATGAGAGGGAGAGTTAAGTTATAGTATAATAAACAATCAATTACCACGCGTCGACAAGCCAAGAAGGAGCCACTGTTCAAGCAGAGTGATTGCAAAGAGGAATGGCCACCAAGAAAGGCAACAAGACAACAAAAATAAATACCAAATAAAACAAACCTAGGATTATGATGCAATGGATTCATTTGGTCTAAACGACAGGCTTGTATTTTTTTTGTTATTGTTGTTTTCGGTTGAGCTGGCTGACATAGATTGAACTGGAGCCCAACCCTTAATTTGGCAACACAAGCAAAGCAATCAAAGGTGTACCCAATACTAGGTGTTACACACTTGTCCATTTGCTTGATTATGTTTGATTGTTTTTAGTTTTGTCCATTTGTTTGCAAGCTGAATGACAACTCAACCCAAAAAGAACGTCACTATTGACCGAATACCCTTATTGCACACGTATGAATTCGTTGGTTTGTTTTTGGTTGTGGTTCAGTTGTCACACAGTTGGAGCCGGCACTGGAGTTCAACCCTCAGTCCCTTGTTTGGTCAATTCATTTGCACACCACGTTCCATCTACACACCCCTTTGACATGATTAACCGATTAGCCAACTTGTCGCAGAAAGTGAAGCAGCAGCAACTCAGAGCACAGAACTGCGCACTACTGTGATAATGTAATATATATATATGGTACCTCCACTACATTAAAAACAAAAACACCCAAGACATACATGAAACAAACAAATCAATAATTAATGAGCCAAACACGCTGTGAAAGAACAACAAGTTCTGCAAAGAGGTGGGTGGCTCTTACCCGTGCGTGTATATATAATATACATATAAGGTTCATATTTGTTTCCCAACCCAAACACATTCTAGGATGATGGCAGATTCGGAGTCCTTTTACTGACGTGGGAGGGCTGGGGTCTTGGAGCTCACGGCTGTGAGCAGCTGCTGTTTGCCTCAGGCTTGCATCCTTGGAGATGCTCCGGAGAGATGAGGATGAACTGTCCTTTCATGAAGTTGGAGAGATCTTGCTTGGCTTGATCATTTGTCCTGAAGAAGACTTACCACCGTGGCAGGATTATTATTGGGAAATGATTCTAGGGTGTTCGGTCGGCACAAAGCAGCCAAGTCTGAATTGTATGAGAATATGGGGTGAAGAAGTAGGTCTTTTTGCCTGGGCGTCCGCAAATCACATGAACATACCCATCTTCCGACCCATCAGGATCTTCAAAGCTTGTGCTGTCGTGTGATCATGAAGAGACTGGATGCTCCGCCGATTTACTTGTGTCACATGTTCTACGCCTTCACGGCCTTGGACCTCTTTGAGTCAGGACGTCGGACTTGGGGGTCGGGGCGATCCGGGCGTTGGGAGCTTTCGCGAAGGGGATGATGAAGTCCGGTCGTTCGTCGCTTGGACGGCTCGTTTCTGCGTTGTTGGCGCCAGTTGTCTCTCGCGACAGGAGAAGCCGCAGAGGGAAGAGAAGGAGCTGAAGAATCTCCAGTGCGTCAAGCTCATCAGCGGGTCGCAGAGGCGATCCTGCCTGTTTTCAGCGTGTGTCTCGCGCCAGAGGTGGAGGTCATGGCGCAATCATTGCTGGCCTTGTCACGTCGTGCATCCTCAGAGCACTTGAGTTCCTTAGGCGAGTCTCTCGGGCGAAATGGACAGACATGGACATCCTTTCTCACAGAATACATTGAAACAATGGGCGCCAAACACAAGCCTTCCCCCCGGCCTTCACGCCACACCATGACATCCCTACCCCACCCACTAAGCATCCAAAAAGATCCTGAGGACCTCAGCCACCAAAGCCGAACTTTCACGTCTCCACTGCTGGAGGCTTTCGGCTCTTGCTCTTGGTCTCGCAGCGCGAGGCGGTGCGGAAAGCCAACGACTTCGACTCCAGTCGCCTCCAGCGCCTGGGCGCCGTCCTGGCGGCGGCGGCCTGGCCGTGGCGCTTGCGTTTGCTGCAACCTTGGTGGCTGAGCTGAGAGGGGAAGGACCGGTGGATCCCAGCAGTGCTTTTGGATTTGGAAAGAAGTACAGAATCTAGACAACATCAGGAATCGTCAAGAGGTGCTTTGTTGCTATTATCATCTATTATCTTCATCTCATCTATAAATCACGAATCATGAACATAATATAGCTTCTCTGCCTGAACCTGCGCAGTTCCTCAACATCTTTTGCAACCTCTTTCCATCAATGCCACAGAAATCCGGAGCCTCCATGCCCTTCCCCGCTGGTCCCTCGCCCGCCTCACGTCCCCCTCGCAGCGATGTTGAAGCACCCAGGTTTCTGCCGGAGCTCGCCCGGGCTCCGAGCGGCCAACGCTCTCCATGGCTGCTTTCCGCGGCGGCGACGTCCACGGAGCCGGCATGGCCGCCGTGCGTGGCGTGGCACTTGGAGCGCGAAAGCGGGGCGCAGAGAGCTCGATGGGCGCTGGAAGAGGTCTATGGCCCTGGGAAGCTCATGGGATGGGAGGAGAATGGGGATGTGTTCTCATGTTTTTACCCTTGCACATTTTCTCTTCTAGAGTTTTGATGAGTCTTGCATGGTTGTGAGTCAGAGATTCGGTAGACCATCGTAATTAGTCCTATTGGATCCTATTGGTACTTGGCACAGTAGGACCCAAGTAAGCATTCAAAGAGTCGTTCCGCGACCTATGTTTACTGTTTAGATCTGTTTAGTTTAGTATAGAAATTCCAAAGCAAGGGTGTTTTTGCTTCTCATAGCAGCCACAGTGGATAAGTTTAGCCGGAACTCTTGAGATTGTATACACGCCCTTGCCGCTGTCAAAAAGGAAGGCATCATCTCAGAATCTTGTTCCATCAACAATATACCTTCGAGGCCAGTTTTACTAGAATGCTTCCACGTGATATTTGTTGCCTCAATTGGAGAATCTGAGCCTTTTGTGAATGCCCTGTCAGGAGGACCTTGGATGACTCAGCCCGGACAACGCTGCCCTGTTCACAGATAGCTGGCAACGGTCTTCGTCAGAGCTGATGACATGAGAGATATGTCATGAAGGCATGGACTCTGTGGAGAAGTGAATAGCAAACAGTTCTTGGACAGCTTGCAGATGTGATGTAACTCCTTGCACGATTTGCAGAGATGTGGATGTATGCAGCCTGAGCTGTCTAAATGATCCCAGGCTGCATTGAAGTTCGGTGAGTCTTAAAAGTGGCCCACACCGATCAGATGTTGAGAACTCGCCGGGAGAGAACTCGCCGCTGTCTCGCCGGTGTAATGATCGGACCAAAGCGGCAAAAGCAAAACGACGGCCTCCCTCGGGACCTCGCAGGTCCGAGGAGATGATGGCCCGTAGACTCGCTGAGAAGCCCGGTCCATACGGTCAGCATGGAGCATGGGTCTTTTTCAAAGGCCTATCCGATGATCCAGATCCAGGAGATTGTTCTTTGCAGGATTTGGATGTGTTCCAGTTCTTTCACACGATATGAATGATGGACGTGTAGAGTTTGTAGTCATAGTCCATTTGTATCACAAACTATAGGGGCTCATTGGAGCCGCTGGGGCCGCTCAGCGCCGCTCACATCGGGTCGAGCACAGCTCTCCCGCTGCCGGTCGACAGGTGAAAGAAGGGCAGCACGAAATGCAAAAGATAGGGTTACTGCCAGTATGCGATGGGAACATGGTGCTGCAGTGGCATCAGTTGTTTGGCACAGTTATCCGTGTCTTATGTGCGGACCTCTGTTGAACCGATGTATGCGAAGTGGGCCTCCATGGACCCTGTTTTGCTTTTTTGATGCAAACACGTGCGACATCAAGCTTGACAATGGTATTCAATGCTCTGAATCATGGATCTGCAAAAGAACAGCAACTAACCTGACTTGGACTTGGTGAGGTTGGGAAGTACACATTTTCTGATACTTCTATATATTATATACATACATCAGATTTTGGGAAGGTATTTCCTGACATGATCTGAAATGGCTGCCTTTTTGGCTGTCCACGACTGCTGCCAGGCTACAAGCTGCTGGCCGCGATCCCGACGAGAGGAGACCTGTGCGGGTGGACGCCTGATGAACACATGACACATCGTGGTCAGGCTACACGAAAAGATCCGTCGGGTCCCGATCAGGGCGACGAGTTTTGAAGGAAGATGTGGCAGGCTGTGGAATTCACTGACCAACAGGAACTCATATGGAAGTGTATGGTCAGATACAGATATAGTCAGGCTTGTTTGAGTCGGGCTTCCACCTTCCATGGAATGGAGGACAGTGGATGTACCAGACTGCGCCGTCGGGGCCATTAGACTGTCCGATGGGGCAGCCAGGGGGAGCTTTGACCCCATGCCTATAGGAGCTTCTTCCACCTCATTGATTGCCATGCAGCGGGGCCCAGACTGACTTTGGGTGTTGTGACAGCACGTGACGGTGCTCGACACGGTTTGCGCAGTTTGAGCCATTCAACTGATTCCAGTTATTGCATCCATTTTATTGAATTGGTATGCCGAGAAAGGGGGATCATAAATGAAGTAAAGGAGTCCGGCACAGCACGGGAGAAGGGCACAATCTTCGCGTATCCTCCTCGTAGTGTCAAAATGTTAAGTCACCAAGAACAAGCACCACTGCAATCTGACACCAACACCCCCAAGCAGTACCCCAGCCTCAAAACGAGGAGGGTCGTTTTCAGTGGCACTTGGTTCCAATGGGTTTGCGCCTTCAATGGATGTGTTTTTCGGGAGCTCTTGGTTTTACACACCCAACTGTTTCAGATTGACCTCGACGACCAGCGATTTGAGCGTCATCGCGTCACACGCGATGTCACGAGGTGCGGCAAAGAGCGATGGAAAAGGCGAGAGACTGGTCGGGGGCGCTGAAAAGAGTCGTGTGACACCGACAGGGGTCGATTCCGTCGACACGCGGTCGATTCCCATGCATCGTTTGCATTCACATGCGTTTTTGAGCTAGTGCTAGCTCACACGGCACGATGACACGATGCACGTGTATTGGAGTATGCGCCAGCTTGGAGGAGTTGGAGGATTGAAAGGCTGATTGAGATGATTGAGGAGTCCAGGGAGTAAACCGCAGTGGGCCCCACAGGATGCCTCACTGGTCCTTTGGTCACACACGTTCAGCATAGAACACCAGTGAGGAAGACTCCTGCCGTTCCCAAGCCAATTTGTGACACTGATCATGTGATGGCAGCCCGGTACTCCCCAAAACATCCCAAAACCTGAGGGCAGTCCACCTTCAGAGGCTCTTGTTTTTCGCTGGGTCGCTGGTTGGTTCTTTCTTGCAAACGACCAGTTCTCGGTTCGATGTAGCTTTACAATCGAACGCCAACTGTTGATTTTGCTGATGGGAATCACGACTCCACTACTTTGCAGTCGTGGAAGTTGCCTCAACCGCCTCCACCGACTCCGGATTCAGCAAGTTAATCTGACATTCGAAATACTGGAAGGTCCCAAATACTTTTTTAAATCTCCTCTCGAATCAGAGGAAAGGGGTGTGGACGCACACATAACGCATGACAGCTTGTCACATGGCGGCTGAGGCTAGACCAGATGCTGGAGATAGGTGTGAGGCCCGGCATATTTGGGCACACGCAGTGCAGCTCGCAGATAGTTTTGCACATTTGATCTTGCTGTTGCAGAGCTGGTCTGATTTTGGTTCAGGCGCTTGGCGTGGTTGAAGCAGTTCTTTGGTGTGGCATTTCAACGCAAACTCCATGGCGTCATGATGCTTCATGTCGTAGGGGGAGGTCCGATCCAGGTTCTCACTTCAGAGGGATGGTTTGGACCATGGGATTTCGCAGTGGCCAACATGGATTGATGTCCTCCAAAAGCTCCGAGCTCGTGACGAGCGTTGTTCCACGGTCTTTATCGTTTGCAGAGGCACGGCACACATGCACACAATAATAATAAGTGGCAAGTGGCAATAGAAATGCTGCTTGGCTGGAACTCTAATGACCCAGTGGCGCAAGATTGACGAATCCCTTCTCCTCATCAAGAGGACGGTGATGCCATTCTGTGAATGAGAGAACTCTGACCGCGCAACGAAAACTAGAGGCCTTTGGACACAAAAAAATTGACATCGCTCCCATGTATCATCCGCTATACCATTCTGTGTTTCACCGTGCTTCGCTTCTTCGCCTCTCAGTCTGACCTCGTTCGCCGCTCCAGGCCTTCGTTTCGCATCTACGCTGCTCTGGCTGCTGGCTATGCCAGGACAGGAGATGTCGCCAGCACCAAAGAGCCCGGTCCTGAAAGCCAGGTGATCCAACTGAAGCAAGAGCCAGGTGAGAGGAGCAACCCTTGTTTTACACGAAAAAACATCGAGCGCGCCCGTCTGACAGATCTTTTTGCCCTCCCAAGACATGAATCAGCCGCTGCGCACGCGGCATGTGTAAAGGCAAACATGTATCGAGTGAAGTGTCAGAAGATCTTTATCACTAGCCGCAGCCGACTTCTGAAAACAAGTGGATAAATAGAGGTAGCTATCAGTTTGGGCAATCCAGGTACTTGTGCCGGGGTGTCCATGTCCTCTACCCCTGAACAGCTTCCATTTTTCTGCCTAAATTCCGGTGTCAGTGTCAATCCTTTCCGCAGTGAAAGATCGCCATTCTTGAAGCTGAGATTGGGTGGACTGGACATAGAATGAAATAGACATCGAGAGACTGTAGCGCTCTCCAAGGGTTACTCAGCAATCTAGAGTTCCACAAGTTCTTTTGGCTCGAAGTTGATCATTCCCTCATGTGCAGCACACCACGTTTCAACCTTGACTTGAACCTTCCACGCCTAAGGTTTTTAGACACGATCAAGGTCAAGATGTACACCTCCAAAATCACCAGGCGCTGCACCCGGCAGGTTGCCACAAGTTTGGGAGGGGCGCCGGGAGTGTCGGAGGCGCATTTATAGTTGATGTACAAACCATTATTTGATCAGTTAGTTGTTTGGCAGTGGGATGTTGGGAAGGGGCGTGCTGATTTTGAGGGAAATTTTGCACCGAATGACGGTGAGAAAGTGAAACAACAGGAAGAACAAACATCAATCATGCTCCTCAGGGCCATATCCTCCCAAGAGGAAAGTGAAGAAAGAAATGAGAAACAAAAGTGGAAAGGGCACCGAAGACAAACGAAACATACATATATACAGTATATATATAATATTCAAAGTACATATATAGTAGTAGACAACAAGCAACTGAAAAGAAAGACAGATAAAGGTGCGAAAGGGACAGGAACAACCGGCAAAATGCCAAACAAAAGGATGGTTACAATATCCAACGGAGAGAGGAGCAACATAGAGCAACCACAGAGGAGGTCGACCCTAGGTCCGGCGCCTCAAATATCCTCCCTACCGAATAAGAAAGCTGAAGGAAAAGGCAGAAAGAAGACAGAAGAAAGACAGGAGTGCGAAGCTTGCGTCCCATTTCCCCAGTGTTTTCAAGACAGACACGTGCAGGGACACTTGGACTGCAATGATGGAGCCGGTCTTGTGGTGCCTGGAGCAGGCGTTCGAACGTGACATACCGCGAGGAAGTGGGATGAGGAAGTGAGGAAGTGGGATGTTGGGCTTGCATGGGGAGCATCCAACAGTGGGAATGTGGCAGTGTTCCAAACCCGCACTGATTTCCCGAACTCCAAACTGGATTTGTTCTTCTCAGGTACTTCCACGTTTCTTGCCGAGAGTTTGAAGATCATGTTTGTTGTTTCATGTTTCACCAAGACGAAGATTCTATACTGTTCACTCAAGAAAAATATGTTTACTTAAAAATGAACCACACTTGTGGCATTCTTTGTCTTCCTGACGCCTTTTGGACGAGTTATATTGCAGGCCCTCCATCCGTGAGGGATATATATATATATATAATATCATTATATTTCTTCATTATCGCCCCAAGTGTTTGGTCAATATGATATATATATAACCCTGCGAACCCAAAAAGACCAGTTTAACGAGTACACATCAATGCTGAACGAGTACTGTACTTTGGTTCATAGGGAAAGTGTTTGGGTCCGTTTTCTTCTATTTTTATCTAGCTGGTCCATCCCGGCTGCCACCAAACGCAGGGTCTTCTGCGGTGCAGGGGCGCGGGGGCCGTGCCACAGTGGATCCCCTGGGTCCCCACGTCTCTCAGGCGGGGGAGGAGGAGGAAGTGCAGAACTGGCTCGCCTTCGCGGAGCAGAAAGGCCGGATGAGGAGACCGGGTGACTGGACCTTTCTTCAAAAAGGATGATATAGGATGAGGCCCATGTCTGGAGGATACCCATTCTACACTGACATGTTTTTGTGGACTCTTATGACTTTTTTGAGGGGTAATTACAGTTTCTGGATGTCCAAACTACTGGTTGGTGGGTTCACAACATGTGTGTGTGTGTGTTTTCTTCGTTCTATACATGCCCCTTTCTACTCAGCCACTGGTTCCTCCTGTTCGGTACCGACCCGATCCGGCACACGGTGCCTCACGCTCTGACCGATCCGGCAGGCTTCCCCGTGAACGTCGCCGAGCCCATGGAAGCTGACGAGGTGCGGTCCCACAGCGGCTCGCGGCCGAATGCGGATGAAGGAGTATTGAGATGACACTGCTAGAAGCCGAAGACCGTCCACATTGCTGAAGAGGTTGAGGGGCCCCACCAATTCTTAACGATTCGTAATCCGTTCCTGTTTTTGTGACCGCAAGGATGCTGAGATGAATGCACCACAGCAGAGGACAGCCTTGCAGGTTCGCTTCTATACATGTAATGCGTGTCTTTGGCGAGTTGGTTTCCCTCTTTTTGAGAGGTTTGTTTGAACATAGTGGTACTCCATTGGGGCACCCTCACGCACACAAAAATGCAACATGCAGGTCCTGAGGTCTCCCACGACCAATGACCGGACCAATCCATTTCTCTTCCTTCAATATTTGTTCATCCATTTTGAAACATCGTGTCATGATCATAACTGGACAAGGCTTGCTTTTCCTGGCTTTTCCCTTTAAACCTTGTGTTCTGCTACTGTATCCGCTTGCACTGCAGGACCGAAGGTGGCCGACCAAGAGGGGCAGGAGATGCTGACAAGGTGGCCGGGTTCTTCGACTTGCGTGGCCCAATACGGATTCCCAGCAAGCCAACAATTACATGATACCTTAGTAACTTAGAGTTGATTTGAGTTTTGCTTCTGATTTGTTGAGCCTGTGACTGCACATTGAATGAGCAGAGTAGATTGCGGAAACCACTGCGCATCCAGTAAGACAGTTTCAAGGGAAAATCTTTAGGTCACCAGTGGTGAATGTGCCATCTACGGCTGATCATGGCTGATCTTATTTTGGTTTCTGCGTCATTTGTGGTCATTGGGCCGTTGGCCAGAACGCTATGTTCCTGGGACCCTGTCCTGGTATGGTAGATGTCCATGTAAAAGAATTAGCAGTCAATAACCTGACGTCTTGCAGCAACTCAGCATGCGATCTTGGCTTTTGACCCGTACCCACTTGTCAAAATGCCTCGAGGTGAAGCAGGCCATGAATGCCTTGGATGCCATGAAATCACAAGGACGGTCCCACATGGGACTGGTCTCCATGCAAGCGAGCTTGGCTCGCGGAGCGGCCGATTCGATTCAAGCAACGATGCTCCTATGACTAGGGCTTTGCGTAGTTACATGGTTCTACCGACGTGACGGTTTGGACTGCTGGGTTATCAATATTCCAATGAAGAAGGTAGTAGAGCTCACAGGAAGCCAACATATTTTCTCTAACCAACATGACATCCGCAGTCTGAACAACATGAACAAACCATTAATTTGTGTTTCCTTGTGGTCCTTGTGAGCAGAAACCTTCTACTCGGTCTCGTGAGTGTCCCACGTCCCAAGCTAGTTCTAGATACTGTATGTGTTACTGTGGCAATATCTACGATTCAAAGGGGCGAACATTTGTGGTCGTGGTTGGATGATTTAATGTGATTTTTGTGTTGATTGGTTTTATGCTTTGCTGCTTTGACATGTTTTAATGTTGCCAGGAAAGACTCCCACGATTGAAGACTTCAACAAGGCTGATGATTGCGGCGTTGGACAGTAGAACATTTGGGACTGATACACTTTGCTACATAGAATTGGTTGAGCACGATCAACTAGGAAAGTAGAGAGCGGGATACCACCATGCCAAATCTAGAAGTAAGATAAAGTAAGGTCAAAAAAAGCAATGTATCCATTCAAACTTCCATGACCATTTTTTGTTTGCTGTTCAATAATTAGAGTAGAGTCAATCGAATGTCCTCTTGAAGCGGAAGTCGTGGCATCTCATCACAATCGATGAATTGGACGACTCCATGTGTGCCCAGCCGTGCGCTGTAAAAAGAAACCCCAGCGATGCGCACTGTTCCCGGGAAAATCCACGAATCCTGTTGCTCCGAGTGACTGTAAGAAAAATCCAAGGCAACCAGGGTTGGCGCCTGATCTGTTTGCGGCTTGGTCCAAGAACTGGTGACCATCAACTGTGGTAACTGCAACCCCCACTCTTTCGCTGACGGGACTGGGCAGCCCGGTTTAGGCGGGGGCGATTTCGCGAGAACGAACGGCAGGTGATGTGGCGCTTTGCGTCCTCAAGCCGTTCGCAATATTCGCGGAGGGGCCCAGAAACTCCGCCATCTCATGGGAAAAACCTCTTCCACAGTGAAAGAGTGCTGGAGAACGTTTGAAGCAGGTGAAATCCAACACCTGCACTTGGGATTTAAGCCGACTGCATCAGACAGTGGGGGTGTGACATGTTTGTTGCAGTGGCAGGCATAGGAGGGGAGAAACCCGGGTTTGATCCAAGGCCCTGTGTTGAACCTGAAGGAAGGGCAATTGGTGTCTAAATAAATACTATATGCGCTATATGTATCTGTATTTGTGTCTTAATAATCTTAGTAATGATGCAGTTATATACTGTGTGCTAAGAGTGCACCAGCATGCATAACTATGCAATGAAGTAATTAACTAAGTAATTCTGATCGATACATATATATATATAACATATTTAGTGAAGAGACGCGCCATGTAGGCCGAGCAACCAACATGCACACGAGTGCAAAACACTGAACCACACAATTCTCCCTTAAGATGTGCACACGACCATGTGCCGCCTTTTGTTGACTGTTGTTTACTTTTTCTTTCACTTGTTTGCATGTTAAGAGCCGTAAAGACTGGTTGAGGAAGATCAACACACCTTTGCTAGATTGAAGTCTCTATAATTCTATCTCTCTCTATATATCTCTCTATAATATAATATATATATATATTTCTACAAATTTCTACTGTCACCCAGTGGTGCGGTTCTTTGAGTTGGTCAGGCATTTGAGTGATTTTGGTCGTCAAGCATCATCATGTGAACATGTCAACCCCCTCCCCTCAACCTGGTGAAAGCCCACTTTCGCCTCCTAAGGCAGGCCCGCGACTTCCTCGAGACCAGCATTTTGCCCGTCATACAGCCCACTGCGAGGACCTTCCTGGAACTCTTGAGGCGCTCGCGTGCGAAGCGCGAGTCGACTGGTTGAAGGCGAGATTGGAAGAGTCGACGTGGGTGTGTTTGGGAGACCTAGTTCGACCTGGAAGAGGGAAAGTAGACCAATCTACCCATTGCGCCAGGGTATCCTTAGTAAAATACACCCACATTCTGTTTGTTCGTCCCTTTTTCTGGGGGGATCGATAAGTCGATTGGTGAGAACTGCCGAGATGGCAAGTCTCGATTTGCTCATGAATTAAGGTACACCATGTTGCAACGACCATGGAGTTGCCCTAAACCATGTCATTTCCAGCCTCAGACTTGACCTTTGGCCATCATTGAGCACCACGAACATCAGCTCAGACACTCAAAAAGATATGGAAACTGCACGAACATCAGACAACTTGCGGGAGATCATAGTGGCGGGTCATAGTGGGAGCAGGGGAGATCACAGTCCTGCCACCATAGCCGTGCCACAGCCTTGGTCTTCCGAACGGAAGAAAAACATGAGGCAAAGATCCTGTTGCACCAAAGTGACAGGTAATTAAAAGATCCTGTTGCACCAAAGATTCGAGATGACAGGTAATTAAACCACAACAGTTTGGGACCAACAGGGCGTGACAGGGTCCAGGTTCCAATCAACCTCTCCGAGTGCATTGGGTCATTTGTCCCGCCATGGCTTTGATGGTGGGCATGATGTGTTCGCCTGGGAGCGGACAGGTGTGGCTCCCAAGTGGTGTGACGTCTGGAGAGAGACTAGAGAAGCAGGAGTTCTTTTTCTAAATGTGTCCACGCAGTGTGGTGTTGTCTGACATGCGACGGCTGAATTGTGATGTGTTTGATTGTGAGCTTTGTTTTTAGCCAAGTGCTGCTCTCACAGTGGGTCTAAACGGCGAAAAAAACGAAACATGTTCAGTGCAGTATATGGAACGGAATCATCGTCGTTTCAGCTCTTCTACTCTCGCACCACGAGTTCGGTACGCACGCGGACCCACATGGGACCCATATGTTCTGACCCTTCCAGGTCCTCGCTGGACGGGGAGCCCGGATGAGCCACATCCGACAGAAGCCACTGCAAGCAGGAGACTAGTTTGAGTTCAGAGGCTAGCTGTGACATAGTTTGGATTGATAACTCTGCATACCGGTATAACTTCTTCTTGATGACCGTGTATGGCAGTTAAAGCAATCATCAAACTATTCATCATCCTATTTATTCTCAGTAGCGATTTCAATCATCTTAAAGAGATAGGCATTCCCACAAGGATAGCCATAGAATTCTTGCATGTCGTGGGTATGACTCCATGTGCTGAGAAACACCCAGAGTTTCTTGCTGCTTCCTTACACCATGGGGGATGGATTCATCCCCAGTTCGATGAATCCGGGAGTTCGGAGGGTCCGGTGTCACCCGGTTCGGAGGGTGTGCAGGCCCGGAAGGCTTGGAGCTGGGCAGTGCCCTACCTGCCAGCCTTGCGGCCGCGGCTGCCGTTGGGCTGGCCGTTGGGCTGGCGCGGCAAGGTGCGTGGAGGGCGGTGAAGGGCTTGGGATGTGGAACAAGAACGCTAGTAGGAGAAAGGGCATCGCTACTAGGAGCAAGGACGCTACTAGGGGCTCCTGGCCTTACTACTAGGAACAAGAACGCTACTAGGAGCAACTGGATGGATATGATGCCGTGCCGTGTACCTTGTTACATGCCTCGGCCGCGACGAGGCATGAAAAGGCCCGTTGTCCAGAGTGATTCTTCTCCACGGAGAAAAGCCACATCTTAACATTTAATCATTTGTTGAGTCGGGAAGATCCAGTGATTTGGTATGATTTGGTTTGACATATTTTTGAAGAACGAAACCAATAACGGCCTTATTTGGAGAGTGTTATATCAGTCAGCAAGAGTTGATGCTTGCATTGTAAGTCAACACCTCTTCCCCACCTGAGCTTATTCTGACCTGGCCACATACAAGTCCCTTGCAATCAGGTGTTAAACTAGTTGCAAGTGCACACTAGGACTGCAACAACATAACTGGTTGGTGCATTTCAATCCATTTGTGTCTCAACTTTGATCTGGGGCACTTTATCCATCATTGTCTCCAAAATAGCATATGAAATGAACATCTGGTGGGTTGAAACTACCAACTAGGACTCGCCACAGTTTTTCTTCTTTTTCAGATCCACAAAATCGGCTGATGTACTGGATCGGAGCAACGACTCAGGTTCGTCCACGGCTTCCCTGGGCGGAGTAGACGCGAGGACGTGGCGAGAAGAGGAGCTGAAGGACTTCAAAGGAGCTTGGGACTTTGCGAATGAGGGACGAAAAAGGAATAGAAACTACTAGTAAAAGGAATAGAAGCTAGAAGCTACTAGTAGCTATTTGCTACTAGTAGTAATGCACATCCCTTTTCTTGGGATCTGATGAGGCTCTGAGTTGGAGTTGGAGTTCTTCGGAATTTAAAGTTCCACTATGTTCCACTGCACAAATGGAGAACATGAAGCAACAATATATACAGTAGTTATATATATAAGGGTGATCCCAATCCACTTTTGTAATTGCAATTTCTGATGAGAACATCGGCGGGCTGAGTGACATTGATGCGTGGTGGTTGTTTGAAGCGACTGATTTGGAGATTTAAAGGGAGTTTGATATATATATATATTACATGTTTATTACCTATTGTTGCCAAGATGACGTTGCTCTTTTAGAGTTTCTCCAATCCATGTGCCCAGGCACGGATGGTGGAAACATCCTCTTGGCAGCTGATGGCCTCGTCTTTGATGTTTCATCTGCTAGGCCGCTAGGCTGGAAGGGACAGTGACCAAGGAAGAGAACCCCCCAGTGACGTGGTTTCTGTAAATGTCCACCCCGTACCAATATATTTGGCAACATGCTCCTTTGCTGGGCTTTGACAGGCTCGTGGTTCGGAACTTTGAGATGATTGTGTTGATGTCTTTCAAATCCATTTAAGTGCTGGTCTGAAAAACCTATTTGCTTCCATGTTTCAAGATTTGTCCCAGGCAGTGTAGATGCATTAGTATTGAGACCACGAAATCGCAGCACGTTGACTTGAGCCATCACTACAATTGAATACTTCAAGCATTCTGAGACATTGGTGTTCGCCAGGAATCTCTATGGCCCTGGGGGCAAATATGCTCCACTGGCAGGGCGAGATGCTTCGCGGCTATTGGGCAAGAACTCCCTGGAAGAGGTTGGGTTTGCCGTGTGTTCCCAAACCGATACAACAATGTTGAAAACATGTTGATTTCCATGGTTGTATGGCATCATTTGGTCCACAGTTGTTTACAACCAACGTACTGCTCATCTTAGGGATTCTGCGCAAGTTCACCACCATCCAGAGGCGAATCTACCTCCAGACCATGTCGATTCCCCTGCGATTCCCCTCCGCGACCCCCTTTCTTGAAATTCCGCCGCGACGCACCCAAGAACTCACGTTGGTCGCTGGAAGCCAAAGAGCCCCAGGAATCCGACGCATCGCGAGAAATGCCATTGAACCTGGCAGAGAAGGCCTTTTTGTCCGCTTGGGCCACTTGGCCCCAACCACGGCGGACGACGGAGTTCTTTTTTGTTGTTGTTTTTTTGCGGAACGAAGCTTTGGGATGTTGGACGACGGACGTAATGGACTTGCATTTTGTGAAAGCTTGCGTTTTTTTTTTGCGGACTTGTTTGGATACTTTGTTGTTGGTGACTGATTCCTCACCACTCACTTGTCTCTGGAGACGTTCTTTTGCATGCGTAAACACACTGATTGGCATTGGTTCTTTGTGAAAAGAAGAGTAGGCTTAGGTAGTTGCTGGGGCTTTGACAAGACCCCTCAAGTTGAGACATCTGGGATGAGCATGTTTCAATCTACTATGCCCGCACTTGTACTGCACTTGTGTGCTGAAGGTCATGTCCTTCAAGAGCAAGTACCCTATTGTTGGAAAGCTAGTGGAAGAGGAGAAGCAAGCATGGGAATTGAGCAAGTGTCTCAATGCGCTGCACGTTCCTTGTATTCTGAGATCCAACGGCAAATCAAACTAAATTGACTTCACGACCTGGAAGGCTATAGACGTACCATGTATATCCACGTATGTCAATGTGCATTGTTGTGAATCTCTCAGCTTTCAAACTGACTTGGTCCTTTTGATGATCCTCGTCAATCCGCATTCATCCGCATTCTTTGTGACTCTGATTCGGGTTTAACTTTGATTAATCTTTACTTGAGAGCAGCAAACTCCCAAGAGTCCTAACAGCTTGACCCTAGAATCGACTGCACAAATCCAACATTTGCTGCACTAAAGGACAGAATCCACGGTTTCTGCATTTTGTCTCTAGAAATCACATGTTCTCACGTTCTTCATCAGTACCTTTATCCTTTGAGGTTTGCTTGTGTTCCTTCTAACAGTGTTTTTTCATTCAGCGTTCACTTGTCTTTGACTGTTTTTTTGCACCAGTCAGGCCTTGCTTACTTGAAGGTAGCCTTTGGAGAGGATACCAAAACAAGCCTGCACTGACGTTGATCTCTAATGCACTCAAAGCTCACGATTGATCTCAAAGACCTATGATCTGGGATGTAGGTAGACGAGGGCAGCCCATTGATCTCAAAGACCAACATACTCTTGGACGAGCACCAGCCCTTCATGGACTCAAGAACGCATCCATCTCGGGTGCAAGAACGCATCCATCGGTGGTTCTTCCTGGAGGAGCAAGGCCCATCTCCTGCAGCCTTCTTGCGGGCAGCCGAGCTGGGCGATGTGTCACGGCTCCGGCGGCAGTTGGCGGAGGCCGGGAAAGACCCTGGTGTCCGCTACGAAACCAGGTTGAGTTCGCTTCACTTAGGAGAGATTTCAGATGTTCCATGAATGTGTGCTGATCGTGCAGTTTATTTTATCTACAATCCTCAGGGTTGTTTGAGGCATCCTGTGGGGCTTCAAATTCAACAAGTCAGAGTGAGCTGTGCATGTGAACCAAATTTCTGTTCTGGCACTTGGGTAAAGAGCGCTTTACAGAGTGTCAATTGTTAAACAGATTTGACGCTACCTTTTCATGGAGGTTTGATGCATCTCGTGTCCTTCAAGAGTATTGCACACTACGCTGCATTTGGTTCATGATATTCTTGTCACAAAACAATACGGCTGAGGCTTGTGATAAGAAATGTCGATAGAGTCTAGAAATGTCTAGAATATTTCTTGATCCCAAGTGTTTGAACAAGAGTCTAATTTCTTGCTCTATTTCTTAACACAGTCCCCGACCGTACGACTCCGTACAACGGAAAACAGTTCAAGCCCGGTAAGTTTGATCTCTCCATTTTGCAACCGCCCTCGGCATGCAAGATCAAAGAATATCCAAAAATCCTGAACCCCCTCAAATTGTATTGTCAGGACCACCCAAGTCCCCATGTTCGCTTCCTACACAGCAATCCACCTTGCTTGCCCCCTTCAAATGCATCCAAAAATCTCAGAATCTCCATGTCTTGGAACGGATCATTTTCACATTCTCAGCCCAAACATGTCCATGTTTTGCATGTTCTTTTCCTAGTCTCAGATATTCTCAGTCTCCCAGCTCCCCTCCCACCCATTGCGGTGCCCAGCGCCCACGGCTCCCACGGCCTGTCAGGGCGCCCAGCTCACCTGGGCCGACAGCGACGGCCTCAGCGCCCTCCATTGGGCTGGCCGTCAGGGCCATGTCGAGGCGCTGGTGACGTTGTTGGAGGCTGGAGCTGCGGCAGAAGGCCGGGATGCTGGATGTGGATGTGGGATATATATGTGGATTTTGTGGTATTATATATCAATATAGTAGTAATAATACGTACTGTATATAACACATATTGGATGTGGATGGGTGACAGGTGGTGGGGCTTGCTGGAGGGCAGAATGCTGGATTTGCCGATGCTTTTGGACACAGCATTTGGACACAGCGAGATGAAATCACCGACTGGCTCGTGGCCTTCCGCAATTTGAGTTCACCCATGTCGTTTGCAATCTAAACGAGCTGATCCCCGACGATCCGCGCCCTTTGCTCAACATGGCATCAAATCATGTTTGCTCAGGCCCTGGCCAACTATCTCGTGGTGTGTTTGTTGTTCCTTAAAACAATCTGAAACATCAAGGCGGGTATAGGGGAAATCAAGTGCGACCCGGACCAAACACTCGTCTGACACCGCGCCGAACAAACCATCCTCCCGTTCGGCCAGGCCTCGACTTGAAGGGTCGAAGCGCCTTGCACTGGGCTGCGACCTTTGGACACCGCCGTGCAGTGGAGGTCTGAGAGACGAAAAGCGGACCAGGTATTGAGTCCAAGAAAGGTGAACAAGATGCATGTTTTCTTGTCATTTGTGAGGATTGGTCCACAAGTTGTCTAGTCAGGTCTCGTCGATTCCCTTCGGATGGTGCCATGTTTTAGGATTCCACCGTGAACTGCTTTTGTGTGGAGGTCCTATTGGAGAAGACTCCCGTGGAGGCGCCGAACGATGGTGGATGGCCGGGATTCCCGCGCGTCACGACGGCGAGGAGGTGGACTCGGTGGATGTCCTTTCAGTCTCTCTCTTGGGACAATCTGAGGGGGTGGATGGGTTTTACATGTTTTTCCCCAAACAGTGTGGACACTTGGGGGTTCTTACGGTAGGAGAAAAGCAGGTGTGCTTAGATAGGTGTGCGGCGCGGGCGTGCGCGGCTAATTCGCTGCAATTTACAGTACATTAATGCCTCCCGAAAGCCTCGAAGTGCATTTCGACTGCGCAGGCTCGCAGAATCTGGGGGCCCGTGGCGGGTGCTTCTAGCGACTGCGCTCTCGTTGTGGTGCCATGTGCATTTTCGCATATGATGGTGACTTTTCGTGGCAGGCGCCAGGGAAACCTCGTGTATTGGTGCTTCAAAGTCGACTTTTCGTGACGGGTGCAAGGGATCGGAGCTTTTTTACTTCGAAATGCAGTTTTCGTGGCAGGTGCAGCACTTTGGACATGGTGGTGATCGTCGAGGAGCTCAGATTTCGTGACAGGTGCAGTGAATCGTGACTTTTGGACATGTGGCTCGTTTGCAGATTTCGTGGCAGGCACAGCGCTCTGTGACCCTGGAAGTGCAGATTTCGTGGCAGGTGCAGCCTCGAAGTGCAGATGATTTCGTGGCAGGCACAGCACCTTGTGGTGAACCTCGAAGTGCAGATTTCGTGGCAGGCACAGCACTTGGTGAACCTCGAAGTGCAGATTTAGTGGCAGGCACAGCAGTTGGTGAACCTCGAAGTGCAGATTTCGTGGTAGGCACGGCAGTTGGTGAACCTCGAAGCGCAGAGTTCGTGGCAGGCACAGCACTTGAAGTGCAGATTTTGTTGCAGGCACAGCACTTTGTGAACCTCGAGGTGCAGATTTTGTGGCAGGCACAGCACTTTGTGAACCTCGAAGTGCAGATTTCGTGGCAGGCGCAGCACTTCTCGAAGTGCAGATTTCGCGACAGGTACAGCACTTTGTGAACCTCGATGTGCAGATTTTGTAGCAGGCACAGCACTTTGTGCTCTCAGATGTTCACTCTCTCTCACTTCCTCACTCTCACTCTCACTCACACACGCTCAGCACTCACACTCACTCTGCACTTACACTCACATTCACACTCACACTCACTCTCACCCACACTCACTCTCACTCACACTCACTCTCACCCACACTCACTCTCAGTCACACTCACTCTCACTTGCACTCGCGCTCACACTCACTTACTCTCCCACTCTCACTCACACTCGCACTCACTCTCACTCTCACTCACGCTCACACTCCCTCACACTCTCACTCTCCCACTCACTCACACTCACACTCACTCACACTCTCGCTCTCACTCACACTCTCACTCTCACTCACACACTCGCACACACTCACTCTCACTCTCGCTCGCACTCTCACTCTCACTTTCACTCTCACTCTCACTCACTCACCACCATCGCCACCGTCACCACGATCCCCACCTTCATCACCACCATCACCTCTCTGGACCCCAATGCGTCTAGATCTCTAGACTCTAGGACTCTAGACTTTCTGCTTATAGACCTCACACACGCTGTTTGGGGTCTCTTGAAGGGATCATTTCTGTGTTGGTGTGGTCATCGGGTCTCTTGACCCACGACGGTGGCCTGTTCCACTTGCAGATGCTCGCCAGTTTATCTATCACCAATGGTCATGACAGCTTGGCATGGTTTGCAAAACGTCGTCTCGTGAGTCCAAGCAAGAATATTTGCCCCGGGCTGGCTGCACATTAATTAGTTCGAAACAGGCACTTCCAAGTCACATAAGTTTCCTGCGACACAGACTTCTGAGGGAGCACTCGCATCCAAACGAAAGGTGAATGTGTCAAATCTACTTCCCGGCAAGGAGTGTCCCATTCACGCGGTAGGTCAACCATCATGTGCCAGTTATATCCAGTTATAAGTTATATCATGATCCGGTTATAAAATGTTGGAATATCATCCCTTCCACCTATTACGCCCCCACCCCTTACAAAATATATGGTGTCGTTGCTTTAAACTTTAATAGCGCGTCCTCAAAATGGCGAGGCCCCGCTGGACGTGAACCAAACGCACCTCAGAATTGGAGCGAAAACCAGGTGGAAGATGTCACCTAAAGCCACATACAGACCGACCGATAGTGAAGAAACATCATGAGGGACAGAAGGAAAGGACTTTGGAAACATGTAAATCCCTCATAAGTGAAAATGCGTGCCGCCTAAAATGACAACAACCTGCAACATTAGAGGAATTGCCCTTTCCCAATTTTTTTTCCAAACAACCTGATGATTATTACAGACCTTGATGTTACATAATTGTACAGTATATAAACACAAATTAACACAAGAAAGATATGGATAGCAAACCAGGTACCACCTAAAGTCATCCCGCCAGCAGTTGTTTTTAATAGGTGGCCCTAGTGACTCAGCGTGTTTGGCAAGTTGCTGGATTCAAATCTCTCCGTTGAAACAAATGCATATAAACCCACTATAAAGCGTGTGGCAAACATGCAAAAACACTCGCAACATAGACCCTTTCCCTTGGTTGTCTTTCAACCAAAAACACATGCTCATAACAGACGTTGATTCCCCACACAATATACAGAATCGCTCAAAAAAGATATGGAAACCGAACTAGGTATCACCTACCAAAGGAATACAGCCGGCAGTTTTTTTTTTAATAGGTGGCCCCAGTGTGTTTGGACTTTAGACAGTTCCTGGATTCAAAGTTTTTCCCTGAAAAAAGAACAACAAAAAGAACAACAACACATTCTAAACCCCCTATTAAATTCCAAGACAAGTTCCATCACTGATGGAACTTAGCTTGTGACCAGCAGCTAAAGAGTTCAACGGGTGATGTTGCTGCGTCACGCGGATTGGCGAAGCCTCGGTGGAAAGTGCATGCCGGTGTGTCTCACTGCCATTCGGGAACGGGACACATGCGTGTGTAATTGCGGCGTGCCACTGGTGAGCGGCAAAATTGGTGGTGATTCTAGTGGGTGGGCTACCTGTACAATCAAAAAACGTCCCCAAAATGGTATTGGGTGCATTTTAGTAGTAGAAAGTAAACGGGGAATAGCGGGGGTGTCTGATCTGCCGTTTTAACTGGGTAGATCTGGGTAGTGTTTTTTTGTTTTTTAATGTGCAAGAGCCTTACTGTACATGTTGTGCCGCATAGTGCACCAAAGCTGAGTCAAAGACATTCAAAGACCACCCCGTCAAGAACAACATGAGCCACCCAGTGGTACAGAGTAATCAGCTCAATATGTTGTTCTCGGCTGTATCTCCCGTTTTCTCGCAGGCTGCTGCGGCTGATGAATGGCTGCCCCTGCACTTCGCCGCACAGGGCGGCCATACTGGGGTCGTGGAGGCCGACGTTTGGTGAGGGTGAAACGAAGTCATTGGGTCGTCCAGCGTCAGTCACGACAGAACATGTCAGACAACATGAGGATTTGGTGGGGGTTTGAGTCGATTCATGGTTTCCATCAGGTCCTCTCTTGGTTCAAAATCATTGCCACTGCTCCTCAGTGAGGGTCCAGCGTTCTTCCACTGAAAGCCTGACCATCCGAGACTCACCGGGACTCTGCAGGTTTTATTGCAGAAGGGCGCTGATGTCAACAGGCGGGTCCGGTGATCCTGGTGACGGTACCAGCACGGTGGAAGGGCTTCTCGATGATTCTCATATTATATGGTCTCATGCGGCCAATTTGGTGAGTTGATTATCGAATGAAACCACCCAAACCCACTCACTCAGACTGGTTTGCGTTTCTTAAGAGATACCATTTCAACTGTCACGTTTTATTTTTCCCTTGTTTTGAGGTTATTTTCTGTAGAGATTCTTAGAAACCAGTCTTCCAGGTGTCGTTGAAGCACGTTTTCATAGAACTTCTCTTTTTCACCTGAGACTTACGGAATGATCATCTCTGTGAGGCAGGGCACCTGTTCAATGGGATAACGGATAACCATGGATAACCCTATTCGATGATAATAACCCACAATTCCTTGATCAATTTATATCAGTGTTTTTTTTGTATAGAAGAATTCCTGCATCCCCACCACATGCCACCCAAACTGCCAATACTGCACTTGGAACTTGGAACCTCCACAAAACAAACAAAGAGAGAAAAACATATGTCTCCACTCTCCGAACAGACCTCCACCCTCTTTTTGTTGGACCAACCTGGGCCCAGCTCTGTTCGTGGCAGGGCCTCCAAGGCGGGTGTGACCGCCTTGATGGGTGCGGCGCGCGCAGGGCATCGATCCACCGTGGAAAGCTTGCTGAAGGCGGGTGCTGACCCAGGCGGGGTCGACGATGGGCCGCGGCCACGGCGGGTGTGGCGGCCCTTGGATCCGATGGTTGGGAAAGGCCTGGCCATGGCTCAGGTGCTCTTAGATGAACATGCAACAGCGATGATCGGAACATGGTAGGATTTTCTAGAGAGATTTAGACTGTTGTTACAATGGGTTCCCAACCAGGACCATGATACTCATACAGACCATGTCAATTGCAGCCTGACAAAATGAGGAGTTTTGCTCCCCGTTTTAAGGCTTGGAACATAGATTGATATAGATTGTATTGCAATTGGATCAGCTTTTCATTCCATCACTGCATGTTCCTGTGTAATATGTGGTGTGTTTGCACAGAGATCACCCTGGCACAATAACAAATGGATTGACCAGTCTACAGTCTACACGGATTTCCTGCCTCAGGTGCTGTGGTGAATGGAAAGACAGCTGCGCGCTGGGCTGAGAATCAAGGCGCTGGGCTGCGCAGCCGGACATGGTTAGATGAGGTCTAAGCACTGTTTGGCACCGTTGTGACATCCATTTGATACTAAGGGGAGTTCCCGCGTGCCGAAATTGGATTCTAACCCGCCAACCCCGCACAACGCACAACGGCTCGGAGCAAGGGAGGCAACAGCACACGACACGACAACCTTCGTAGAAACCACAAAGATCCCCCAAAACATGCAACCATGCAGGTCTACAAGGAGTTTCTTTTCGTTTATCCACACCTCAATTTGAAGTCGTTGCTCCTTGTTGGTCATCTCGTTGCTTTGATCACTCCCCAAACCCACGGCACCTTCAAGCAAAAGTGCAGTCATCCAACCCACTTGCACTTGCACCCAGTATCAGTATATATATTATAATATATATTATAATATATATTATAGAGATGTAGGAGTTTCACCTTGCCGTCTCCCCATGTGGTCGTTCTCACCAATTTTCGGACAAATCGTTTCCCGCTTCTGGGGCGCACGCGCGCGCGCGCGCGTGGCGTGCCTTGCGCGACATGACATGGGCAGGCCTCAATGAGATCGCGGAGCTCATTCGGTCCTATGAGATTTCCTAAGTGCGAAAAGCCGCAAATGTCAAAAGAACTGGCCCTGCAGTGCTGGTGGAGAGACATGGGCGGTGGATGGCGGTGGTATGGCTAAGCCTCCAGGAAGCGCCCCCCCCCCGTGCAGGGCGGGCGGTGGATGAAGTTCCGGGGAGGCGCAGGATGGCAACTGCTGGAAAAGACAAAAGTTGCTCGATAAGGACGTGCGCCTGGAACGAGAGCGAGAGTTAGGATTGAGACTTCATCACAGATCGAAGGTAGAATTTCGTGGTTTATAATGTGTTACTTTGTGGTTAGCCAGGCTCTTCACAAGGAAAGGTTGCAAGGATCTTTAATGTTCCGTCAAGGCCAGTCTGATGTTCGTTGATCACCAGTTGCTAGGAATTCAGATAATGAAGTATACAAGAGCAACGATCGTGCTGCCTAAGCCTTAAGTGGTGAGTCCTTGCGCTGGAGTGCTATCACATCGACAGCACTCAGGTCAGGGGCCCTATTATGCCCTATTAATATGAGATCATACAGTGAAACATGCTGCAACATCGTTGGGGAACACGTGCTTTGGCCATGCATGTGTTCCAGCGGGCCGCGTGCGATCCAATCCATTCGTCTGACAGGTGCAACCGCAGGGGGGATGGGCGCCGCGGCATCTACACGCGACTCCGTCCTGTTTGGGTTGAGATTGCAGACCTTTGCAATGAATGTCATGTTGAGTTTCTCTTGGAGTTGCAACTTTATGATCTTAGATAATCTGTTGCAGTATTTGTTGGCTATTTTTTTCCAAGAGTGAACGCCTTACGTAGTATTCAAAACATGTCCGTTTTGCAGGGCACACGGCACACTCAAATCACTACGTCGTACAACGTTGAAAGCCTGGCACGCCGTTTGTCCAGTCGCCAGTCTGCGATCTCCAGGTCTCCCCTGTGTTCCAAGAGTTTCAACACCACATGGGAAAAGACATACAGGGCTGCCCTGGGAAGAAAGGGACTCACCAGCTGCTTTAATACACATGAAGAGAGATGACAAAAGCAGTCACCAGCAAGGATCTACATATTTAATCATTACCACGTCCTAGAATTTCTCAGGATGACCACCCGGCTCCCAGCATTCCATGCCAGCCATGCCATGGCACCGTCTCCTGTCTCTGGTTGAACTGGCAGGCTGGAATGGATGCATGATCAGGGCTTCACCATCACCAGGCACCTGGCTCGCGCTCGGCGGCGCCAAGCGGCGGGACCGTGTTCCACTTGGTTTGAAGATGTTTGAAGAAACCGCGCCTCGGGGCTCCACATGATGCAAACTGGTACTTCAATGTACTGATTCGGCTTGATTCGGCTTGGTACAGATAGGTTCATGATACATGACAATGATTGTAATATACTAGACTATGATATCAATACTTGTATCATGAATCGGAAGTACAGTATGATCATGGATCATCCTCCATCTTCAAGATGGTGGGTGTCATCACGCTTCCTTCGAGCAGGTTACATGTGTCGCTTTGTCACCAAGCAGAAAACCAGCAACTCACAGTCCATGGAAGTTGACCAGGATCCCATGATCCATTTCCCATGGGAAGCACGCGATGTGGTCCGCGTTCATGCCAGGGCCCACGTTGATGTGGTCGCAAGGCATGTTGTTTTCTGCAAGGGGGGGGTGCGGCGGAGTGGGCCCATTGACAATCCAGGATGCCCCACCTTTGGTCACTGGCCCATAGTTCCAAAGAGAAAACGCATGTACAATCATAGACCGACAAAAAGCAAGATTATCACTGGGCGGGGCATCAAAGGGCGCTTTGGGATTGTGTGTTGGGTCTGGGGTGGTTTGTCCATTTTGAGACAAACGTCAGCAAATCCAATAGCAACACTGGCTCCAAGGTGGTGTAGACGGAAACTTTGTTATGGGCCAGTGCTGTGGTGGCAAAAGTAGCAAGGTTCTGTCTCACGGGAACAGTGCAGACCTTTTTCAAGCAGTTTGACCGTAACGGCAATGGGGAGCTTGAAGCGAGCGAGTTGAGGAATTTCTTGAAAGCAGCATTCCCTGGAAGTGAACCTCGATAGTGATTTTGAATGATTTTGATACGTTCTGATCAATCTCTGTTTGAGAATAGTTATCCCGAGTGAGTGATCCTTGGGGGGCTAAACATCGAGCTCAAAAATCAGGAACTCACAGAGGAGGAGCTCAACAAGTTGGTGACTGAGTTCGATAGTGATCAGAACGGAACCATCGGCCTCAATGAACTTCACGCATTTCTTCGTTGTTACAATCCGAAATCCCAGACATTAAAGCGGAAGACAGCCCTTCTCATCATCGATGTGCAGAACGACTTCATCTCAGGATCGTTGGCCGTTCAAAACTCCGAAAGCATCGTACAAGGGATCAATGAGATCCGAGAGAAGTTCGACTGTGTGGTGATTTCTTATGACTGGCATCCCCAGGACCATTGCTCCTTTGTGGAAAGTGCGAACGATGGCAAGGTAAAGATCAAAGAGACGGAGGGTGTTGGCACATTCCAGGCATTTTCACAGGTGACATTGCTTGGTGATCAAGATCGCGCAGAGCATTCACAGATGCTTTATCCACGCCATTGCGTTCAAAGGGCATGGGGGAGCGAATGCCACAAGGATTTGGTGGTGAAAAAGGAAGACATGTCTGTCTACAAAGGGCAAAAAGCCAACATCGACTCTTACTCGGCATTCTTCGACAATTGCAAAGCCAATGACACTGGCGTTACCAAGCAGTTGGAAGATGCGGGAGTCACCGACGTTTAGTGCTGCGGCTTGGTGTTTGATATTTGTGTGAAGTCCAGTGCTTTGCATGGAGCTGAGAATGGATTTCTTGTGTCAGTGATTGAAGACGTGTGCAAGCCCTTGAACGAGAGTGAGGCTGGGCTGCTTCAAAACCAAACACCATCACACATGTCTCTGAGGAGTAAGATGAGTAAGAGTAAGTGACAAGGGCATGCTGTTGCCCTGGTTTTGGGATGTTTTGGGTGGGTCCAACTAGCATGAGTCAACATGGGGATCTCAGCCGGTGACCTTCATTGTCGGAACTTCAGGTGACCGGGCCCGTCAGGTCGAAGCAACCCGGAAGCTTCTTGCAGACGCGGGGGGTGCGAGTGATGAGTTCTGCGGAAGCCACGCAAGAGGTGAGCTCGCAGAGGTCCGAATCTATGCCCCTAAAGGACTTTCTGGCGACAGTGACTTGGGCATGTGGTGAGCTCGCATAAGATACATTCGAATCTGAAGGACTGGAAGAAGGCTAGCCCATTGACCCTGAAGCAGAGAATCTGTGCAGATAGGGGTAGGTCTATTCAGATATATGATTTTCCAGTCCTGTGGATTCAGGTCATTTAAGATGAAGTTCAAGGGTCCTTCATGGTCCCCCCAACATGCCACAAACCGTGCCTTTTGACGCCAGCAACTAAGGTGAAGGCGCACAAACGTGCAGCGGGACTTCACAAGTTGGAACGCATTTCTTCACATGCCAAAGAAAGCACCTAATTTAGACATTTAGCGAATCTCTCATTTGTAAACTTTAAACGTTTCACATAATGTTTGAACATCTTCATACATGTTCGCTTACCTGCATGGCTCGCAAAAATACGGAAAAGGGGCCCACTATGTCACTATGTGTTCTCGGTCGTGGCGGCATGCTCGTCAGCCAATCGAGAGTGTGATCTGGATAAGAATTGTCATTGGACTGATGCTTCTGGCTTGTTTGAATGTTTTCATTCTAGTGCAAGGAGCTGCTTGGTCTTATTGGGGGGGATTCCGAGTTTCTCAACTGGGCCCAGGCAGCTGGCCGAGGACTTTTTCAATAAGAAGGTGTGACCGTCCAGGGCAGTGAGATGGGAGTGAGAGAGTCCAGGCCAGTGAGATGGAGAGTGGAACCCCATGCGTGGCCAGAAAGTTGTTTCAGGTGAAGTGGATGCGTTTCAGTGGAACCCCGTGAGGTGCAAGACCTAGAGGGCTTGCTGGAGAAGGTCTTGGCTACTTTGGAGAGAAAGCTTCAGAGCGGCTTGTGCCCCTGGGAGACTTGCACACATTGAAGAGTGGCTAAGACATGCTAAGACTGAGTCTCGGAGTCTCGTTAGCAGTTTGGCTCAGCCGCAGTCTCTGTGCTGCAACGCCCAATGAAATGGATGCTTTGACACCCCAAACACCTTTTTGGGGTCGTGTAGCCTTTAAAAAGAAGACAAGGCGCCCACCGTGGTCATGATTTACTTTCCCAGAGAAGATAGGCTACTAGGAGCAAGGACGCTACTATTACTAGGGGCTCCTGGCCGTACTACTAGGAACAAGAAGCTACTAGGGGCTCCTGGCATCGCTACTAGGAGCAAGGACGCTATATATATATATATATGTTTATTTATTTATCTATTTATTTTTTTTGAGCGAGTGGAGTGATTCCAAGCCCGTGAGCAAGTCATAGAGCAAGCACTCAATTTATTCCGGCCTTTTCATGACACACTTGACCAATCAATTGACAACATCAGTTTCAAACATGGAAGTGAGATGCAGACATTGTTCATCAATCACGGACATGGTCCCAATGGTTTTTTGAAAGGCGGTTGGATGCGCTTAGTATTGCAAGATGGAGCAAACCAGCAACCATTCTAGCAAGAGGACTCATAGGGTAGAGGCCGTATTGAATCCACCAGAAATGACAAAGCCTGCTCATAATCTCGGATTGTGTGCAACCAGGTTGGGAAGGCTGAATGTTCCGTTCTGCATTTTTCCAGACTCCCGGGGTTTCTCCTCCAACATATTCTCCATCGGCCAGTTTCACATCGTTTCACCTCGTTTCAGTCGTACAGGTACCAAACCATGATTCTGAGAGCAGCTGAGGTGGGAGCTTGGGAGCACCCTTTACCAGGACCCGCCCTTAGGTCCTTAGAGGTTAAGGGATGTTCATTAGTCACTGTACTAGCGATGGCCTCCAACCCTGTAGGGATGGCCTCCAACCTAATGAGCGAAACAACCGGAACCCGGGGCCGTTCCACACCCGTCCGATCCGGTCGACCGCCCAGATCGGTGAACGCCCAGATCGTTCTTTTTGGGGAAACATCCAACACAAGATACTGTAGAATCTTCATGAATTTTCTATCTTCGCTTTACAGTACCATCGTTTCAGCCCTGGGACGAGAGGGGGAGGTGATTTCGCTGATGTCTCAGGACACAGCCGGTGATCTCTTGTGTAGGTTGGGCAGCTGGAGACGTCCAAGGAGTGGTACATGCTGGCACAGCAGTCCGTCCCGGATTTTCGGCCGCTCGCTGACACCGAACGGGAGGAGGACGAACATGGTAGAACGCCATGGTAGAACGCCCGATAGAATCCTTCAAGATCACCCCAAACAGAGACTGCACAGTTTTTGTTCTCGGAGAACGTGCAGAACATCTTATGGAAGAGAAGAAAGATGTTCTTTCCTGCAGACACATCAACCATGAACTCCTAGTACAATTCAAAGCGGCTTTTCCCTCATGGTGGCAACTCCAAATTGAACTATATTGGTGACTACGGGGTGATTGTTGATCGAAGAACTGCTGCAGCTGCACACCTCACTTCGCTCATGGCTCATACCCTAAAGAGTTAAGGTAAGCCCAACGAATTAGTGTTTCTTAGCAAGTATTTTGTAGGTTTTATCACAACATTACTAGTCAGGAATAGACTAAATCAGACACAAACACTTTTTAGTCTTACAAGCTTAGACTATGTTCCAACATGTTTGGACATGTATGTTTCAATGTCAAGCAGCAACAGTGTGAACCAAATGCAACAAGATTGCCAAGTTGGTGGAGCAAGGCACTAGGTTGGAGGTCATCGCTAGTAGGTTGGAGGCCATCGCTAGTAAGTTGGAGGGTTGGAGGCCATTGCTATTAGGGTGGTTGTTCGCCTGCCAGCTCCGCCCGGTGAGCATGCGTGCATGAAAAAGCTAGATAAGTCAATCAAGATTCCAGCGTCAAGTCAATATTGGCCGATATCATGCAACATCATGCAACTATTTGATGATGTCGGTGTTATTTTTTGGGAATCATGGACTCAACTCAAGAATTCTCTTGGAGTCATTTGGTCCTCCCGAAGCACGAGTCAGTTGTTCACCAAACATCTCGGCGCCCAGTCCTACTCAGGATCTCGCCTCGGACTTGCCGAAAGGTGGCGAAGGCCACTGTCGAGAGCCTCCGGAGCAACAAGACTTGACTCAACATGGTCAATTTCTTCACAAGGAGAAAGCTCTCACCCCTCCAGCAATGGGTGAACGGGTCTTTGCTTTCCCAAACTCATCAGGCCACGGCTGATTCGGAGTGTGTCCCCACATGACCTGGCCGATTCGGAGTGTTTCACGCTTTCCCATTAGCAAACTTGTTTGATTTCTGACCAACGGCCATTCCCAGAGGAAAACACCACTTGCCCAAACACTTGACAGTTTCCTTGTGTGTTTGCTGAAATGCATTCCTTGTTTGCAAAGCGGAAGACCGCATTCTTGTGGTCTGCGAGTTTTGCCGGAGGTTGTCATATGATGTCATATATGCAAAGGCCAGTATAGTAACCGGTAGAAATTCCATCAATCCAACGCTGTTTTCTTTTTTGTCTAGAGTCTTGAGACACACCGACACAAGGCCCAAATAGGACACATGTAGCAAGTCACCAGCGATACATTGAGAATCATTAGGATCATCCAAACACCCAACCAGCCAAACAAGGTGACACGGACATGACGGACTCGGGCCGGCGTCGTGTGTTTCGGTTTTGTGTGGTTTGGGTGGATGGGGTGGGTGGAAGTGAGTGGGGTTGATAGCGCCACCATCGCGACTTTATTCAACAGCCATTAGATGTGTCAACTTGTCGAAGAGCACGTGTCATGTCCCGCTGCACTTGACCAAGAAGGACTTCAGCATCGCTGGTGATCAACGACTGGACTTCGTCTCCGGTGATCCTGCACCGATCGGCGATTTGGCTCGAGCAAACGTCCAAGGCTTCTGGGTCCCATCGATCGTGGACCACAATCCCGCTGCGAAATCGGACAGCGCGATGCTGTCCAATCGAAGAACTCCGATTGGCCTGCTGTGGCGCCCAGGGTCGAACACGAAGAAAGTGGGACGTGTGGCCTGCTGAACGGGACGTGTGGCTCCAACCAGACTCCAACGTGGCAGACTCCACGCCGGGAACCGCTCCGTCCGGGCTGGAATTCCAGGCCGATGTGCGAACAACCCAATGCCCAGGGCTCCAACATGCTCCCGGCCTAACTCCTCCGTTTCGAAGACGGGGAGAAGGGTTTTTGCTGGTTGGGGGTCAGTCGATCCCCGCCTTCTGAGGAATGGGTCAGGAGCCCTAGGGAACATCAACACCGACCGGCTGCCTCTAACAGACTTCGAATGAGCGGGATTGGCTGCCCCTTCACTTGTGGAATCTTCTACCATCTCTTACCTTTGTGAGCTACTTCAAACATAACAAAGCCCTGTGAGGGCTCATCACTTCTGAAGCAGGTGTTACGGTGTTACCAAAAAAAGCACAAGTCCCCTCCAATCTTCGCAGATCTCCCCAATCAGCACAACCTCAGCCAGGCCCATTTCAAGGGAAACGACGTGGTCGGCACCTTTTGGTGTCTCAGCCAAACCGTTTCCACGCGGCTCATGGGCCACGCGCCGGCCGATTCGTTGCTTTGTTGGGGGGTGCCACCCAAAGGAAGCTGAAGGATCCAAAAAAGGTGGGTGAATGTACTATGGCAATCTATGGCAAACAGTTTTGTTTATGTACGAGATTTCACCTGGGATCACCCTTCTCACCAGCCCAATCTTGAGAGGAAACCCAGAATGGTCCTTTGGAGTTGAGGAATGGGGTCAGCCCCTGCTCACAAATCACATTGTGGCATGTTTGTTCTACGGAAACATCAAGCACATGCCCTATCCACCGTAAAACGATGGTACTTAGTAACCATTATTTGCATTTATTTTTTTTGCAGTATGTATATAAGTTTAATATGACTAACTAATGTGTGTATATTTTTTTTTGAACGACGATGCATGGAGGGAGTGCCCTGACTGCCCATTAGAACTTGGTGCCAACCCCATGCGGACCAGCCGGTCACGACCTCACGGTCGCACGAGATGACTAGGCTGCTTCAAAACAGCAACAGAACGACAACGGAAACCGATAACGAAGTGACGTGGCCTAAGCACTGCTGTGTTACGTACTGGAGGCATGGACAGTAAGATATGCAGCCCAGCCCGCCGAGATCCGCAAGTGAAACGATAAGGTTACAAGGCAAAGGGACATGCGGTATAGGCTGTATAAGAGTTCTCTTTGCAATCCTAAGTGTTCTTCATGCATTTTGAGAGGCGCCCCAACTAACCACAGAGCATCTCAGAGGAGATTCACTCATTTCAGTCCGAATGGCCGTTTTCAGACATTTGCGTATCTATTTGGGTCGGTTTGGTGGTCCGATTGTGCACGCAAGTGGACCAAACATTATACAGGTCCGCAATCTATCAGCAAGAGTGAGTGGGTGATCAATGCAGTGGGTGATCTCGCGCCTCTGCTCCACGCAGAAACGGCGCGACCGGCGGGTGCTTTCGAGGTGGTTGGAGCAGGCCAGAAGCTTGGACCTCAGATGTCCTTCAATGCCGATGAGACCGGATGAAGATCAAATCCAAAGAAGACGGACGTGGGCCCAGGGTGATCTTTTAGAGCTTTCCCCCGCAAAATGACAACTTTGGTGGCTTCAAAGACAGATTCGATCAAACTCCACGCGGACACAGAGTTGCCGAACACGTCCGGTGGACTCAATCTGCTTGCCAGTAGGAGCTCCTGGCGAACGCCGGTGAGGTCTCCGGTCTCCACAGTCTATATCAACTGTGTCTCCGTGAAACATCCGAAAAGGACAAGTACGACTAGCTTCTTGTTACTAATAGCTTCTTGTTGCTACTAGTAAGGCACTTGTTACTAGAAGCGATGCACTTGTTCCTAGTAGCTTCTTGTTACTACTAGTAAGGCACTTGTTACTAGGACAAGTACGACATACTGGTGCAATGTTCTACACAGGCATCCTTTGCTCCGATAGCGATGCCAGCCCCGATCGTAGCGTTCTTGCTCCGATCGTGCAGTTCTACACAGACTCAGTGTGTTTCGGGCCTTGCCACTGGGGCTTGTTGGACCCACTGGGTGTGAGTTTCGCACTGGTGACAGCAGGCTGCCGAGAGATGTACCCAGCCTTCGGGGCTTTTTCTCAACTCCATGTTCCATCACTAAAGGCCTTTGCGAAGTCCAACGTATGTTTTTTTGTTATGTTTTGTTTGATTTTTCCATGGTCTTTTCTCCGTGCGATCGATGGTGAGACATCCGCCTTCATCTCGATGGATCTCTGAGGACCGCGGCGAGAACAGCTCGGTATCTCGGACCGGATTCTGACCGGGGAGATTCCGTTTGGACCAGGAGGGTTCAGGAGAACTTGTTAATGACTGAGATCTATGGACCATGGAATCTTTGACGGAGCACTAGACGGAGCAGAAGAAGACGAGGTTTTAATTTGTCCTATAATGTCCTATATATGTTTGTGTGCTTTCAGTCCAATGCTGGCATAGTTCATTACAAATTATGATGATGTCCCCGCTTCTCACCAAATTCTGTGAGAACAAAGGTCACACAAAGTAAAACAGCTCTCTGAAGCTTTGGACTGCTTTCAGCTGGAAGGAGGTCTAGTGTTTGGATATATTTGGATATCAGCGACGAATCCTATCTCATCGTCATCATTCTACTTCCTGTTGTCGTTTGAACATTGCGAATATCTGACAGCTTTGCTTTCGACGTGCTCGGATCCGAAGCCCTGTCTTGTTTTTTGCTCCCCCCCCAAAATGGTCAAACATCCACCGCCAAAAAGGGCCCGGAATTCGCCAGGCGAATTCATCGACTATGTCGCACAAGGCGCGCGTATCGTACGGCCGGCACGGCCACGACTTGTCCCCAGTGCCAGTGATGAATCAAGACACAAAAGGCAGGGTCGGCACGGTGCTGGAGAATTCAAAGAAGAAAACAAGGAAAACGAGGTTCCTCACGCGTGGAACACCAAGTGGACATATGGGCCGCTAGGGCGCCCGGAAGACGATGTCCGAAACAGGTGGGTTTTCCCACTTCGATTATTTCAAGGAGAGTATATAAACCTAGAAGCATTTGGGCAACAATAATTGTGCCTCATTCCAATTTGCCTGGGAGGATTTGCCTCAGGTATGAAAACAAGGATTACATGATGCTTCTACACTCCAACAAAGCAAATTTCTGGCGTTCACCCTCTCTTCTTTGAAGAAACACATTGAAAAAAGTCTTCCCTAATTGTCTGGCGTCCACAATTAGTGACTGTGTTTCATGTGCAAGTCCCATTCACCCATGTTTCGGTCATATGGGCGGTGGATTGCCCTGTTTGGTTCTTCGACACCGGGGCGGTGCCCCTAATCAGGCGATTTCTCCGGCTCTGAGCAGCGAGCCGACAGGAGGGCAGGCAGATCGAGCGTGATCGGGCAGGGGATGGGATTGTGATGGGATGGCCGGGTGATGTAACTTGGGCAGGTTGAATACCAGGGTTGCAACCCACGAAGGATCCTTTGGAAGGTCACGAACACCATGGATTAGGGTGGCAGAGCCACCCCAGTCTATTCCTTTCTTGGACAGATCTATTATTCTATTGCCCTGGCTCGAAACAAGTGTACTCGTATGACTCATGTGACAGAAACCACAGGCAACAGGGCAATTGAAAAGCGGTAACTGCAAAGACTTTACCACTGGCAATAAGCGGTTGATATAATCATGTTTTCCGAAGTAGATCTTTGTAGTGTGATGGGTTCAACATCCAGCTGTGCGGCCGTTTCTTGAGGCTTGACGGTTGACCCGTTTTCAGGGTTCTCTTACTGTAATCATCATGATCTAGCAGCTACTGGATGGTATTTTACCAGAGGTGACCCAGAGGTGACCAGACCTCAACATGTTTTGGTATATCTGACCAAAGGTCCAGACTCATCTCCTTGCTCTGGGTCTCATCCTTGCTCGAACCACGGGCGTGTAGTTAGGTCTGGTGGATCGCTTGGCCGCCTTTGTGACCAGGCGTGACCGACGTGGCGGCGTGCGTGCGTCCAAACGACGCGACCAGACGTGGCGTGTGTCGTTTGATGTGTCGAGCTTTGCACCTGGTCTTCACAGACATGGGAACTTGAAATACGACACACCCCTTTCGCCCAAGACGAGGAAAGAAATCAACAAGTTAGTGCTTAGAAGGTCTCTCTATTCATGCCTATTCTCATGCACACCAAAATCGTTTCAGCGGGATCAACCGGGCATGTTTCGCTACCGGCTGCCGGGTTGTGGGGTTTCACAACTTGCAATTCACGCAAGGGGTATCACCTCCAACAAAAAGCGCATGTTTGGCCAGTGGCCATGCAGAGTAGTATTCCACCAATACACTGTTCATGATCATATTACTGTAATATTTTGTTGGCTAATCCTCCGTGGCCATGCGGAAGAGGATGTTGCAAGTTTTTATGATGGTGTCAGAACTTTTGTGGTGGCATGGGGAAACCCAGCTGAAACCTGATGAAACGTCATCACTGTTTGTTATAAGAAAGCAGGATGCTCATCAATCTGACCTTTAGACTCTGAACCCGCCTTTGAGCAGTTCTTGTTGGAGAAGGAGCCACAGCGAGTGCACCCAACGGTGCCCAACAGCTTCTGCAAACCGCTGTGCTACCTGGTTCTGCAAATCTCCCAAACCATGTATTGGTAGATGTTTTGCCCGGTCCTACACAAAGGTCTTGTGGAGGTCTCGTGAAGGCCTCGCAGAGGGCTCCAATATACTGCTACTTGGTCTATCATATTCTACCACGCGCAGTAATTATATTCAAAGGCAACATAAGGCAACAACATCTTGGGAAATATCATGTTGAGGCTTTGGCCATGGGGATTCCACCCGTGCTCCTTTGCCCATGTTTCCTTCACCTGACCCTGCTAGCTTTCGTCACCCACTCCTGGCATCAAGCTGTATGTACGGTATGATACCTAGAAGAGTTGGGACAGGCTTGCAGGGTCATGCTGGAACAGATACGTGTACGCCAACTAGCTAGTAGTATACTTATGGTCCCACTAGCTTGGTATAATGTCAACTTTATGTAGGCCATGGGGAAGCCCATTTGACAGAAGTACAATTCATGAACCGGATATCAAAGAGCATGAGCATGGCCTTATCGTGAATAATGAGGGTCCTACTGCAAGTCTATGTGAAGTTCCAATCCAAAATGCTCTGCATGTTTCATTTGTGCTTGAACAAACTGGCTTTGTATTGATCCCCACACCTGTCTTTGTGACATCCAGTAGTACTTGCCACATCACGAAAGGTAGCCCTTTAGGGGATACCTTGAGTTTGTCTTGCGAAGCAAGTGTTGGCACGTCCGGGTCTAATAATTGATCATTCAATTCAACCCCCCCCCTCGAATTGATTTCTCAATACAGACCCCCCCCGCCCCCTTGGAATTGATTTTTCAATACAGACCACCCCCCCCTCTAAATTCAATTCTCTCCTGGAGAACGTCTTCGTGAGCTCTCATGATTTCAGGATAGTTGAAACCCTCTTGAACATTCAGAAAGAGTGCATATGAAATTCTAATCACGAAAGGTGTTCGCCGAGGGGATACATACCTAGAGTTTGTTTTGTGAAGCACGTCAATTCTCTCCTGGGGAGCGTCTTCGTGAGCCTCTTATGGTTTCAGGATAGTTCAAATCCTATGATGCTCCGATTCAATGCTCACCGATGATCTGAGCCATGGGGCAAGTTTGTTTTCCCAAGAATCTTTTTGAACATTTCGAGAGCATATGTTTGAACATTTAGAGTGCATATGAACATATATTTACGAAAGGTCGCCTCCGAGGGGATAAATCATGTCGACCATTGCATTTTTGTTCCTGCCTCTCGCGTTCTCTTCTCTTCCCGCTGTCCTACCTTTCGTGTCTCCCTCCTCTCAAGTTTTTTGGTACCTCTCAATTGAACCCCTCACAACAGACAGCGTATTTGTGGATATTTGAGGTACCTCAGGTGTGGACTTTACACGAGCTGTGGTGCACCTTCAAAAAATCCGGAGTCACCTCACTTGATGGGACCCGAAGTTCAAGTCCAACTCGCGGTCTTACCAGCTACGTGTCGCAGGTTGGCGTCGGAAAAGGAACTCCAGAAAGAGGAGGCGTGAGGTTGAACGGCCCCAAAAGGAGAGGTGGAGCGGCCCCTAAAAAGCCCATCACAATCCATCACATATGTACTTGGCATATATGATATGGCATCTAACTAATTTACATGGCCAGCCATGGAAGTCGTGCTCAGATTTTGTTTGGTGTGCGTGTTGAGCAGATTTGCATTTGTAGAAGACCATTCGCAAAGCAACCACGCATGGGTGCAAGAAGCAATCAAATTAAATAGTCAAACACATTTGGGAGCCCCATCTTCTCGCCTGCTCCATCCCGTGTGTTTGAAGGTGCCCTACTTGGAGGTCATCGAGGCCTATGCTGCTGCAAAACATCCACAAGGCTGGAAACCGCCGCATGATCCACGGATTTGATTGGGGCGGGAGTCTTCCACAGCCTCCAGTTGTGGTGGCTGGCACATGCTATTCAGGGATGGCGCCATCAGGGCGTGATGGGGCTAGAGTTGCTCATTACTGAATACTCTGATTTGAAAATCCTGGTGCAGGGTACAAGGTTTGCACCAGAAAAATCTCAACTGGAAAAAAAATAGTTCGAATACTGTTTTCCATTTCCGGCTCAAACCTTGGCCAGCCAAGGTTTAAACAAAAAATAAATCACAATTTAAAACGAAAGGGGCTTCCTTTAACTTTAGTATTGGAAAGCCTCGCACCATCTGTGTGAGAACCAGTGGCCAAAAGAAAGCATGTGCGCAAGACAACTCAATGTGCCAATAGAACTTTCACTTATTATGCTTTCTGCAATGGCTGTTCCATGGCTGCGCTGATCCTGCTGGGTACCTCAGTTTTGGAGTGGTTGAACAAAACCTGAAGTATTCAGACCTTTCAGCAATCCTATTCTTTTTGTGGTGGGAGCAATGCCGTGAGCTCAAGCCAAGCGGATGGTGCATGCAGAGCTTCACACGTTGTCAGCAAGATGGGTGTTTGCACGGTGTAGACGGTGCAGCATAGCTGGTTTTCTTCAATGGAAGAGTAACAAAAGGCCACATAGGTTCTCGATTCCCTGTGGATTCTGCTTGTGAATTCTCTGAGAATTAACACACTGATTTCCTTTAGTCTTAGAACCAAACCTCTTTTTGTGAGATCGGGATCAGTTGGACATGTGTGTAGATGGTGCAGGTCCTGGAGAGGTGTGTGCGTGTGCTGGGATTGGATAGCATCCCATCCTATCAAAGGGATGTAAGGTGGGAACTCATGCAACCATTCTCTGATTGTCCTGCGTGGAGACCGAGCATGACATCACAGCCAGGAAAAACAATGCTTGTTTAACTGATGGTCTGCACCATCCACACTGGGTGTAGGGATCTTCTTTTGGGAGCTCTTACCATCTAGTGTCTTTGAAGAGCATTGTGTCATCCAACAAGAATCCAGATCTTCAGATAAACCATGTCTATATCAAATCCTTTTCAATCAAACCTCAGAATTTACTTTTTGGGGCTACCGAAGGGGACCAGGGGACTCTCCACAAGGAGACCAGTTAAAACATAGAGGACCTAAGGACAAACTATGACAGCGCAGCCAAAGAATAAACCATCATGGTTCATCCAATGGCTTGCACCAGCTACACGGGGGGTAAGCAGCTTGCTTTGGAAGCCTTCCTCATTTAGGGTCTTTGAAGAGATGTGGGTCATCCAACAAGAATCCAAATCTGTAGATGAAACAGCCTATACTGTATAAAATCCTGTTCAAAACAACCCTCAGAAATGCATTTTTGGGGCTGCCAAAGGGGACCCCCCACGAGGAGACCACAACATTCAAAACATAGAGGACCTAGAGACAGAACATGACAGCACAGCCAAAGAATATTATTCAACTGATGGTCTGCATCAGCTACACTGGGTGCAAGGATTTTCTTTGGAATCTTTTCCCATTTAGTGTCCTTGAAAAGAAATGGGTCATCCATCCAACAATAATGAACAAGTCTACATAACATCTCTTACAAAGCTACACTGAGAAATCAGTTTTTTGGAGCTACCGAAGGGGACCACTCCATGAGGAGACGGTAACATGTACAACATAGAGGACCTAAGGAAAAACTATGACAGCACAGCCAAAGAATAAACCATCATGGTTCAACCAATTGGCGGCACCATCTACACTGGGGGTAAGCATCTTCTTTGGAAGGTTTTCCTCATTTAGGGTCTTTGAAGAGATGTGGGTCATCCAACAAGAATCCAAATCTGTAGATGAAAAAGTCTATATAAAATCCTGTTCAAAACAACCCTTAGAAATGCATTTTTTGGGGCTGCCCAAGGGGACCCCCCACGAGGAGACCACAACACTCAAAACATAGAGGACCTAAAGACAGAACATGACAGCGCAGCTAAAGAATAAACAATCATGGTTCAAGTGTTGGTCTGCACCATCCACACGGAAAACTGAATATCTTCCTGTATGTTGAGTTGTTGTACTGTATTTGATTTCGTATGTTCCTCCTGTGGACAACAGGAAGAGAGGTGTGGATCACAGTTGTGGGTGACAGCCCAGTCGGCCTGGAAGTTTCCATTTGCATGCATTGTGGTGGCAATCCCTGAGAAGGATGCAACCAGTTCACCCCGTGGTTGTGGGCAAAGGCTCCATGGCTTCATGAGAGCATGAAAAAGCACATTGACCGCTTTTGTCTATGTTTGATTGCACTGTTGCCGGATTTTGATAGGAGGATGAAGATGAGGATGAGGATGAGGGTGGGGAGTGCTGTCTTAAAGATTGCAGAGCCATGCTTGTGAGCATATTTGCTGCAGTGTAGATGGTACTAGCAGCTTAGCCAGGCAACATATAGATGGTGCAGCGCATCCTTCTAGGTTCCGGAAGCTGCAATTAAACACATGTTTCTTCCCACCCCACCTTCTTGAAATGCTGTAATCTGTGGCGCGTTCAAACAGATGGTGCGTGTAGGTATTTGTTATATAAATTGGTGGAACATATGATGTGTTCCACCTCGGTCATTTCCACCAGATTGGCCTAAACAAAGCTGTCCTGGAAAACATACAGAACAGTGTCAAAACAAGAACATGTCTCGGAATGTGACATGCCATTGGCCAGCTCTGATTCAGATGATGCAGCCCTTCCTTCTAGGATCCTTGATCCATATGCCTTCCGGTGTGCTTTGGCCTGACTTCTCTCAGGAAGGAAAGATGGATCCGGATGTTCTGGAGTTGCTGAACCTGCCGAGGCCTTCAATTCTTCTTTTAGGGTCTGTCTATATGTGTGTTTTGGGACTGCAGGGTTCAACAACAGATCAAGAAGCTGCAGCTGCAAAACCCAAGCCTTTGGGGCATTCACATCCTTTTATTCCCTAGATAGTTGTTCTTCAGGAGTATCTGCAATGTAGATGGTGCATCGTACTGCCTCCTTCCTATGCAGAAACAAAGCCTGCTGAGGCTATTTTTTGTTCTTCGTGATTTGAGCACTCTTGGAGTTGTTGAATCTGCTGAGGATTCTTTTAGCAGGTTTGATGTTGGCAGAAGTAATTGCTAGTCCTGTAGGTGGTGCAGTGTGTTTGTGGTAGATGACTTGGCTCCGGAAGGAAAGCCGGATCCTGATGTTCCCCGAGATGCTGGGGCCAAGCCTGCTGAGGAATTCAACACTTCTTTTTTTGGAGTACAATATGCATGCACATCTTCTTTTCGGGAATATATGTGCTTGGACTGAAGAAAGGATTGCAAGTCATAAAGATGGTGCAGCGTAACCTTCTAGGTTCCTTGATTCCTTTCTGACATCCTGTCTACGCTGTGACTTCTGTCAGGAAGCAAAGCCAAATCTTGATGTTCCCGGAGATGCCAAAGCCAAGCCTGCTGAGGAATTCATGATCTTTCTTCGTGATTTAAGTCCTCTGGAGTTGCTGAATCTGTTGAGGCATTTCTAGCAGCAGTGATTGTGGCAGAAGTGATTGCAAGTTGTGTAGATGGTGCAGCGTGTTTGCAGTAGATGACCTGGTTCGTTTATGCAATCCTTTCTATTTTGTGATGTCTGTCAGGATAGAAAGCCGGATCCTGATGTTGCCAGAGATGTCGGAGCAAAACATGCTGAGGCATTAACATTTTCCTTTTGGGAGTAGAGGCTTCATTCACATCTTCAGTAGTTAGAACATACTGTCGGTACATATGTGTTTGGATTGCAATGGTGATTGCAAGTCATATAGATGGTGCAGCATATCCTTCCAGGTTCTTTGATTCCTTTATGCCGTCATGCCCACGTTGAGGAAAAGAAAGCCAGATTCAGTCAAGTTATGTAGATGGTGCAGCGTGTTTGCAGTAGATGACTTGGTTCATTTATGTATATAATCCTTTCTATTTTGTGATGTCTGTCAGGATGGAAAGCCGGATCCTGATGTTGCCAGAGATGTCGGAGCAACACATGCTGAGGCATTCACCATTTCCTTTTGGGAGTAGAGTATTCATTCACATCTTCAGTAGTTAGAACATACTGTCGGTACATATGTGTTTGGATTGCAATGGTGGTTGCAAGTCATATAGATGGTGCAGCATATCCTTCCAGGTTCCTTGATTCCTTTATGCCGTCATGCCTACGTTGAGGAAAAGAAAGCCAGATTCTAAAGCCGAGCCTGCTGAGGCATGCTTTTTTGTTCTTGGTGATTTGAGTATACTCTTGGAGTTGTTGAATCTTTTTTAGCAGGTTTGATGGTGGCAGAAGTGATTGCTAGTCCTGTAGGTGGTGCAGTGTGTTTGTGGTAGATGACTTGGCTCCGGAAGGAAAGCCGGATCCTGATGTTCCCCGAGATGCTGGGGCCAAGCCTGCTGAGGAATTCAACACTTCTTTTTTTGGAGTACCATATTCATGCACATCTTCTTTTCGGGAATATATGTGCTTGGACTGAAGAAAGGATTGCAAGTCATAAGATGGTGCAGCGTAACCTTCTAGGTTCCTTGATTCCTTTCTGCCATCCTGTCTATGCCGTGACTTCTGTCAGGAAGCAAAGCCAAATCTTGATGTTCCCGGAGATGCCAAAGCCAAGCCTGCTGAGGAATTCATGATCTTTCTTCGTGATTTAAGTACTCTTGGAGTTGCTGAATCTGTTGAGGCATTTCTAGCAGCAATGATTGTGGCAGAAGTGATTGCAAGTTGTGTAGATGGTCAAGCGTGTTTGCAGTAGATGACTTGGTTCGTTTATGCAATCCTTTCTATTTTGTGATGTCTGTCAGGATGGAAAGCCGGATCCTGATGTTGCCGGAGACGTCGGAGCAAAACATGCTGAGGCATTCACCACTTCCTTTTGGGAGTAGACTATTCATTCACATCTTCAGTTTGAACTTACTGTCAGTACATATGTGTTTGAATTGCAATGGTGATTGCAAGGCATGTAGATGGTGCAGCCTATCCTTCCAGTTTCCTTGATTCCTTTCTGTCGTCCTGCCTACGTTGAGGAAAGGAAAGCCAGATTCAAAAGCCCAGCCTGCTGAGGCATGCGTTACTTTTTCTTTGTGATTTGAGTACAGTACTGCTGAGGCTTTTTTAAAAAGCAGTTTTGATGGTGGCTGAAGTGATTGCAAGTCATGTAGATGGTGCGGTGTGTTTGTGGTAGATGACTAGACTCCTCTATTGAATTTTGTGATGCCTGTCAGGAAGCAAAGCTGGATCCTGATGTTCCCGGAGATGCCGGAGAAGCATGCTGAGGCAATCAGCGCTTCCTCTTGGGAGTAGAGTATTCATTCAACCCTTCTCTTATGGAATGCAATCTGTATATATGTATATATGAGTGTGGGCTGCAGGGTTGATTGCAAGGCATGTAGATGGTGCGTGTAGTGAGTCTCCATAGTTTTGTTGGGTGCTGAGTTTTCTCTTCTTCACATACAGTACTCAGATTCTTTTTGTGCAGTTGCTTTAAGTGTGTAGCTTGTGCAGCCGGTCAGAAGTGTCTCGAGATGGTGCATACTCTAGGGCTGTGCTTTCGGATTTGCAGCTTTGATCAAGCCAAGCAAGCTTGGCTAGTGGCGGTGAAAGAATTCGGAATGGAGAACTTGGAGGAGACGTGCGCACGCTGGCCAGAAATAGCAGTTTCCACAGCTATTGAAGAGGCCAAACGAGCAGTTGGTGGCAAGCCAGTCATTTTGAGAGTCTCTTGGACCTCTAATATGTGTCATTGACCCTAATTGTGTGCAGATTATGCATTGTCCCAGGTTGTGTATCTTTCAGGGTTGCCCAAGCCTTTGCTTGAGGACTCATCCGAGAAAGCCTTACAATGCGCAACCCACTTCAGTGGAATTTTGAGCCCGGAGGTTGCCTTGAAAGCCATTGAAACAACTGGCAAAGTTCCAAAGTTTGAGTTCCATAGCACCTGCGATTTGCTTGTTGAGGACCTATGCAGAATATTGCAAAGTGTGTCTTAGACCTTTTACTTGCAACTGCATCTGTGCGCTAGAGTGCATTATGTCTTTGAATGCATCAGGAGACAAAGAAGGCTGGGGAAATGATGGGCCTTCAATCCCCTCATCATTTCTCCGACATCCTGGACCGAATCTTATTTGCACCAATTATACTAAGCCTAAGCTCTTTGAGTCTCTATGCGGTGTCAAGTAATGAGTAGTACTCTGATTTTTCCTCCTTCATGCATTGCCAAGGGGTGCCAGCCAAGTCCAAAGGATTTCTCAGTAAGGGTGCCCCTGAGCGCCATTCATTTGATGCTCGGCGGGAAGCTGCAAAGAAAACTACTTTCCTCTCTTCTTCTTGGCGCAAGCCTTAGTGCAGCTACTGCCAGAACCAGTGGAACCTGTTTGAATTGTTGACAAGATGATGCTGGCCAGGTGCAGCACTTGTCAGCAGAAATGTGAACATCCACGGGATCTAGACTTGGATGTGTCGGGCACTCCATGCACGGGGTCCTCAACACGTGGCAAGATGAAGGGCAAAAACGATGAAACCAGTAGCCCGCAGCTGCTTGCCTACCCTCAACAGATTCTACCAGTAGCATGTTGGTGCACTTGAAGGTTTCTATGGGAAGCGATGCTGCGTTGCTTTCAGGCTTGTCCATTTCTATGACATGAGACAGCGCAACACGAAGATTCGTGTGCTCACAGCTTAGGGATCCTCAATGCTTGTGCAACCTTGTGTGTGGACAGTGCTGTGCAGTAGACATGTCTCACACTCACAGGGATGCAGTACTGTGAAGCCTGAGGCTAGAGAATGTGACAACAGGTGAAATCGGTGACATATCACAGTCTGTGCTGGAGGAGGACTGTTGGGTCAAGTTCATCTCAACAAACCCGGCAGACTGCAATTTGTGGACATGCCGAAGAAAACGTGGATTTCACATTGCTGTGCTTCTCATGCACATCAGGTAATTCTTATTGCTCACGTTGAGCGCTGAGTGTGCAATCCGGATCAGATGGTGCTGCTGCCCAGGTTTCCAAAAACCATGGACGATTTGTGGCAGAACCGCAAGAGATTTATGCCCCTTTGCACCCACTTACGTTTTAGCCACGTGTGAACAAATCTTGCCTTGCCCTTTTCTGAAAACCGTCTGCTCCTGCCACTCTGAGGACAAAATCTCCAGCGTTTTGACTGCCTATGAACGTTATCCAGCCCAGGAGACATGGTGGGCAAACTCCGAAGAGATCTTGGCGCAAGAGCGCCAATGCATAACCGTAAAGAAGAAGAAGGAAGCAGAGAAGGGATTGACCTCTCCTTAGTTGTTTTGTTGCTAGTGTCCTTCAAACAATTGTACAACCATTGTTTTGCTTGCCAGTGTGTAAAGCTGTTGATGCACGCCGTGCCCAGTGTGGCCCTGCTCACAGAGACGGAGATGAAGAATATACAGGCCTATGACAAGGAATTCCTCAAGAAGAATGGCGTTGTTTCTCCAAGGTGCTACCAAACCAACCAAAATGCATTCAAATCGTTCCTAGGCCAGAGTAGAAAGTTCATTAGCCCACTTTCAATCAAAACAAATCCAAAGGGAGCATGTACCATCCACAATGGGTGTATGTTCTTTGCAACCTTTCTTCTAAGGGTGGTTTTCTTGTTTGATGTACTGTATTTGAAGAGCAGTGGGTCATCAAAATATCCAAATCTGTAGATGAAAAACTTTGTATAAAATCCTTTACAAAACTACCATCAGAAACTAATTTTTTGGAGCTGACAAAGGGACCCCCCCAAGGAGGAGACCACAGCAATTAAGACATAGAGGACCTAAACACAAACT
>CAXAMN010025805.1:1156567-1166909 GCA_963970005.1 Durusdinium trenchii | reverse complement strand
CACTTTTGCCATGACATGGTCTGTGTTCAAGTACAGAAGCAGAAGGCATGAAAGCCTGGGCCTACATACCAATGCGGATGCATAAGAAAAGATGGTGCGTTCCATGAGGATTCCTTTTTGAGTCCTTGTCAGGAAGCATTTTGAATCATATTGAGTTTTGTTGCACAAAAATGCCAGGTTTTGGAGCGTTCTGAGTTTGGGCGCTGGTAGATGCCATTTATGCGGCATTGTGTGTGTAAACCTCAACTAACTTGACAGCACCAGCAAGTGCATTTTTATATACTTTCGGACAGACATGCAACCAATTCTCTGGGCATGATTGACCATGTCCTTGGGGCCTTCAAGGCTCAGCTGTGCAGATGCAAAAAGATGGTGCACACCTAGGTCTGCTGCAGAATATTTCTTACTGGAACTCCGGCCGCGCATATGCACCATAAACCGAAAAGCCTCGCACCATAATTTTCAAAACGGTGTACTGTATATATTGCTACGCAACCCAATGGTCAACAACATCTCCCAACGTTGGCCCACACACACTTAGATAATGCGTTTGCAGTTACATCTGTTCCACGCTTAAAGGAATGACTCAACGGCAAGGTGAAGCGTCCGAAAACGTGAAGGTGTTTCAAACCTTGTTGATGCGCATCTGCAGTGACTCAGCGGCAGCTCACGAACGGTGGAAAGCGGCCGTGGGAAATGTGTTGGGGTCTATCATGAAAACAACCATGGCAGCAAACCAAAGGAGTGGACAGCGTGATCAACAGTTTCTTGGCAGGTACACGGTCAGACGTTTCTGACCGCATCCCATGACATCGCTAGCTTCGTTGGCCAGCGTCGTGATGTCATGCGCTGGCCCCCTGCAAGCAACCGAGTTGTTAGGTGGAAAAACTCTTAGTAGCAGAGGGTGACACACACACCTGTTGATTTCCCTTTGAGCTTTGATTGGTAAGCTTTAATTAGCCACACCCGCATGGCCCCGCCCTTGACCATGCACGGACTGCTAGGTGCAACAGCTTGGCTGGAGGAAATGGCTGCAGCCCCAGGGCAGGTTGCTGCAGTTGTCGAGCGTGAAAATCAAAATGCAGTTCTTCTTCGTCAAGAAAATAACTTGGGATCGGCTCTGTTTGCAGGTGCCAGGTCACGGGTAATCACAGGTTTGTGTCCAAAAGCACCCCTCGCTGGCCACAACGCTCCAAACCCAGTTCTTTGAGGTCGCAGCACTTGGTGATGCACCTGTCGAGGCGTACAACACCGTCATCAGGACTGGACCGTGAGCGGGAGCGAACCTGGACTGTCCAGACTCAGACCGAAGAAGAAACGAACGGGGGGCCGCCGGACCCTTTTTCCACAGTGACGTGTCTGATATTGCTGGAAACACATTAATGTATTACAGTTTTACAGTTACACATGAAACAATGTTGTACATCCTGGGTTTCCTGAGCGTTTTCAATATGCTTGGCTGCTTTGTCGTTCAGAGTTGGTGGTTTGGAGTTTGGAGGTGTAGGATTTGGTCGATCAGTTCTGGCTCTACACTTGGAGACATCATGGACAACAATGCTTCAGGGATTGGATGGAATTGACGACCGCATTTCACTAAAAAGGAAGACAACAATAATATATATATAGTGGTAATCTTAATGTAATCTTAATATTATAGGATATTGTAGGGCTTCGACTGGCGCCCACACGTTGTGAAGCCGATGTTTCTTTTTGCTGAAAAAGGAATCAGGGAAATCTCCCATTTGCTGCTGTTGCGTCAAGAACAAGCCTTATCTTGTTTTTACTGAGCACTGTATATGTGGAAACAACTGCTTGCTTGTTGCTTTCTTGGCCGTGGAGCATCAAAATTGCCTGGGAAGTGACCAAGACAGTTCAACCTCAGAGTGGATGGCACCACCGCCCCCGGTTCGTTTGCTGGGTTTCAGGCTGGAAGCAACGCCACCGGATCATAACCCGTTGCCGGGTGGCCCACCATCAGCAACGGGTCGCCCTCCAAACGCCCTCCGGGTCGCCCAGGAGCTATGCGGAGGCTGGGTTGCAGGGTACAGATGTGGAGAGGCTGTGTGGAAACAGAGGCTGATAGACACACATGTATACTTCTCGCTTGCCGGCTAAATTATGGCGCGCACTGGCCAGCTTCTGGTGGCCAAAACAAGTCATGGTTATTCATTGGTTTCAAGGGAGATTGTCATGTCCTGCGTGAGTTTGCTGTTCAAGAAGTGGCCATCATTCCAAATCATTGTTTCAGATAATACAGATATGATATGATCGATGACTATTGATCTAGAGTCATTCATCGGAAACTATGAGGATTGCTTGCCTGTCATAAGATGCACTGGCCTGTTTGTGACGTTTTTTTTTTGTTGGCCAGGCCGGTGACATGGAGGCCGCCAACCGGTGGCTTGCAAGGCGGGATGCACGCTTGCACTTGTTGTTGACGCCGCCCCGCCGCCCCGCACACAGGCTACAGGCCTCCAGCACGGAGCCCACAGAGGCTTCGTACGAAGCGGCCGGGAGGCCAAGAGCTCGTGGAGCCCCAAACCAGAACCACCCCACACGGCATACATGGAGTGTTTGAGTAGGGGTATGGTGTTGTTTGTTAGTTATTGAAAGAACGCCCTCGTTTTGAGGCGCACTCAAAGCGATAAGATATACGCATGGGGTTCGTTGTTATATAGCCGCTGGTGGGGGTAATGTTCAGACTTCTCCCCATGCCATTGTTGCCACATCAAATAACTGTGTTGCGATGGATTCCATGGCATGGAGGATCTTTGTTTGCTTTGGAGGGAGCGTAATTACAGATTAGGACAAAAAGAACACCTCCTCAACCGGTTGTTGTAAATCACCTTTTTTTCATTTTCTTGGCCATGAAAGGACAAGGTGGTAAAGATTGAACATGTTTGGTGTCATCCCTTCCCGACTAGTTGGAGTTCATACTTCAGAAACTGTTTGCACGGGATGAAGATTTCACTGCGAAACACACGCACCCACACACAGACGATTCAACAAGGTACTTTTTTCAGTCAAGACAGGTCCAACAAGATCACATTTGTCACAAGAATGTCCCGATCTAGCATGCACTGACATTCTTAATCGAGGCTTGTCCGAGCATCTGAAGATGACACTGCATCCAGGTCAACCCACACCTGCTTCAGTGCCGCCAAAGCGATCTGATATGTCAAAGCAGATTGGTCCTGCCAGCCTGCAAGATACCGCGCATGAAAGATAAGGCCAGAATCAAGATCCCAGGGTTCTCATCAAGCGGTCAGCAACATCCTGCACTCAGGGTGGTAATGGTGATAATTATATACAAGACCTTTGACGACTTGTCCTTCAACGGCAGCCCCCGGTACTCCGTCACTTCAGAAAGGATTCCCAAAACAAAACAAATATGAACACCACCACAAACGCAAACAAAACCGCAGCGAAAGGATGACTAGAACAACTGGAGACCCAATCGACTGTCATGATCCGCCCTACTACAAAAACCAGGCGTTCGAATGACTTCTTTGGCACCATCTCCTCCTCCCAGTATCCTTGCCCCGTATCAATCCATCTCCTCCCGGGTCAGGGCCCGGCTGTTCTGAAGAGGTCCTGGAGGCATATGCCTCAAAGGGCGATGTTGCCAAGGCCCAGGAGATCTGGAAGGACCGTCGAGACGAGTCGAGACGAGTTCACGTCAGGTCGGTTTGGCAACACAGAACCATAGTATGCGGGGAGGAGCACTCAGCACTCAGACTGTGCTGGTCCTATGTGGTCCTCGTCTTTTTCTGGGTGAGGGTGAAAGTCTGGGGGGTGAGGGTCTTCCTGTAGACCAACATTTGACATACGAGTTTCACTCGGGTAATCTGCTCCGCTCGCCCGGTGAATCTGCTCCCTTTGCTCGCGCCACCTGATGCAGACGGTGGATTCATCCAACCCCCAAGACTGAAGCGGCTGTACAATCCAACTAGGGGCGGATGAAGAGTATCGGTTTCCCAAAAGGCTCCTATGCTCTTGGCCTGGTTTGAACCTTACCAACGAGCAGATGTCCTGTGCAAACCGTACCCCAAGTCTGTTCTCTTCACGACCAACGAAGAATCACACAATGTCACGTTGGACCTAGTCACTAGTCGTTTGGGGGTTCGCTGAAATTAGTGGCTTGGGGGTTGGTGCTTATGCAGTTTAATCATTCCAGAGCCAAAATAATAAGGCTTGAGCTGAGATTGTTCCTCTGGTGGAATTTTGTATTCTTGTATGACAACAACTCTGGCGCTACCCTCACCACAGGCCTCTATTGACATTAATGTCCCGTTTGTTCAGCTGCATGCTCACTCTACATACCATGATTTCTGAACCTGGCATCCCCAAAAACACCAAATCATCATTCTCACTTCCGAAACACACAGAATCTAGAAAACACATGAAAACATCCAACGCGTTGCTAGGTACCCGTTTTTGTAAGTCAGAGTTCAATATGCTCACGAAAAACACTGCCATGGACGGTGTCTTAGGAGACCAGCCAAAAAACACATGTGTGTGTGTGTGATGGTTTTTGCAGCCCTGCTCCAAATCATTTGCTATTTGCGGCCTTTGATTTGCCTTTTTCATGTTGAGACCGCACGTGCTCCAGCATGTTGAATGATAATGGCACGAGCCTTGGGAAGACTGCTCAAGAAGCACACCAAAAATAGCCTCGGAGTTGGAGCTGGGCACACAGCAGGTAGCAGCGAGATTTAACGCACAATGCGCGTGAGCTGACCCAAGCACTGTAACATTCTGCGTGGCTGCGCGGTTCCTACGTATCAGTGTTTGTGTGTGACATGCACAGAAGGAAACACACAGAAGGCGGATGCCCAGTCTAACATATAAGAGAAGAAACACGCGTCACATGATGAACGAAAACGCATCCTCTTCAGAATCCTGTTGGATTGAACACGTCGTACACTCTCATCTCCTAAAAACCGATGCCAGGAGCTCGCCGCTGCGCCCAGCAACGAGGCCTCTTGCTCCATGCTCCGCACGTTCTGCGTGGCCAAAGATGCCGAGCAGGTGGAGGCCGACCGACGCTCGTTCGAAGCAGAAGCGCCGGTCGTGTCGGAAAAGGCGCGGGAGTCTTCAGGAGCAATGCGGGGGGCGACTTGTGTTGACAGAAGAACTATGAAGAAACAGACCAGAAAAAAGTATGAAAACGATTGAACAAAACCACATTGTTGAAAATAGCTAAAGCTGGAATGATGTTCATTTGCTCTAAGAATCTTTAGGTGTGTCCACTGTAACAGGGAACTATGCATCACATATCATGTCATTTTACATTTTTTTGTCCGGAATATTAGATCAACATATTTATTTTAATCAATACAACCGAATTAATGAAAAGGCGACCGTGTTATAGTTGGTGTACCACGCTTCCAACTGTAAAATATTGGTAGATCACTACTAGTACTATTTGTTGCGCCTTGCGCCAACTTATGTGCCCCAAAACTGGCTTTTCAGTGCTGTGAGCAACGATGTGATGTTGAAGCCAAACAACACATGAAACCCATTGGTAAAGCAGGTCCCAGGGTTTTCACATACTGGTTTGTTGGTTTGTTTCCTGTTCCTGTGTTCTTCCCATAGAATTATACATATCTAAATCTATATGGACTATAAGTAGACTATAAGTGGAATAAGCCCCTTTAACTCTTTGAGAGGTTTCAACTCCAGATTCTTTTGGTCATTTTCGCAAGCACAATTCGTCTTGATTGAGCGCCATAGTCGTGGCCCTCCTCTCCGTGTGCTGCAGGCGTTTCTGGAGCGTTTGGAATGGGAGGGTGTGCAGCTGAACCAGCGAACTTACCTGGAGCTTGTCAGGCGACCTCGTTCCAGCGATGATGGGAAGCTGAAGGGATTGTTCGAAACTTAATTAGATTGACATGGTTGGACCATAGAGTTAGGACCAGGTATTGAAGCAAGACTTGAAGTGATATTAGGCACATTTGTGGTCTTGTGGCACGGCTGGTAGCCCAAGGAAAAGGATGTAAGTCCAAGAACCCGCTCATGTCGGAGTGACTTAAAACGCTACCTCCTGCTCATCGCAGAGGTTGCTACTAGACATGAGAAGCCTAGCAATCAAGAAATAAAACTTGTATGAGTTGTATGGTAGTAAAACACACTGTGCTGGGAACACAAGAAAAAACCGACAGTTGCTCTTGCTTGCACGGTTGGTTGGTAGTCGAGGGTGTCGTGGTGAGGTTCACTTTGAAGGTAGGTTACTGTTACTCTTCGTCCACAGTTAGTAGTAATAGTAATAGCAATAGTGATTGTAAGTGTGATAGTAGTAATTGCATGTAATTGCAGTATTTGTTGATCCCCGAAATGGGAGAGGTTTTAGAAGCCCCATCGAAATAGCGCGACCACAATTTCATTGAAGAAAAGAGTGGGCAACAACAAAAGATCAATAACCTTGGGTATTTTGTCAGAGGCAAACGGAAGGGTAGTACACAGAAAGAGCTTTGCAAAAACCTATTCTACTAACATCGTGGAAGGCGCGGGACATTCGTTTAACCCGGGGCTATTCGTGGACGTTTCGTGGAATGGTGGGCCAGTAGGAAAACTGACTGCAACAAAATCCCAGAAACCTTCGTAGAACTTTGCAGAAGCTATTTTTGATGCACTAACTTCGTATAAGCGATTTGGGCTGACCCCCTTCTCCACACACGCTTCATTTTGAGGCCCCTTCTAAGTTGTAAAGCAAGTTCATCACCATTCCAAACAGTTGTTACATATCCCAAGCAATCTTCAAAACAAGATTCAAAAAAATGTTAACCAGTTCAAAAGCTCTCAAAAAATTGTTGAACAGTTCGAACAATTTTCGGCACAATTGTCAATCAAGTGTACAATATTTAACAATTTAAACAACGTTAGAACAATTTTGAATAATGCTAGCTGCTAAACAACTTAAACAACTTTAGAATAGATTTAGAGCAATGTTCAATCAATTGTTCAACAATTTAAACAATTTAGGGACAATTTTCAATCAATTGTTAAACAGCTTAAACAATGTTGAACAATTTTCTAACAACTGTTCAACAATGCAAACAATTTTTGAACAGTTTTCAATCAACTGTTCAACAATTGTTAAACAATGTAAAACAATTTTATAACAATTGTAGAATTTTCAAAACAACTGTCGAAACAATGTTTAATGTTCAAAACAATGTTTGGGACCTTACCGTGCTTGCAGGAATTGCAGAGGCTTTAATACCGTTCAATGTGTGAGTAATTTTATGTGGGCAAGAACCTGAGCTACCTCGATCTGGAAATTCTTGGCCGCTCAACTGGCGATCACCAGAAGCAAAACGAGACAGTCCGGTCTTTGGCATTTCGTGGGCAGAATTTGCAGTGCTTTTCATGTTCTATGGCGTGAGTCTCCCCGTTAAAACTGTCCATGAATGAATGCGGCGGCATTGAATTACTACGGATAGCCGACTCCCTGATATAGTCATCCTACCCCCAACAAACGAGCAGTGCGGTGACAATCCAAAAACATTCACATTCGCGCAGACACCTTTGATCCCCGAGTATAGGCGGCCGGCATGTTTGGTTCTGGAAGCACCATGCAGACAATTTGGAAACACATTTTGGAACAGAAACACGAGTTCGTAGCCGGCTTCCTTCGATGATTTCAGCAGTTCGTGAGTGTTTGCAGGATATATTTGGGCTACCGTCAGCAATACGACACCTGGTCCGTGCTTTGCATCAACAGTTCATGCCTGGTCTTTGCAACCCTTGCTTTAATTTGTCGCATACATGTTTTTTGCTTCATATTACTGACGCACCACACAGTGTCGTACGTGCCCATTCTGTTCATTCCTAGCTCCGTACCCCCGCAGCCGGGCAGCCAGGGGCAGCGCTAGGAGACCCAACAAGTCGACTGGTAGGGTTTCGGAGACCCAGCGAGTCAACTTCCCCTGTTCAAAGGTGAAACTTAGAAGCTTCCAAGAGTTTTTCTGCTTGCCTCATAGTGTGGCTTGCCCCTTTCTAGGACTGAATATGACGCTTTGTGGAGCACAAAAGAGATCAAAAGAGATATATATTTGTATATATATATATACAGTTACATACAAGAGTCAAACCCGACATTAGATTTGCAGAGCTGAAATGGCAAACACGACCAGTCGTTGTGGTTGTGGTGATTCTTCCTGACTTTGGAACCTTCCAGCAAGCGAACTAGGTGTTGTTCCTAGGAAGAGTGTGTCTAGTCTAGGATGTCTGTGTGATCATATGGCCATGAGTCAAAACGTTTTGGTATGGAACATGTACTCTTGAACATCTCGTTCCATACCCCGTTCCATACCTCTGGAACAGCATGTTTGTTCGCCGTTCCATACCCATCGTTCCATACCTATGGATTACTATATTACAATTGTTCGAGGTTCAATCAAAACGTGCGCTTTGCTTGCTGAAATACATTTACCGTGAGAAACGGGACTGAGATCACACGTCAGGTTTTTTTGGTACAATTTGTTCCATACCCCCGTTCCATACCTGTTCCATACCTTATGGAACAAGGGATCCGTTCCATACCCTATGGAACAGGAAGGTGCGCGATGTTCACCTGAGACCCGGGGTTTTGACGCACACCCATATACAATATGGTACAATGTGTAAGGATATGTATATAATTGATTATAACTGTATATATAATATATGACAATATCCTGTTTTGCTGGTATGACCTGCAGTACTGATGGGCTGAAGCCCACACAAGTTCCCTTTGTTGCCGTGGTTCGATAAGCGGCTTCGCAGGTTTTACATTCACCAGGGCAGCTTGGAGAAAGCGTCCGGGACACCGAGAGGGCTTAGAAGGTGGGGCAGAAGGTGGGCCACCGGCGATGGGTCCAATGAACTGATGAATCGGGGATCACCAGTGTAGGGATTTTTGTCGAACCTGATACCGGTCATATTTCGCTTGTTCTGTGCTTTCTATGCCCTATCAAAGCTTGCGGTCTGGTGGATTCTACGGTCCTACAAGAACAAACGTATTTTGCAATGCATCATTTCCAGCAAGCATCATATTGTTTCATCTCTTAAAATCTCAAGACTTGTGCTTGGGCTCTTTGAGCAGAGGACTTGCGTTCGGGGCCGATGTGTTGTTCCTAGTCTTGGTTTCTTGGGGAGTGCCAAACATCATGGAAGGCGACACTTGAGATGTCATGTATGCGTATCTAAGTGTATCATTCTATATATTTCTATATTAATACTTGGTAAAATAGTAACTGTACAAGCACCAGAGATCTCAGGCTGCTCCTTCGCTCACAAATCCCAGGTTGATCCTTTCAGAAGAGATGGCCATGGGTGAAGTTGAGACCGGATCCCGTGACTGCGCTCAGCATCAAGACCGACGAATCGAGACCAGATGCCAAATCGATTGGATGCCAGTCTGTTCGATGTATCACGTGAAAACTTCTCCAGTGGATGGCCAACCTGATGTTGATCTCCCTTAGCATAGCAATAACTGGGATATACTGGGATGTTTGATTTGTTCACCCGATGGTTTGACCCTTTTCATTGGATGGTTCACCTCATGTTTACATCTCGAAGCATCCAGATGTTTGGAGCATGTCATCGGTTTTTGCCACCCCTGCTTTATTATTGGCCTTTGGAAAATCACGCCCCCCACCGTGATTGACAGCTCCGGCCTGGGTGGATTGGTCCGCGATGCTTTCTCGCAGGTGCCTGGGTGGAACAGCTACAGGCAAGGGGACCCATGGGGACGGGACAAGCCAAAGGGAAGCATCCAAGACGATAGTGACCCAAAGCTACTTGAGAGAATCGCTGGTTCATGATTGTTCTGTTTTTTTTGGTCACTTTTGTCATGTACTTGGGGGGACACTGTTTGTTGATTGATAACCACACAGCCCAAGTTGCGCTCAAAAGCTCTTTGCTTTTGGTAAAGAAAGGTACATAATATTGGTACGTACTTCACATACATATATACCAGGGTTGGGACCGCCTGCCTGCTCCACACCCCTTGGATTTGCAAAAGCAGAACGGGCAGTGGCTGCACACGCCTCTACAGATTCGCGATGTCCAACACTCGTCCCTTTGTTTGCTTCTCCTTCTGCTTCCACATGCTGACTCCATTTTGTGAAAAACTGTGGGAGCATCAGTCGCAGCCACTGCGAGGCTGCACATGAGCGACAGGACCGCGGGCATGCTGAGAAGGCCAGGACGGCGTGCGTGTGTCTCTCCTTCTTTCCCGTGTGGCTGCTGTTGCAAACACATTTCTGTTGACGTTTCTGTCCTGTGTGTAAAATCCAAGAAGGTGTGTGTGTGTGTGTCCACCCCTGGGCCAAGGGTTTCCTACCACCACTTCAAC
>CAXAMN010025805.1:1124481-1156557 GCA_963970005.1 Durusdinium trenchii | reverse complement strand
ATGCAGTTCTGTCACCTTCCTTCCCAGCGTGGTAACTGAGTTAACTGAATACAATTGTCAGAGTGTGTCACACTCTGTTTCCAAGAGTTTTCAACACGCAGGGGGCACGGAAACTGATTCCCATCCGTGCCAATGAAGCTACAGAAATCAGTTGGAGGAGAGTTGGGACGCCAACTCTTGTACCTGCGATGGATTGAACTTTTGAACAAGCTGTGACACCACTTTCCACGTTTTGTTTCATGGTTCTTTCACGATACTTTTCCCCAAAACAGGTTTCCCAACGCCGCGTTCAGCCGCTCGTGAGTTGCCGACGCTGAGACTCTGCAGATGTGCACAAACCTTTGTTCAACATTCAGTTGATCGCGGACTTTTGCCACCTTTCCGTTCCATCACCATTTCCGACCTGGGAATTGAGTTAACTGCAAACCCATATCAAAGTGTGCGCCGCTGTGCCGTCCCACGTGGTTGCACAGTGTGATCCCCGTCACTGGGGCGCTGTTTTCATGCCGGACTACCACTAACTGACTTTACCGCGTTCTGCACTCGTTGGATTATCTTAACGGATTTTCGGTTCACTATTGTATTATCAAAACCAAAGCCGCCGGGCTTCACGGAAATTCAAAGCCGCCGGGCTTACGGAGACTAAACTTAAGACATCGCAGTGCCCAGACAGGGCTGAAATCATTGAAAAAATAAAAAATAACAAAAACTAAACAAAAAATAATCAACTCTAGAACTCAAATCCAAAACAGACTCAACAGCAAAACTCAAAACAAACTCAAACAAAACTCAAGACAAACTCAAGAAACACTCAAAACAAACTCAAGAAGAACTCAACTCAAACACCAACTTGAGTCTAATTTGAGTCCAATTTGAGTCTGATTTGAGTTTGTCCTTCCAAAAACTCAAAAAATACTCAAAAACACTCAAATCAGACTCAGATTAGACTCAAACCAAACTCAAACCAGACTCAAGCCAAATGCTATTTACATATATTTACATTGTCTTGCGTTTTTCTTTGAGTTATTCCTGGGTCTAATCTGAGTATAATTTGAGTCTCTCATTTGAGTGGCTTTGGAGTCTGAGTTTCTGGTCTGATTTTTTTTGAGTAGGTTGCTGTTTATTTTTTCATCTTGACCCCTTGCTCTCTGGGTCCGCGTTTTCTTAAGACTAAACCCAAACGCGTTCTCTACCCACACACCCCAACCCCCCCCCTCCCTCTAATTAGGGTAACAGAGGGAAATGGTACTCGACACACTTGTGTGTCGGTGCCTTTCCCTCTGTTGTCCCTTTCTAGTCTACTCTACCCGGGCGGTGTAAGACTAAAGTCCCGCTCCCTAACTATTGAACCTAATTCACTTCTGCTAAGTAGTCAGCAACTCAAAAGTGCTAGGTAGTCATACACACACACACGGACACACACATATTACATACATCCCCTCCCTGCCCCCCACTTTCTTTCTTGCGCTTTTCGTCGTTTGTTCTTTTGGGCTTTCCCTCAGGCTTTTTAAGTAATTCTTGAGGCGCTTTTCCCTACCCCAGTCAAGGGCTAAGTATTCACGTTTCGCTACTCCTATCTTTCTCTCCTGCCCTTTTAGCGCTGCTCTTTCTGTTTTTCTTTCTTTTCTAAGGCCTTTACGCCGGAGCCTATATAGGTGCCTATTTAGGCTTTTACGCCGGAGCGACGCAAAGCGGCTGAGTGTGTGTGTGTGTGTGTGTCACACTCTGTTTCCAAGAGTTTTCAGCACGCAGGGGGCACGGAAACTGATTTCCCATCCGTGCCAACGAAGCTACAGAAATCAGTTGGAGGAGAGTTGGGACGCCAACTCTTTTACCTGCGATGGATGGATTTTTTGAACAAGCTGTGACACCACTTTCCACGTTTTGTTTCATGGTTCTTTCACGATACTTTTCCCCAAAACAGGTTTCCCACCGCCGCGTTCAGCCGCTCGTGAGTTGCCGCCGCTGAGACTCTGCAGATGTGCGCAAACATTTGTTCAACATTCAGTTGATCGCGGACTTTTGCCACCTTTCCGTTCCATCACCATTTTCGACCTGGGAATTGAGTTAACTGCAAACCCATTATCAAAGTGCGTGGATGATTCGCCGGACACCAAGTTCACGTTCGCAAATGAAAGGAACATGGATCTGGGTAGCTATGCTGTTCAAGATCAAATGGAACCAAAGAACGTGCCTGTCATTTCATTGCATTACACTGTGATATATGTTGTACACTAAGTCTTGGTCAGGGACACTTTATCTGATGATTCTGATGGACGCATGATATATACTGGCCTGAAAGCCTTATGAGTATGATAATCCTCCTTTGTACTGCCCAAATTAAATCCTGGGGGTGCACCACGCTTTTGAAATGTCGAAATGGAACAAACAATCCTGACTTGGCCTCTAAGTTGGAGAGGGCGGGGTTGGGGGCTAGGATAATTTATATTGAATAACAGTTGTTTTTTTGGGGGGGTGCCAAGGGACAGGAAACAATGTAATTGTTAAAACATTGTTTCTCCATGTTCCTGGAGGTAGGGGGTCCGGAAAAAATCCTGAGTGAATACATGACCCAAAACCATTCTTATTTGTTTGAAGTGATCACCATAACCCTTTTATTCCCTCAATATTTATCTAACATGGGAGACGTTGAGAAGATTGTGAACCTTGTGGGACTAAGGACTGACCAAGAAGAAGAAGAATTAAACAAAAAAGAAGAGAGAGGGAAAGGAGAAGAGGGAAACACGAATCAGCACACTACCGACCATGTGCTCTCACCAGTTGTTTGCCTCCCTGGATTTTTGCAAAAATATGAAAATGATAACAAAAAAAAATTATGTCCTTGAGTGTTGACCATATGAGGTTGCATTACCATCATTACCCATATTCAAAGCTGACAGTTGAGGACAAAGATGCCACACCATTCCAACCCACACCCAGACTCATCCCCAAAGACTGGACTCACACCACAAAATCTGAAAATCCAAGCTGAAACTACGTTTGTCATTTTTGGCCATTAGGGCTGACCAAGTCCAATGACATTCACCATCTGCAAGGATGGTGCATCACCCCACACCCAGATTTAGATCCAAAGACCCGACTCACATCATAATTGGTGAAAAACTGATGTGACTGAAACGTTGTTGTTTGGGGCAGACCACTTTCACTGAAATATACTGAGTTATGTTTGTTCCAGGGTGGCTCCTCTGGAAAATATCACCACTATTCCATACACAACCCCCGCATTCAGACTCATCCCCAAAGACTCGACTCACACCACAAAGTCAGAAAATCCAAGGTGAAACTATTTTTGTCCATTAGGGCTGACCAAGTCCAGTGACATTCACTTTGTGCAAGGATGACACCTCTGGGCAAAAGTCCGCACCATTCCAAATGCAACCACCCCACACCCAGACTAAGCCCCAAAGATCTCCAAAGCTGTACTCACACCACAAAATCAGGAAATCTGCAGTGAAGCTATTTTTGTTCATTAGGGCTGACCTTGTCCAATGACATTTACCTTCTGCAAGGATTGCACATCTGGCCAAAATCCACACCATTCCACATGCAACCACCCCACACCCAGATTTAGATCCAAAGACTCGACTCACATCACAATTGGTGAACAACTGATGTGACAGAAATTTTGTGCTTTGGGGCAGACCATTTTCACTGAAACATATATACTGAAATATGTTTGTTCCAGGGTGATTCCTCTGGAAAATAATCTCCACTATGCCATACACAACCCCCCCCATCCAGACTCACACCACAAAGTCAGAAAATCTAAGGTGAAACAATGTTGATCCATGTTCTAGGGCTCACCCAGTCCAATGACATGAGCTTTGTGCAAAGATGACCTATGGACAAAAATCCACACTGCTAGGGGTAGGCTTGTGATGAATGCCTGCAGTGCCCCCGCAAAAAGGGTCACATGTTGTTTTTGAAAACAATAAGGATACCATTTCTTAGTGGGTTTTCGTGCCACAGTTGCTTCACGCAGCGTTCCGCATCAGTTCACCGTCTCTTCTTGTCACTGCATGTGGAAGTTGTTTTTGAGGTGGGGGGGGTTAGGGACAGAAAAAAACATGTCACTGTTAAAACATTGTTTCTCCATGTTCCTGGAGGTAGGGGGTTAGGATTTAATTTACAGGTCATTGCACTCTCTCCTGTATCTGCTTGGTCTACTGTGTGGTGATGTTCAGGGGTTAGCCACACTGGATAAACATTCCCACTCAGAAATTATTTCCAGTGTGAGGGCTCCCCCTTGCAGTTCACAGGGGGATTATGATACATTCAAGCGGGCTTAGGCATTTGAGACCTTCCTTCCAACCACGGAAACAAATCTTGCAAATCTCATGCAATGGACCACAGATATTGTGATTTATATCAGAACATGTCAAGACACGTCAAGACACGTAAACGGTATTTTTTCTGCAGTATATACCCCTCAAGGCTCTTGGGATTGACTTCGGATTGCTTCACCAAGCCAAGAAGTATAAGAAATCGGTCCTGTGGGGTATAAACCCATAGATGATGCACATAATATCACCTATCTACATCTATATACATGATTATAGACAATGTGTAACGTCGTGCTTGCTTGAACGGGGTGATGTGAGTTCCTCGCCTTGGTAGGTGGCTCTCGCCATGGCCCAGCAGAAAGTTCGCTTGAACCCAGAGGATGCAGGATGGTTCGTCTGAAAAGAGAGCGCCGTCGATGGGAGCTTCATCGGTGGGAGGATGCGGTGGAGACCGAAGTGTTCATTGACCGGAACAGGGTTGAGACCAGTGGGTGGTGGGTGGCCTACTTTGTCTACTGAAGTAGGGCGATTCATTTTTCAGATTTCAATCGGGGCTGGACTTTTCATTTGAGACCAACCCAAAGTTGACAGGCAAGTTGAAGTGAAAAGATCAACATCAACATCAGCAAGCTTGCGTGGGATTGGGGTCTGGATGAATCTGATCACCACTAACATACACTGTTCCACGGGTTGCTGGCATGCAGTCAATGGATTGAAATTTGATGAAATTGCAATTGGATTGATGATGATTGATATCTTTACGGCGTGGAAAGAACCTAAAGCCTGAAGTCTGATGCAAACAGCAGATTCTGCACTCATCAGGACTGCTGCGAGAAGTGCTTGGGGACAGCTTTGAGGCAGGAGTCAATAGCAATGTGGCTCTGCAACAGCCTCGGTTTAGATATGCTTTGAGGCGTTCTGGCGAGTTTGAGAGGGTTCGCACATCACGGATGCCTTGAGAACTGTGTATTGATAAGAACAGATGCCTGGCACTGCTGCTGTGAATACGCAGAAAACGGACATTGGAGTATCACAGACAGTTTGGAGTAGCTCAACCACCCGAGTCTGTAAATGCACAACACTTAAGACTTAACCAATGAACACTGTCAGATCTGTTGAAAGCTACCCACACCTCGTCAGGGAAGTGTGTTCCTCCCCAAGTATACTTTGCCAGATGAACCAAGTCAGTGGACGTCCATCCTCTTCGTCTTGCGCCGACTCCTCATGGCTTTGGCGCCTTTCTTTGTGCGCTTGCTGCCGGGGCTGGCGGTGGCGGAGCACTTTCGTGCGCCCTGTGTGCCATTGGATGTGGCGACGCCCTATCAGAGCACATGGAGTTGTTGCTTTGGAGGATGTTGGTCCAAGAAATATGTGGGTACATCATCCGAAGAAATGGATTCAAAATTAATGATGTAGTGATGTAGTAGTTTTTTTTGTTTGGTTCTGAAGGCCTTAACATTTTGGTGGGACTGTTGAGGGACTGTCCACTAACATTTGCCTAATTTTCGCTACACTGTTGCGGGTACTTTACGATATTTGATCTTTTGGGAGGACACGTAGGTTGGAGGCCATCGCTCTTAGGTTGGAGGCCATCGCTAGTAGGTTGGAGGCCATCGCTAGTATGTTTGCAGGCCATTGCTACTAACAGGGACAATTCTTGGAGCTACTTTTTTGTCAATGGCGGGAGAATTTATTTGGGATGTGGTAGACTTTTCTTGAATACATACCTTAATATTCCTGGTGCCTTTGGGTGGCTTTTGGCTTGTGTGGCTTGCTTTTGGGGAGGCGCTGCAACCTCACCTAACCCTGCAGCTTTTCAGGCAAAAAGCAAGGGCCATAGGCCAGACAAGTTTACACAAAGCTTTTCCGCGGACATTAGTTGTTTTACAGTGACAGCCTTTTCTAAGACACGATCATTCGTCTTTATGTGTTCTCCATTTCTGATCGTCGCACGGCGGAGCATGTCCTAGTTGTTTCATGCGGTTTCATGTGTTTTTGTCCTTTTCCTTTTGAAGCGGATTTTAGAAGACCCGGACAGAGCACCCAACGTCCCACAGCCGTGTCTTTCGCTCCTTCCCTCCCACACCCTACTTCGTTGTTGGAGGGTTTTGAGCCGGTCGAGTTCCATGTCTTCCATGTGGCAGGGAAGTGGTTCCGGGGGCGGGCCGTCTTTCAATCGAAAGACATAGAAAGACCGATCTTCCAACGTTTGGACCTACAAAATACTTAACTAAGGAGACCCCCAATGGACACACCATGGAGTGATGGAGACCATGGATTGACGCATACATTTCTGTCATACATTGCTTCATGTGGTCATCCAGGTTCTCACGGCTATATCTGAGAATCCCTCCAACCTGTTCTTTCGGCCTGAAGAGTTAAACGAGCAAAATCCGCCTCAGGTTTTGACAATTTGACCGATGGGTCTCCACAACACTGGACAGGCAAGTGCTGGACATGGGTCCTGGACAGCGGCTGGAAGACACTGCCTGGTATCACACATCAGGTGAAAGCCCTGGAAAATCCTGAGACTAGTACTTGGGCAACATTGGGCAACCCCAAGTTCTTTGCCCCAAGCACCACATGTTGCGAAGAAAGCCGAGGAGGAGGGAAGATTGCGGTCGACTCGTTGACGTCGTTGACTTGCAACTGCTTTGTTTTCATGGTGTCACCGGAGTCCCTGTCTCTGCTGTTCTTTGTTCATTTGTGTTTGGAGGGGGTACCATCAGCCATCTTCGTTTCCCAGAGTTGTCGTGGTGAAGTTTACAAGGAACAGTATGGATGTTTTCGTACCCGAGGGACATGGGACTCCCCGCGGTCGACTTAGGTGAACTGGAATACATAGACCAAGCATGACCAAGCTTTGTGTGTTGATGGACCACTCGTCTTTACAGGTCTTTACTCGGATTTCAACAACATTGAACAGCCATTGTTTTCATGGTCTTTACCAGACAACCATTGCTTTACTAAAAGGATTTGAGACTACAAATCCAGGTCAGCCTTCCTTTCAATTCATGGTCTTTGGAAGGATAGTCTCTTTCTGTAGAGGGGCTATTGTTCCATGATGGCATAAATGGTCCCATTTATACCCACATCCAAAAAGGAGACGGCACAGGCGACAGCCTCGACTGGGTCGGCCTCGTTCGAGTGGGCTCCACCGTGTACCGCTGGCTGGGGCGCCCCGTGATGGACTGGCGCGGGGACTGTTCGGGCGGGAATGGATGGTGACCACCACAGCAGACTCTAGTAGACTCTAGTGCTAGTGCTTTGCAACTTACCATCAGCTTTGCGGGATGTATATAGTCCCATGAAATGGATTGGGGGCACCCTCAAGAATGGTCCGGTCCTTATCGTTCCGACTTAACATCTTAACTTACGAGAGATGCCCCAGTGGTTTAAAGTTGGTGTCAAACTGGGGTTGGGTTCACTATGAGGATGCTAAAGGCTCTACGTCGTCGGTATTTTGGGCAGCCTTAACTTCACAGGAGTGCACGGAGTGCATGTCCACGCATTGGACCAAGCCATCCCCCCATGAGCTGTTGAACACCCCAAAGATGTGAAGTTGTACCAGACACAAAGTCAACTAGATTATATGTCAACTATGCATATCTATACTACTGTCTAATGACTTAGGCCAACGTGATGCAAGTGACATACCAATCTGGCTACCCCCAGGGCTAAGTCATGTGCCCTGACATATCGAGCAAAAAACATGTCTGGGTTGGGAAACCTGGTGTCATAGGACCTGTGGACACCTCCCGGACAAAAAAAATAAAAAAACAGCTAAATAATGCTAGATACCACTGCCTGGCACCCTGGTGACACAGTGGTGACATAGGGTGCGACTATGTGTTTTTGTGGGCGCTGCTTCCTTGAATACCTCATACATATTTCTATGAATATCATGGTTGTGGCCTGATGACATAGGCCTTAAGAGGAAATGCCAATGTTGGATCAATCCTGATGACATAGGCTTTTGGACTTGGCGTGTATGTCCGACAAGTCCTAAGTTACTAGTCAGTAGTATATGCATGTTAAATGTGTTTCTGAATGTGTCTGATGTTTCTGCCCATATCACGGGGTGGGTGTTGCACACACTTGTGGCAATGGGACAAGGCTAATAAGAGCGGAGGAGTGAGAGATGAGTTTTTGCTTCCGGAGCCAGTCATGGGCTCATGGAGCCGCCTTAAGAGTTCAGACACAGGAGATTTCTGGAAACTACGGTGAAATTCGATGGAATTCTGCGGCAGAATCGGACACAGAGAACAAGCATCCCACTGCATCTCCCCCTCTCGCAATGAGGGCGTATAAGATGTATAAGGAGGAACCTGTACTGGCATTAGCGAAGCATATAGATAGACTGTAGATTCTGGATGGTTCTCCGGGACCCCGAGCATGACACATCCAGGAGTTCTCTCAGCAGATGAGGAAAAACACCCCCTCCTCTCTCAAGTTCGATCATGTATCGTCAAAGAAGCCATGCGAGGTCTCCGGACACTTTTGGGACGTTGACGATGTGGACACGATTGGACATATCACTCGTCCGTTGGACATGAAGATGTGAAGGACTCGTCCGTTGGGAATCTCTTCGGACGAGTTACCTTCATTTCTCCCCAAGTCCGTTGGGCAGGACTTGCCCGCTGCGCAGCAGACGGCAGTGGACATTCGACCGACATTGACGCGCTATCATTTCCAGGCACAGGGCACCACCCAGCTACTTTTTGCTGCCATTTCTTCCACAGAAACCTGCATTGGGTACAATTGAGGAACCATTGAATCGATGGACCAGGGTCCGGATTGTCCACACTCACTTGCGGTCAGCCAATATACACTTCCAATTGAAGCGTTTGGAGAACAGTGGTTGCTATGTTTGCTCTTCAAGCAATAAAGCTCACAGAAGTTGTGCTTGCTTGCTTGCTTGCTTGCTTGCTCGCTTGCCTGCCTGCCTGCCTGCCTGCCTGCTTGCGCTTGCTTATGCTTGCCTATGCTTGCCTATGGTTGCTTAGGCTTGCTTAGGCTTGTTTAGGCTTGCTTGGGATTGTTTGTTTGTTGGCTTGTGTGTATGACTGATTGCTTATTTGCTTGTTCTTTTGTTTTGGCTTACTTGTTTGCCTTTTGAATCAATTGTGTTGATATTGTTTTGATATCGATAGCCTATCGACTATCGATGGCCTTTTTAGCTTGTTGATCCTTTTCAATATCCGTGGCAAGAGTTTCTGGGTGACACACCACACAGGAAAAGCAAGAAAAGCAGTGCATTTTTTGTCGCAGAACCTCAGGGGCTGAGAAATTCAGGTGGGCTCTGTGCAGCTGACCGTGGACTTCATGACTCCCTCCTTTGACCATGACAAGGTGTGGCGGGGATGAGCTCTGGACGGATTGTTTCATGGAACTGGCCAACTGTGTAGCTGCTGATTTTGTACAGCTGCTGCCATGGTGCAAAAGTTGTGGATGTGGTCCAGGCGACAAAAACACAGAAAACACCTGCAATGTCTCAAGAGAGTCAATCATTTGCTTTTCGGCAAAAAAAAAGACTTCGGCTGTCCGACCCAGGTCTTGGTCGTGGCGAGCTGTCCTATCACCACAGTCAACTTCACCATTACTGGCACGGATGATCCGGTCGAAGTCTATTTCGATCCTTGGATGTTCCAGAAAGAGGGTTCAAAGAACAAAATAAAAAGGACAATAAATAAAACATATAAAACGGATTAAAACGGCATGTTTCCCATCTGTATTGTGTAATCCCATCTGTATTGTGTACATTGTATGTATATTGTTTAGTATTGTATTGTATTATATGTTTCCAAAACACATTAAAAAGCAAACAGACTGTTTTCTTTCATTGAAAGAATGGAAAGAACGGCACAGGTTCATCAGGTTCCCTGGCTTCGTGTTTGGCGAGGTCTGAATTCATTTCAGCCGAAAGTCGTGTTCGTTGCTTCGTTTTGGACGTCTTGTTGGAGATAGATGGGACAATCGGGCGAAAGGCATTCTGAATGTCTTTGCTCCCAACTGATGACGTTGTCGAACTTCTCCAGTCGAAGCAAAGACTTCAAGATCGATTCTTTGAATGTGGGGCATCTGCCTTGTGGCAAAGCCTGGGAGACGTTCCACTTCGAACCGAAACTTTTTTGCGTCCTGAGGACATGAGTGCCACCACGGCAACCAAATCCGACGACCAAGAGGCCGGGGAGAAAACAGGTTTCAGAGAGTCACCAATTGGTGCTTGCAGGCTTGGATTGGAATGTGTGTGTTCTCGCAGTCCTCATGTTTCTTCAACAGCCTGCTAGATTTGTCGACATACCATCCCCTTCCCTCGATCAATCCACTGCAGTCAGTCAGGTCATTGGAACTCGGCCAGCCTCCGAGACCCTTCAGGACTGGGAGATGTCTTTCAGGTCTGCCTCTTTTTTGCAGGGGCCTTTTTTCCTTCTTTGGTTTCCACATGAGCAACCACCATTGTTGATTCTCGCGCCTGAAGACGACTTGGTTGGAAGCTGAGGCTTTTCCACATAAGAAAGATGAACGAAGCATGTCAAAGCACAGCTGTACAGGAGATCTGCTGGCGTTCTCTTCTTGGTCTACTATCGTCAAGTCCACTTGGTAGGTTTCACCACTTAGGGCATGGCACTGATTCTCGGTCGAGTTTGGCCATACTCAGCTTGCGTGGATCAGGCCATCCGCCTCGGGACAGTGGAGCAACACTTGGTGGGGCAGACCTCGGATCGCTCAGCTCCTCGGACCGCGTTCGCGTGGAGAAGAGCTGAGCTGACAAGAGCTGGGCCCTTGTGAAGGGATGGAAGGAGCACTTCCCTTTAAAGGATGCATTTGTGCGAGGGTGGGAGGCGGACTAGTTGAAGTCCCAGATCTGCGATTGCCATGTGTCTCATGCTCCCAGGTAGAGAGTTGATAGAAAAGGTCCAGGGGCTCACATGTGATCAGTGACTCTGAAGATCTCATGTGACCTACATGAAATCAGTCATAGTCTGTCCAAGCTTGGGTTGTCATGGTCCAGTAGAAGAAACCTCCACCATCGGCCCAAGTCAGCGGATGGTAGTCCGGTCCATTTTCTGACCTAGAAACCAGTCCGTTTCTGGGAAGTCTCGACCGATCACAGACCAAACAAGCACATGAAAGATGTCGGCACCCACATCTGATCCGTACCTCGAAGACTCGGACCGAATCGTCTTCCGAACGGAACGAACGACCAGAGACGGTCGTCACGGCAGGGAAGCACAACCCGTTGGATTGGCGACCAGAGACGTCGCCACGATCGTTTTGGTGTTTCCTCCCAGGACTGGGGATACCGCTACCTTGCCACGGACTCGACCTCGGAGACCTTCATCAGCTCAGCCACTCTAGCGCGCAGCGCCTTTGTACATAGAAACTACTCCAAGCTTCAGGAGACGTTCCGAGAACGCGCAAGATTCTTTGGATGCTTGAACATGTTGGAACGGATGTTTGACAATAAGATGACCAGCCACAAAGCCGCTACTGTGCTGCTCATTAGATGTTGGACGATTACAGAGGTTTGTCAAAGCAGTCATTATGATGTTGTCGGACCTGCAGTGAGCTTGCAGGATGAGGAAGATCCAAAGGCAGCCAATGAGCTGGCTTTGACCTTGCAATTGATTCTTTGCTTGCATCAAGAGATCTATCACTTGTAAAGCAGAAACTCTAAAAAGTGTTTTTGTGGTGTGTGTGTGTGTATGTGTGTGTTTGTTTCATTTTTTGTATTGTTGGTTCGATTGTCTGTTGGAAAACGACCTTGCTCTCCCAGGTCCTAAAGCTAACCACAATTCTTGTTGCAAGGTTAGTTGTTTGGAGATGTTCTTTATTGTTCTTTGCTGTCTGTCTCTCTCTCTCTCTGTGTATCTATTTAACACCGATATATTAGGAATTGCTACAAGAGGAACATGTACATGTTATCTGCGTTTCCAAGGAATGTGTCCACATCCACATCGAATCGCTTCTACCTGATGTTCGACGAGGTCCAGGGAATGTTTGTGTGCAAGAACAGGCTGTTTGGGTGCGGTGCCTGATGACGATCCATCCAAATTGCTGCATGTTGAGATATCAAAATACCACTGGACTCCCAGCCTGTGAAACCCGGCACCACGACCACGGCACATGGAGATGGGTCGTTGGTGGACAAGGATGCAAGCTGTTTTGGTGAGTTAATGTACGGTCTTCATGTGGATTTGCTTGCTTTTATAGATAGATCTAGTGATAGATCTATAGGAGAGAGGCTTTGATGCAATGAGGACCTACCAGGTACCACTCGATACATTTGCCGAAATCCCCTTGAAGCAACAGTCTGAGGGTTGAATAGGCGGCACTTTGTCAAGAATTTGCCTCTTCCACTTGAACTGTGGTGTTGTGAAGAGAAGTGAAAAGTGCCTGTCTCTTTGCCCATTGACCATTCAATCCATGCTCCTAAATGCCCTTTTGAGCTATTCACATGAATTTGCTACCCTTTTGCGACCTTTTCCAACCAGCAATTACAAACAACTTCCCACAGGGCCGGATTTACTTCAAGGCATATATTTCAGAACACTGTATGTCACATATATATATATATATAATATCTCTATAAAGATACACCCAAATCTGACATGTTGCTGGGATTTGCTGGTTCAAGAAGTAATATAGATCATGAACCCGGTCTGCGTCCCACCCTTCTCATCCCCAAACACCAATCGGACCAATCGCTACCTGTGCTGATTGGCCCACCGGACACCGATTTCGCTGAAGAAACGCACCGCCAGGTGATCTCTCAGCGCTACTTTGGCCGCGATCTGATGCCCCTGTGGCACCGCAACGGCCGTGCCATCCGCGCACTGGAAGCCGCACACCAGTGGGCGGAGCAACGACGACGGGACGCTGAGGCAGGTGAGGGAGAAGCCAGTGCTACAGAAGCGGGAAGATTTTATCTTGCGTGGTTCCAACATGGAAGATGCAGCTTATGCCAAGCTTCACTTGGTTAATGGTTTTTTGTTGGAGGTTGCTACCAGTATAGAATATTGACCAGAACTGTCGAGTTCACGTCTCAATCAACCCAAACCAGGCTTGGCCCTTGTGGATCCTTGTGGCCTTGGAAACCCAAAGAGTGGATATCAATCCCTGGGTTGCTGATAAGGTTTGATACTTGTCACTCAAGAACTGGTGTTTCTTCTCATGTTCATCTTCTTTAGGACCAAAATTATTTAGAGTCCCCGGAACAAGAGTAGAGTTTGGGCGAAGCAGAAACCGACCGCGCTTCTTGAAGCTCACCAGACTAGCTTCTCACGAACTTACTTCAACTACCTTCAACTCATATGGATGAGAACCTAAGAACGGGGGAACTAATTACTGGGGTCACCCCTTTGAAACGTTTTGTTCCGGACCTGACCTCAGCCAAAGTCTTGCTTGCAGCCTCTCTCCCTCTCGCCGACGTCGTGGCTTGGAGGACTTCGATCAACGCCTTTTAGCCGAGCTGGCCCAAGCTGCTGGGCCTCGCTACGCGCAGCTGGGAGCGCTCGTCTATCGTCAGGCCGGAGCTGCAGCACCTGCACGGCTGCTGTTTCCAGCGGGCAGGTACTTGAAGTAGGAAAACAGATGCGAAGATGGCCAGAAAAGGCTGTGAATTCCGAGAAACCACAGGCTCTGTTCCATTTTTATTTCGACATCAGGTCCTCGGGTTCCCTCGGTCTTTGGCCCTGGGAGCTGTATTGCGATATTCAAGAGATGTCCAGCTCAGCAACCACTGCTATTTGGTCTTGACTAAAGTATATAGGCATGCTCTATTTGTTTCGTCCAACATCAGTATGCGCTAGTGAACGAGATAGGGCCCGAACATTAAATGCTGTTGTTGATGACAGTGATGACATGTGATTTGCTATACTAAAGTAGTCTGAACGAGACACCGTGACATGACCTCCTACTAAAGCAGTCTAAACAAGATAGAGCCCCCATTTGAGTTTAATAACACATAATAAATACCCCCGCACAGCTAATCATGCAGCCTGCTTTACATGTCCTTTACATGTCGCTAAATGACATTTACATGCGCTTGCGCTAGGTCTGGCTTTTCTTGTTCTCCATGTCTATGGATGCTTTGCGAATGTTGATGGACTCCGGAGCTCTGATCCACCACACCTTCAGGCTGCACCACTCCGATCCACTCCCCCTGTCGTTGCACGTGCCACACAGGTCATGGGGTCCACGTCCACCGCATGGAACGAGAAGACAGGCCGAGTTCGGGGTGAACCCCTCCGACCCGCCGATTCCCGGGGCGGCCCGGCGGGGTTCAGGGTGCTCTCGGCCGGCAAGTCCACGGCCAGTCGAGGCCGGGAAGCCAGTTTGCAGGGGATCCAGATATGGAAATAGAGGAGATTGATCACGAAAGGTAGAATTAGTTACCTGAGTTCTATCTTGCGTAAGCACGGGGGGCCTGCATCGTTGAAAGTCACTTGATTTTGGGATGATTTGGGATGTAATGATTCTATTCGTTGGGGGGGTGAGTTCAAATCCCACTGTGGGGCATAATGATCACCATCATACATGAGAGGATTCTTGGCAAGGCTCTTTTTTTGTTTAGATCAACCCACAGATTAATTAGTCAGGTACACTTAGGAGACTTGCTGGTCCAAGAGCAGTTCCCCTCTTCCATGTGTCCTCCCTACCTTTCGTTGACCGCTCCTCAAGTCTCCTTGTTTCTCTTACAATGCTAGTCCATCCCCATGCGTTTAGAATGACGGAAGTTGAGTCTCCATGACAATGTAATGTGGAATCACCTGTTCGGAAGCCCTCTAGAGTCTAGAGGCACGTGGAAGATCCAGGTCGTCATTTCTGCCCGGCAGTCTGATCGTCAACTTGCGATTGACCTGGCAGGTGAAGCTTGGCCATTTATGAAGGCGGTGGGATATATCATATGCTTGCGATGACTCAAGATGTTCTTCTTGCAATGGGTTTTTCTCGCACTCCCGCTAAAATTCTGCGCTTACCTGAAGTGCTGCAGCTTTGATTCATGCACAATATATCACAATATCATAATATCACATGGCTCGCATGAGAAGTCTCCTTGTAGGAGATCTCCTCTGATGGCGACGTTTCCACCGTGGATGTACCTCGGATTGCGGTTGGTGAACCATTAAGACTCTTAACAAGTGCTCATGGATGCTAATGGGCTTGGTTGCAAACATACGTCTTTTCTTGTGAAGTCAGGGCACGTTCGACACAGACGTTGCGTGTCACAAGTTTGGCACAAGAACAACCTATCCATGCGGATCAAGTCTTTTTGATGGCCTACAATCACTTCTGACTTCTGTGCGCAACCAGCAGAGACAAGCCTGTTGAGGAACAAATCCAACATTTGAGTCACACGCCCAAAAATGTTCAATGAAATGTTCTACAAGTCCAGAGTGTTCAGAGTTTGCCATGTTTTACGAGTAACAAGAAGCTACTAGGGGCTCCTGGCCTTACTACCAGGGGCAAGGACGCTACTAGGGGCTCGTGGCATCGCTACTAGTAACAAGAAGCTATCTAGTAGGTTGGAGTGTTTTCCTGCGTTTCTCCGAGTGAAATCACGAACCATCGATCGACCTGACTGGGTCAGGTGATCTTTCCAGCCTTTCCGTTGTTCCTTCACGTGGCGCCCGAATTCTTCCGCAAGCTGCTGGTTCCTCTGTCAGCTGGCAGAGAAGGGTTGAGAAGCGGTGCAGGATCAATCAATCTGGCTAGCAACTATGGCTCAACTATAGGATGGCCCCCCAATGATCCCCAATGCCTTCTTTTAGAAAAAACATGACCAGAATCTGCTGGGACCTCGCTGGTTGTGTCTCTGGGCCGCATCCGGGATGTGCCAAGCAGCAGTTTTTGCGGCTCAAAAGGTGTGGCTCCGGTATTTCGAAGGTCTCACGAAGTTTCATGGATTCAAGTGTTTTCTTTTTAAATGTGTTTCTGAACGTCCGTCTTGTGGGGGACGTTCACGGACGTTCTGAAGAAACTGCAAGACTGAGCAAGCCTGGCAGCCTTTGCTTGCAAAGGCATGTGCGAGAACGAATATGAAAGAATCATTATTATTGGTTCAGACCCCATGTACTGAGCATCTACATGGAGGTGGCCAAAGGTGAGCGGTGAAAACCCTTCTTCGAATCAAGGATGGTCTATGCCAACAATGGCACAGCGGACTACGGCAACTTGGCACCTGAACGCCAAGTGGGTGGGTGCTCCTTTGATTTGATATGTTCTCCTCTACTCAGGCTTCAGAACCACATTCTGTGACGTCACGCTTGATGTGTGGGCAAGCAAGCGATTTGAAGCCACGACATGAGGATTGGATGTCAAGTACAACCTTTCTTGGGCGTCAGTGGCTTAGTGCTTTGAAGTTGGTTGGTCGTTGATGAGCTGTGGAATGCATGGAATCTGTATCAATCTGCATAATTACAGGACTGTTTTATACTGTTTTGGATCCCCGTTGCTACTGGCTAGCTAAAATGAGTGTGGTTGACCACGGAAAAATTATACATGTCATTACATTTCTATTTCACTCATTTAGTTTGAGGTTATCTAAAATGGGTCTTAAAATGTCTTAAATAAAACGGTTGGCAGCGACAGATTTGCAAACTTGTCAAAATAGCCAGTTGTTTTAGATAAAACATGATAATACTATTGTGAGGCAGTTGTTTTTTTTTCACTTTTCAGATTAAAGGACTTGTGCAGACCTTCGGTCTGTGAAAATCAATTTATTCAACCTATTTCTGGATAAAATGAGGGGGTGAACTTTTATAGCCGGTAGCAACTGGGATTGGTTTGAAACTATAGGAAGATTGTTCGGCGCATCCAGCTTTGGCAACTTTTGACATTGACCAGGCCACACCATTTGGGCACTTGGCCCGTTTGCGATCTAAAAAGTGAGCAACAAGAGCAGATGCCTGTGGAGGACAGACTTTTCGATAAGATCGATGACTTTTGAGCGACAAGTCGTGCTTTTTGGGGTCGACTTCCTAGCTGGCTTTTGTGGATTATTAATGATTCTTATTTGGGTATGGCTAAAGCAGTCACAATCAGGACCCGACAAAAACTGCAAGGGCTATTCCGAGTTGCCTTTGAACGAATGGTTTGGGTGGTTGGTCAGGAAGGTGGTGTCAATATGTTTAAATAAGTATACAGTTGTATAATGTTGTATATAATTTAACTTTAGGCCAGTTCATAGTCCCCAGCTTTGGACCACATCAACAAAATGTTGGATGTGTCAACAGGGGAAGGTCCTTTCTGTGCTACAGACCAAGTAGATATGACATGACTTATAGATCGACTCCTTCAGAACTGAAACGGATCCCAGGAATCATCAGGAATTTTATGCAAGTCTTCCAGGGTCACAAGATGGTACTTACACATATGTTTTCTTCTTTTTCGCGTGTATTTTCCCTTGTGTATGTCCTTTTGCAATTTTCGTGTACACCAGCGTTTTGTCCAGGTTTTTGCTCCACCGGAGGAGAGCGGAAACATGCTGATCATGATTGCCGCACTTGCTCAGAAGCAGGGTTCCGGGTCCACCGCTTGGTTGAAGAGCAGCTTGGATGGTTGATTCCTTGGTGGATGGACGAGTCATGGACGAGTCACAAGTCCTTGGTTGGTTGAGATACTAAATCGACCCCGCTATTTGTTCCAAAAGGACGACATTGGGACAAATTTCTGGGATGCTGCGGATACCCCTGGCCATGCTATAAGGAATGGACAGTGAAGGCTCCGACTGTGCCGTCCAACAAGGAACATTTACTCATGGAACAGAACGCCGGTAAACAGCAACCGCAACCTTTTGGCTAGAGATGTTGACTCATCACTGCCCTGGTTTGTTTTCCTGCCAGTAGGATTATAACAATATTTGCAGCACAGACTGAATCGGATCAAACGACTCATTTCTTAAAGGTTGTTGTTTGTAGTGTTGTTTGTGTATTTTGTCATTATTGTGCTGCCCGGCCCTACCATGATGCCAATCATTGTTGTTTGACAAAATGACAGAACAAATCACAAACACAAGGAAGACAGCAAATCTAAACAATTTTTCAGACACATTGGGCATATGACGCCCAGCAACCGGCAATGAACATATGCAACAAACATGCTCAGATTCCGACCCGTCCAAGGTAAAGCTTCTCGGTGAAAAGGCCTTTCTTTGCACCGAGGCTATTGGCCCGTTTTGGTGACTTGGGCAGACTTCTTGGTCGCTTCACTGCCAGATCCGGGCAAGCAGCTTTGCACGGATGACTTTGAGGACTGAGAAAACATGAGACAACAACTGCAGTTGCAACACTTTGCATATAGGTCCAAGAAACGGTATATAATACACACAGTGGTGGTTCAAGTGCCTCCTGCCAGTGGATTGTCGTGTCTCCGTTGCAGGGGCCAAACCCGCACAATATCAATTTGGCTCCTTTGGTCAGCATGAAGACATGAGAAGAACGGATGGGGAATTCCAACGACGCGATCCATGAGAACGTGAGCTTCAATCCTGGATCCTGGGTGCACTGACCGGGACGGCTCTGAATACCTCAGAAAACAGCGGAGAGCCGTGCAAAGCTAGGCATTGAAACTGATCACGGTCGCTGTTGATCAACCTTCCCAAGAGTCCATTTTAGGGCGGAGCCATAGCATCATTATTGGTCCCAAAAGAAAGGAGTCACGGTTTGAACAATCCAAGGCAATTGTGGATCCACCCAAGCACAATGAGGGGAGAATGCCCCCTCCAGTCGGCCAAGAGCCATTAACTTTTGGGCGATAAGAATTATAGTCAGTCTTATTTCGAGATCCCAAGCAGGCAGCAACCAGAAACACAATAATAACCACACTATTTACTGTATCTAATTTTTCCTTGGAGTAGAGAAGGGTATCGTCTAGAGTTTCGAGTAATCCCTTCCTCCAAATTACCCCTCCCAAAAGAAAGAAGATAAGCTCTGTGAGTGGGTGGTTTCTTGTTCCTTGGCGTGTTCCCATTGTAGCAAATCTCCCCGAAAGCGGTCAGAACGCCCGTGAAACTGGCACGCTGAGGCCGCCAAAGGCATCGTGGCTTTAGGTGCCTTCGCCAAAGTCCTGCAGATGGATGGCCAGGTGCGGAGATGAGAAACAGATGTTGTTTTGGTTATGTTCTTTGGAGGGAATCGTCATCATACATTGAGGGAACCCAGGGATCCGCAACATGTCCTTCAATGGGTTGCTTAAGAGGAAGTCGGCTCAGATTCAGATTCAGAGCATTTCAGAATATGTCCGACAAGTATGTATTTCATACCGACAAGGATCTTAAGGTACATCCTGTGCTCCCACGCTGACGTGAAGCTTCATGAGCTTCATTCCGTGGTCGATCTGCGCTTGCTTGCCATGCGTTCCGTCAGCACCAGGCGACGTTGGCGCAAAAGTACCAGGCTTTGGCTGAGGCCGACGGCCGCCGACCCGTTCGACCCGTTCGACCCCCAAACCGGGCGTAGGGGTCCACCGGGTGGTGCCGTCCGATCGGGCAGACGTTTGACTTGCCACCTTCCCATGCAAGTGAATTCCTACTTGGCCAAGAATGCTAGGCACTTGGCTACTATTGGCTTCTTTGAATTCGTTTGATTTCATTGATTGGAACATGTGACACCCGAAAACCCACATGCTGCACGTCGTCTTCCGGAGGGCTTTGCCGCCCAATGGCTGAAGATGGCTGCGGACGGCCACTTTGCTTGAGGAAGTGAGGGGATCAGTTGAAGCATCTTTGGAAGGATTTGGAAGGTACACGCCACAGACTCACATTGACAATGGACTACTCCAGAGGAAGCGAGTTTTACAGGGATCCGATGTCAATGTTTGTTTCAGGAACCGTGAGCCCATTCTCAAGGCACTCTTGACCTCGATGAGGGACACGGATGAACCCTTATCATTTTCATTTGCACCATCTTGTTCGCAACAGGGCACGCAACGGTCATCAACAAATACAGTACCAACACTGACTAACAGTTTAACACCATCACTGTCACAAATCTACTATGAAGAGTCCAAGCAAGAAACCGAATTCCAGCAGACACGGATCCACTTCTGATTGGTTGACGGGTCATTTCCCTCCGCGCATCAGTCTGTTACCTGGATTTTTTTGGTTGGTCGAGGAATCATCCACCCTTCTCCTGGGTGGCATCGGCATCAGCTATTTTTGGATGCCAAGAAAACAAATTCGTTTGGTGCCAAAGAGCCGAACTCGCATTGCATCAACCTCAACAACCTCCATGTTCCCGGAATGGTGTGTTTTTCTTTTTTCAGACTGCTGGATCACCCGTATCGTATCCGTTAAAGGATGTTAAAGGCGTTGCTCTTCTCCGTGGATAGCAGATAGGGCGTGAGGCCAAAGCCTGCAAAATCCTCCTCACAAAGAAAGGTCCAAGGCTCTGAGATGTGGGTCGATCGAAGAAAGTTGAATTTGATGATTCCAGTCCAGTGAACCACTCAGGCGACCACTTCAAGCGCCAGTACGACCTGCCCAACACTTGGTCTCAGCTCCTTGATGGTCAGAAGTAGTGTCCAGGGACCTGGAATTGAACTAAAGTTTAAAGCATTGCCGAATCCGAACGAAGCGAGCCCTTTGTTGAGGTGAACATCATACGATCAACCTAGACCTAGGAAGGTAGGGTCCAGCACAGGTCCGGTGCAGCCCCCCCAATCCAAACCCCGAAAACTGGGATCAAACGCCCAGGACGCTGGTGACGGACTGGCGATGCCTCGGCCGGTCCGCCGTGACACTAAGGAAGTACAACCTCGTGTGGCAGAAGGTCTTAGGATTGAGCTCCTTGGCCGATTAAGGTCCTCTACGTGACCCCAAAAAAGCGCGCAAGCACGCCCAGCAAGCAGATGACCCATAGGATGACCATAGGATCCGGGACTTGACATACAGTGCGTTTTTGGATCCTGGATTTCCACGATGAAATGGTGGACCCTAGGGCCCATATAAAGCACAATTCTATAGAAAATCAAGGTACTTGGTGACGTCAGGGCCCACCAAATGGTAGCAAGAGACCATGTGATGAGCATTTTATCAAGATGTTGGTTCATTCTATAGGCACCAGCCCTTGACTGAAAATCAAGCCCAAAACACATTTTATAGGGGTCTCACATAGATGCCACCAAAAAGGTCGGATCGCATTCTATAATAAGGGAAGCGTTGCAGGAACAGGAAGAACATACAAACATTTTACCTAGAGGTTCAGGGCCTGGTCATTGTAGTGAAGTGAGCTGTCATGCATGAGACTCTTGCTCTACAGAATGGGTGGGCTGCGATGATCTACAGAATGCCTGAAGGAGTTCACCTTTCTCATTTCAAGTTCCTACAGAATGAGTTCCAAGAGTTTTTCAGACTGCAGAAGCATTTCTTATAGAATGAGCTTTGAGGCTCAATGATAAACATCAACACTTTCTCAAAAAGCGTTGTTTCTCGAGTTTTTGACCATCAGCTATCTTCCAGGCTGTTTTGGCCTGGTTTCAGACACATGTCATTCTATAGCTCTATGTTCCGCCATTTGATAGAAAGAATCAGGGGCACCCGGTTCTATACTACAGAATGGCTGACACGACATCACCCGTGAAATTGACACGGGGATCTTTTTGGGAGGGTATTACATGCACAATTAAGCTTTTTTGTTGAAGGGGTGTTTGGTTTGGGAACAATATGGAACAATCAACTGCAAGAGATTTGTTCGTTGGGCCTCTTGGTTTGCTGAGCCTGGTTGTTGGCTTGTAGGATCTTGTAGGTGCTTCCCAAATCCACTTCATGTGTTTCGACGTGGATAGAGGCCCAAAACAAGCAGACCTGCGGGTGACAGCATGCGGATTGTTGTTCATGTTTTCCATTCCTTGGCTTGGCCATTCAATTCTCAGCTGAGCAATGCCAGTCACTGCCAGTCTAATTCGATCTAAGATGGTTGCTTGTATGCTTGAGGCATCTTTCTTGCGTCGGCCAGCCCGGCTAGCCATCGACTGCGTCGGCCGATGATACCGGAAGTGTCCTTGCTCCTAGTAGTAAGGCCAGGAGCCCCTAGTAGCGTCCTTGCTCCTATAGTAGTATACCCTGTATGTTTGAAGCACTGGAACTCGTTCAGCTTAGCTGAGGCCTGTTTCCTGAATCGGTGGGTCCCTCAGAGCGTTTTCGGCTTGGCCACAGCTGAGCCTTCGGCGAGTCCCAGGTGAGCTTTGCACAAAGCCAAACGCTGAGTCCCAGGTGGAAACAGCCCAAGCCGAAGAGGTTCCATCATATTCCATCGGGTTCCCCAAGGGCCATTCTATAGAATTCAGTCAGAGTTGTCAATCGTTGTCATTTGAGGCCTCGGTTGTCGAAAAGGGGACTCCAAGCACCCCAACTGTTTGATCCACACCAGGTCTTTCAGAAAGAGACAGCTGAATATGAGCGACACAGAAGCTTGGACAAAAATATGACAGCAGGGAAGTTCGCTGCATATGTGCTGTGTGCTCATTGCCACACGTCATCAAGAGCAGAATTCGCACGCACCCACCCTCGGATCACAAGCCATTCCTGTGGTCAGTTGGTGGTGCAAAAACCCGCTGTCATGGCCCAGGAGAGAAGTTTGGCATTCCTTTGGATGACCGATGCTTGCTAGTATGGGTGGCGGGGGCTCCGCGGACATGTTGCTGGTAATTGGTCTTCAGGTGTGTTCAATTGTTTTCAGAAACTTAAGAATTGGGTCCCAAGGGACCTAATTATATGGACCTATATATGATTCGGGATGCGTTATGAATACGAAACCAAGAAATCTGAACTGTCCTTTCTTGGAACCGTTTTGATCCCTTGATGAGGTCAATCCACACGGCTCCCACAGCCCACAGCACCAAGCGTTCGGCTGCAACTAAGGTCATAGCTATACAAAAGCCGACTGGTCCATTTGGTCAGCTGCTTTTGGTTCTCAGGCCCTTTGGTTGTCACAAGTTTGTTTTGTTTGTTTAGCTGCAGGGATGTGCTTTCTGGAATGTAATGTAATATGATGCTGTTTTGTTGGTTGCTGGTGCTTCCTTCCTTCCGAAGAACGACACATTTGTTAGGAAAGCAGATTGTGTCAGTATGCAAAGAAGCTAGCTTTCAGGATCACAACAGGGTGATTTGAATTTCTTTAGAGTTCGGCATGCACTGGAAACAGCCACCTTCAACAGCTTCAATCCGGTCATTGTTATCATCGAAGCAACTCTTGTATTGATGGTCAGCTAGCCCGCGAACCTGAGAGCCTTCTCGTTTGAGCACTGCTACACAGGAACGCCCTTAATTTTCTTTATATCTCTTTACATCTCTTTGCACAGATCCTTTGCTAGCGCTACTCCACCCAAAAGAACACCCTTGGTTGTGTGTGTGGACCTGTTTCTTTTTTTAAACATACACCCACAGGTCCTACCAATCTTGGTCGGTTGCACAAGCAGCGCACGGTGTGCTGCAGCAACTCGTTTTTCTTTTGGCCGGTTCGAAGAGGAACATCACATATATCATCATATATCAGCCTTTTAACATGGTCTATAATATAGATGTTCCATGTTCAATCCATATGTATATATATATATCCAGTAGTATTTTATTGTTTAACTATGGTTATCATAATATATCAGCCTTATATATGGTTCCTCTATTCTTTTACCATCTTTTCCCCGTCAACTATCAACATGGATTTTTCATTCGTTCCGTTCTTACGGTTGACTGTTTCGGCTGGTAGGCGGAATTCCAGACCGTGGTCGATGACCTGTGGACCTTCGCGGCCAGCACACCGGATCGAGTCCCATTCACCGCCCCCCGGACGATCGCGGTCGAAGCAGGTCGACCGGTCGACCCAGGTCGACCGGTCGATGGGCCGCGGCTGGTTTCGGGGTGAAGCTGAGAATCTGACGAATTGGGCATCGAAACTTAGGCATTTTAGAGGGATTTGGGGGAATATGAAGAACACCAGGTGACAGACAGGTTCTGGTGTGAAGAAACTAAAGAAAAGGCAGTGAAAGAGGACCACAAAACAGACCTGCTAGTGTTTGGAGGCTTCCCTTTTCACGGAACACCTAGACAATTTGTGGGTTTGTCAACCGCGACGAACTCATTCGGGTCGCGCAAACTGGACTGTGGATTTCCCAAGGATTGGTTTGATACCAAGAGTGGTAAGGCGCAGATCCTTGGATGCAGAGCGTTAAGGGACCTGGTTTTGAATTCTGCTCCAGATAGTTTTCAGGCAAACTCCGCATTTAGGCATGTTCATGGCTATAGGTGGGGGTGCTTCACATTCTTGACATGGTAGCACTTCTATGGCTGGGAGGATCAAATGCACTGCGGCTGGATGTCCAGAGGAAGCTGGCGTGTTTTTTTTCTTCCCCTTTGACCCATGGGGTTTGGAGGTTTTATTCCTCAGGCAAGGACGGAGCGCCACGTAACGAGTCATGGATATTCGATGAAAGGAGCCAGACATTTTGACTGGTCGGTGTTTCATGTGAGAGAATGATACGGGTCCAGACTATGTATACGTTGGCAGGGTTGTTTATGGGTTGGGAGTCTCCCTGAAAACACGTGAAGTGATTTGCCTTTTTCCCTAGACTGGACACTGTGGACACTGAGTCTACCAGACTCAACCTGGAATTCATTTGAGTTGTGAATGGATAAACATGTCAATTCCCTTTGGAATAGCTTGCCCCACAAGCATAATGTTGATGCACCATTTCAGAAAGACAACACAACATTGCATCAAATTGCTACAGAGCCCGACAATGGTAGCAGAATGTTTTCAGGCCAGGGTTCATGTCAAGTTGGCTGTTGACCAACGGTCAAGTCAGAGGAATTCTACGACTGCCCTGATCACCCTGAAAAAACAGATTCCCATGGATTGCTGACATCACTTGTCAATACTTATCATCAATATGGATGATGTCCTCAATTTCGCCATAAATCGTTCACCTCCAAACCACCAGCCTCCAATCACCCACCGTTCCGGAACCGCGGTTCCGGGTGTCCGGAACCACGTCTTCCCGCTGACGTTCCGGAACCGCCGAGGGGCTTCCGCGCGCGGCCAGTCATGGGGGGCCTCTTCATTCATCGGGCTGGTGACCTCGCGTGGGGCGACCGGTCTCTCGGTGCCGACCGGGGCGACGGTGGTGTTTCGTCGTGCGGTGTCGCCCGGTGGTACGGCGGTTTGAAAGAACGGTGTTTGGTAAATCAGATCTCGATCGATTCCGATCTGAAAAAGAGAATGGACATGAAGTGAAGAAGCGCGTTTGACCACTGATGGATCTCAATATACTTTCCATAAGGGACCATGAAGATCCATGTTTGGCTATCGCATGGATGCGAGACTGTTAGTTGGACGCGCTAACCTTTTGCACCACAGGGTGTTGCATGTCAATTACAAATAGCTTGCATGTACTCTAGCTGGCTGAAGAGAAATGCAACATCAAATGTTATTGGTTTGAACTCACCAGCCAAACACTCCAGTCTTTGCTGCAGACTTATGCGCAAGCACCTTTCAAGCAGCACGTAATCCATATCTTGAGAGTGAGGCTTCACACCAAGGGCTATAGCTAAGAGCCTTCCGAAACATCTTGGAATTGAACAGATTGGGTCAATCTCGAAGCGTTTCATCATGCATTCAGTGCCGGGCAAGCTTTGTGCACATGTTTGGCATACACCCACAAAAGAAATGATATGCCATGCAGTAAGGAAAGGAACCGCATGAATAGCATACACGGCTACCAGGCTGGAGAAACATTTGACAATCTCAAACGGCCTCAAACCCACCTCAACCGCACTGTTTCTTTCCTATTTACCTCAAAGAGGCACCGAATGGGCGTACGAAAAAAACGCTTGAAACGCTTCGTCTTTGGCCTTCACAAGCCCAAGCTGCTCCACACACGAAGCAGTCGCAGTGGCCATTGGATTTGAGTGGTTCCACATGGATCCAATTGGGAGATCTGCTGGGGAGCCATGTTTTTGGTAGAAGATCCATGTGCCATCATTTCCCATGAACTGTTCGGAAAAGACTGGAGAAGGTCGCAACCGTGCCAAACTTGCCAGCCAACATCTTTCGGATCACCGATTCTCAAAGTCGGTCGATGAGAAATGTCCGATCATGGCTTTGATTCCAGGGACTTCAATAGTATTGCCAGATTCACTGTTGGCTTTCAGCCGTGTGCTCACCACCCCCGGGACACAAACTGAGGTTCAGTAGTGGTCATTTGAGAGGAGCCTGAACTGAACCGTGGGGCGTCAGTCCACCTGCCAACAGTCCAAAGCGCATCTGTACAAACTCCGCATTCAATGACACTCGAAGTCCAGTTAAAATGGCAAAGTGCCCATCCGAAATCATCCTGAACCCATTGGTAATTATAGATAGGGTATTTCGGAGCGACACTTCAGTCAAGCGACACTTGCATGCGACTGGAAGGTCCGATCAATCAGAGATTGGTCCAGCCATCTGGAGGATGTCAATCCACTGGGGGACTTTTCCACTCTTTTGGATCCTAACACGAACAGAGATGGCCCCCCCCCCAAACATGGCAATGACTGTTGTCCTGGCAGCTGACGCCCTAAGATAGGAGCCATGAATAGACATGAACGCTTTACTTGGTTTACCTGGTTACCTAGTTTCCGCTATGGAACCATGGCCAAGTTGATGCAGAGTTTGACCTCACTTTGGCTGGTATCTTGACAATCTTGACGCCGTGGAGTAAGCCAAGTCAAGTAGCAGTGCTGGTGGAGTTGTTTGTTTGCCTTTTGTTGTGACCAACTATCTAGAATGACAATGAATGACTCAAGTAAAGGTTGGGCATAGGAGTTCATGAGTTGGTCTTCCAGATCAGAGGCAGATTGCGGCAAACCTAAGTTCTCAATGCCTTTCAAGAGCATTTGGCTATTGAAGATGATAGCTGCTGGCGGTTTCTAGGCCAACGCAGCCTGAGGCGAAGGAGAAGAGTTGTTGCAGCGTTCGGATGGTTCGGGGATCGCCGCAACCACCTCATCATTGCATCGGCCTGAAGACCAAATCATCTAGACATCTCTCCCCATCTCTGCCAGAAAAGTCTTCAGATGACAGTAAGTAGTGGCAGTATAATGCAGTATATAGATCTTTAAAGGATTTGTGCTGCCAAGTCTTGTTGAAAGGACCTGACCCAGTCCCAAATAGTTCAACTTACCTGTGCCGGTGATTTGTTCAAATCTCTAGAAAACCCTGAGCCTCGACCGCTTGGGAGAAATGCCTCAAGATTCCACTATTCCCACTGTTCCACACTGGCATTTTTGGCCACCAAGTATCACAGCTCAGATTCTCCCAATGTCCGGCCTGCAATGCCAGGCAAGCTCGGTGATATCTTCACTTACTAAACGCCGATGAGGCAAGAGCCAACGCAGCCGACAACGGGGACATGGAGTAGACTATGGTGAGGGTTGTTGAGGAGATATTGTGGTAGCAAAAGTTATGAACACATCGGAACATTGCTGGAGTGTGCTTATATGCTTGTATGTACCTTGATATATATATATATGCAGATATATGCAGCTTGTTCAATGTGTCCGTAAAGGAGCTTTGGGATGTTGTGCATGCCAAACTGTTTGCAGAGGATGGACGCCCTAGCATCAGTGCTGAGCTGAAATTGCAGCGGGAATTTGGATGGATTAACAGATGCTTTGAGAGCGTTCAAGTGACATGTGATAGTTGTTTTTTGGCTCCTTACTCTTCCTGCTGGGCGAGGATAGAGTCAGGGGGGGCATCCCCTTTCCAGCTTGGACAAAACTATACAAATCATTTACAGTATTTAGTAGCCTGTGCGACATGCGTAGTGCCGCACATGTGTCCATCTGCGAGCGCTTGGTTTCATCCACTGGGCAGGGCGTCGCAATCGTTCGAAGGTTTTGCCTCCAGCACAGCTGATGACTGGTACCAAGGTATGATGTAGAGATCCACCAATGCTTATTTGCTGCTCAGTGATCAGTCTATCGCTCCGACATGGTCAACCATTTCACTGACGCTTCAACGGAGTTGCTTCCGAGCTGGCCATTGGATGCCCAACTGCTCTAGCTAAAGCTCCCACAGGGGCGCTCTTCCACGAAGTTTCCGTGGCAGATCATCAAAAGGTTGCGCTGTTTAGTGGCCATGACAAAGGGCACAAGACGGAATCTTCAAGGGCCTGGCTGCACCAATCATGTTTGAGAATTGACTTGCACGACTCAGTCACACGCGCACACACAAACACACACGTCATATACACACACACACACACTTCGTTCAAGAAAAGCTAACCAAGAGCACTGGGCTTACCTCGACCCAGGTGCTTCGTCCGCACCCCAATTGCCATGCAGAGTGCACCATGTTCACGCCGACGGCTCCTCTTATTTTGGGCTCAAACCCGGACTACTGCGGAGGCGTCCAAGGGAAGCCCCAACAACCTCCGCAGGGGCCCCAACTGCAGATCCAGCTGAACATGGCAGGACACCAGATCCAGTGGCCGTCGAACCCGGAAGTCCAAGTCCAGGACGACCCCTCTGGTCATTTGTTGGTTTTGGTCAAATTAATGATATCAAATTTGACCATGCATGTTTAAATATCGTTGAGTTTGAAACAGCCAGATCCCACAGCTTGAAGTTGTCTAGATCATATCAAACGGACGTCTGATTGGCTGTTGATTGAATCCGGAGGTCGGACTGGCTTGAGTTTCACCAGAACTTCGCCAGTTGAGTGTTGAGGACGCACCTCACCGGACCTCGCATGACACCACATGACCCGACATTGGTCGCACGGTCTGTCGGTGCTCGAACTGGTGGTGCGGTCGCTGAGGTCGACGGCAGAGGACATGAGTTGAAGCCTCTCCAAGGTGGGTGCCACCCAATAAAAGCAAAGAAACAACCATCCAAAACCTGTTTCTGTTTCTGTTGTTGTTGTTGTTGTTGTTGGTGGTGTTGGTGTTGGTGTTGGTGTTTGTGTCTTGGTGTTGGTGTTGTTGTTGGCCAGATTTGATGGTGCTATAGCTATAGTTCAGTGTTTTCAAGAGCTGGTGGCATCGAGTGATGTGAGTTTGGTCTGACAAAACGCACAGTTTTCTGTGTCCAGTCCTGACCAAAAAGATCCCCAACAAATCCAGTTGGTATAGGTCGAGAATAGGTCGAGTATATTTGATTGGATGTCTAAGGCATCACATATATATATATACATATATAATATATATATATGGTATTGTTATTCATATGTGGAGTATTTTGATGTATATTGTAGTGCCAGATCGTGCCAGAAAACAAATCACGTATTTACGTTGGAAGATTGCTTTGATGGGATAGACCCTGGATCTTGAGAGAGCCAAGCATTGGGGCTTAAGAACCAGAACTGCAGTTCACCAAGTTGTCCAACAAGCGTCACATTCCAAACAGAAGGGGTCTGCCGAAAAATATGAGCACATGTACCAAATCCTTTAGATGGGGCTTATATAAAGGGCAAAACCTTCTTCAACATGTCCTTTTCTGAAGTTCGTCAGACTTACTCAGATTTCAAGTAAAGATGTCCTCGAGCAATTGGTGGACACCTGAATTACCAGTTTGTACATCTTAGTTGGGCATCCAGCATCCACATAATTTCAAACAGAAATCGCTCCGAACTGTCCAGGATCTTCGTGCCCAAGAGCTGGTCGCTCACAAGGAAAAAGGTCTCACTGACAGAATATAAAATGCATCAACCAAACTTTTTGGGAAAATCCTATGATGGGAATGGCACAGACCTCATTTTGGGGAACCTAAACTAAACCTTTGCGCCGACCTCAAGGGCCACCGCGTCTCCATGGCCTTGGCGATGGATGGCTTCGATGTCGATAGCCCAGACAGCGGCGCGAGCTTCGGCCCCAAAAACACCAAAAACCACCCAATGTGAGCTGTTTTCATGGAGCCTGGAGATGGGAGGCAGGTGCCATATTCAAACTTAGGTAAGTAGGGTTGTCAAGTTGTCAACAAATATAGTAGCTTCTTGCTCCTAGTAGTAAGGCCAGGAGCCCCTAGTAGCTTCTTGCTCCTAGTAGTAAGGCCAGTAGCCCCTAGTAGCTTTTTGCTCCTATTATGATATAGTGCACTATAGATATTAGATGTACTTTCATCAATTTATTGTTGAATCTTTTTTCGGTCCCATAGCCATAGCTCATGGGTCCAGGAAAACACAGGTAGGTCAAGTAGGTCAGTGGCCAGGCGAACACTGTTTGGCTGTCCGATTTGCCACGAAGTGGGTCAGATGCGAGGCCGACAGCCTTTTCAACACGCCTTGTCTCGGGTGCCCCAGATGTTCATCGAGTTGTGTGATCCGCCCGGAATGCAGCTGATCATAGCAGCTGAGATTGGCATTCTGCATCATGATCAGTCTGCAGCCCTTTGACAAACGCTTGGAACATGCGTGGAACGTGTGGAAACACATACGTGGAGAGTTTGCTTCAGGTACAAAAAGGAGCCCAGCTGATTGAAACAAACAATACTCCATTCCGATCATAATCAGCCAACAAAAAGACGAAACAAAGGCAACAAACGACCCGTGACATTCTCCGCTGTGGACCTTTGGGTGCGTCGAAAACCGCGATTTGCAGTTGGGGCTCAGAGAGATATCGAAGAGAGAGAGAGAGATCGAAGACACCTTTTCGTCGCCCTGACCCGCTGGGAAGCGACGCCGCTCGGACCTGAATAATCCGGTGGAAGGGTCCATGAAAAGTCGGACACAGACGGCACAAAGACAATATCCGAATCATTGGTTATCACCCAATAGCTGTTGCGGTACATGCTGCTGCTGCTGCTGCTGTATGATGTTTCCGGAAGAGACGTGATTGTTTGAAGGGGTCGGACCAGACACTTGATTCACCTTGATGAAAGCAGAGCTGCGCCTGTGGTCACTTGGATTCTGACTTCTAATGTGCCAACACTTGACCGACCAGTGGCAGCTGCAGACGTGCTTGTTTCAGGGTGTTTCAGGTGGCTCTTCGTGTTTTGGAGGAATGACATTGCGTTGGTGCAAGCAGTCAAGCAGTTCAGGTTCAGATTTCAGCAGTTGATGTTGGATTTCAGATGTTGGATTGTAAACCGATGTGTTAGCAGATGACCAGGACTCAGGGTCACCGAGGATCACTCAGGGTCACCCAGGGTCGGGGTGGTTCAACAAGATCGACCCTTTTACAATGGGCAGGACGAGTAAGACGACCATTCTCGAACCTTTACAATGGGCCGAGGCCGTCGGTGAGCTTGCAGTCGTGAGCATGATCGAGGACCGCCAGCCGATGGACGTAGCGATTTCAGACGCCACGCGAAGCAGTGTTGTTTCTGTACAAGCCATCAACAGTTTTTAATTTCAACAAGTGCAACAAGCTGTATTGAGGGGTTCTGAGTTCTGACGAAAGCAAAGACTATCATAAATCATAAAGAAAAAACATCACTTCTGTTCTTGCAAGCGTTTGCAGTGATCGCCATGGTGTTCAGTTTGCATCAATTCCTCTTCACCATGTATGGCCTGCCGGCCGAGACCCACCGCCGGAAACCTGAAGACGAGCGAAAGACCCACCGCCGAGCACTCGCCACGAACGAGGCGCACAGCCCGGTAGAGCCCGTCAAGGCATGGATCCTGGAGAAAGAAAGAACATATGGCACATCACATGTTTTCACCAAGGAATTCTCCTCTTTGGAGGCCATCGCTCTTAGGTTGGAGGCCATCGCTCTTAGGGTTGGAGGCCATCGCTATTAGGGTTGGAGGCCATCGCTCTTAGGTTGGAGGCCATCGCTCTTAGGTTGGAGGCCATCGCT
>CAXAMN010025805.1:1097825-1124471 GCA_963970005.1 Durusdinium trenchii | reverse complement strand
TCGCTCTTAGGTTGGAGGCCATCGCTCTTAGGTTGGAGGCCATCGCTATTAGTTTGGACGCCATCGCTATTAGGGTTGGAGGCCATCGTTCTTAGGTTGAAGGCCATCGCTCTTAGGTTGGAGGCCATTCTTAGGTTGGAGGCCCTCGCTATTAACGGCACATCATGGCACCATGCTCTTGGGAAGAAGTCGTTCTATCCTTCGTAAGCTTGACTATCTCTCTTAGGTTCGTAAGCTTGATGAACAAATACATGTTGGGGTGTATCAAGGAGGTGAAGCCATGTTCTCTGAGGGCTACGCTCAGCAGCTCGCACTTTTTCATGGCTGGTTGGTATTGGTACACGGTTGATTGTGTATGTATTGAGGGGCAGATGCCAAGCTCAGCATCTACCGTCTTCAGAGAGGTGCAGGTGTATCATGTATCAGAGTAAACATATCCCATTTGTGCGAAAGGCATCCTGATCGTAGATGTCAAGTGCTACATTTGCGAGAAGTGGACACATTCAAACATTGAAGTTGATGTAGGGCAGGTCAAGGGAGCAAGCAGCGCAGGCACGCAGGCAAGCAAGAAAACAACCAGCTGGCAAGCAAGCAAGCAAGCAAGCCATTTGAGTCGTCGTTTGGAACCAAGACTTTGGTGACCTTGCTGATGGCTTAGCATGTTGTTCAGCGCATTTGCCTGACTCCACGAAAAACTCTGCGAAACTCCTCGAGATCGGCACCACGAAGCGGAGCTGACCGATAGCGGCACTTGTCTCCGAGCCAATGGCCGTAGGGCAATTCCAAGTGGAACAATGCTCCCCACCAAACCCCCATGACATAACATGCAGATGTTGTTTTCCTCTTTTTCACAAGACTCACAATCAGAGAAAACACGACACTGGTTTGGTGGACGGATCACGAAACCCCTTTTTGGTCGATGGCTTCAAACGGGCTGCCCAGGCGTTGCGTTTGAATGATGCTCTCTTTGCTGATCATGATGCGAGATTGGCAAACGTGAGGGTGCTCAGGTTGCCATCGCGGCTTGGTCTCGGTAGATCCAAGATCTCGGTAGAAATATGTACAGTACATAGCCCAGCACATATAGTTATTTGTTAAATGTTGCGGATGATCAAACGAACACTGTTCTTTGGGGCCCCTGTGATCCTGTAATGGGGCTTTGAAATGCTTGGACATGGCATGATCAAACATGGAGCCGAGCCCAAACATGATCAAACTATATTGCCAAAGATTGGGATTGGACTTCTTTGGGGGTTGCTTTATTCAGTTCATTCGGTAGAGGTACGGTAGCATGAAAGACGACAATGACCACATGAACATGCGTGTACATCCGTGCACTAGCTGTCTAAAAATATGGTCGCATTTGCCTTTCACATGGCCAAATGCCTTTCACAGTTCCATCTCCTGGTGTGTTTTCCTCAACCATCTCTCAAGCCGCGTCGATCTTGGCGGTCGATGGCGGTCGATGGCCCACTCGTTCTTCGCGAAGCGTGCGAGGCTTCTTTTTTGCCACCTCCTGGCCTAGCTCCTCCAGGTCTGAGCTTGATGCCTCGCAAGGCGACGGACGGACGGGTTTTGTCTCCGACCTGACCGGGTTTGGGTGTGACAACTCCGTCCCTTTGGGGGGGCTTGAGTGTTTTCGGACAGGAATGGACGTTTTCAGCTTCAGACTTCGGCCAGATGTTTGCAGGAAGCAACGTATGGCATTTTTGGATACACTGTTTGGATAAGGTCTATCCACAAATATCTATGGTCTATATATAGTGGCTCATGATGGCTCATTCCCAAACGGATTCAGTCCACACCGCCAGACCCCTTCGGTGATCTCGGATGAGCTCTCCACTCAGCTTCGAGATGACGGGAGCTATGCTGCTTGGGCTCCGTTCCGGCGAATCGGGGGACGGGCGACTCACCGTTTGACCCATCAGAGCTACCAACGCCCATGAGGCCGTTGGTACTTTATTGGTATAGCTTGGTTGAGACTTTCCTCGGTACACCCAGCAACATAGAGATGCAATAGAATACGATAAAAAGATGAATCCGTGAATCTGCCAAGATCGATCCAAGATTGCTTTGATCGGGTTGAAGATTTGGGAAGAATCCATCCACCGTGTTCCACTCCGCCCTTTTGCATCAACCCACGTCGGTTCCGGTGTCCCCGGGTGGCTTTTGGCCGCTGGCGGCGCCACCGGCGGTTCGGCCCGAGGCGTCCTTCGTGGATTCCCAGTCCCAGATCTCCTATTCCGCATCACAAGTCTCCTTCTCCTCACGCGTGTCGGAAGACCTCCGCACATTGGCTTCCATGGGCCTTTGCGAATGCAAGCGACTCGGCCGGCGGAAACAGAACGAGAAAATGGACTCGGTCCATGGAACTGCCCGTTTCAGGCTGTTTTACATAATTGATCATAATTGTGTTTGCGTCAACATGTGTATTTAAAAACAATTATAACATTATCCAAAGAAATATATTATGCAGTAGTTACTATATGGTGATCTATGGTGTGTCAATATATATATATATAATTATATATTTATATATTGTCAACAAGATGCTGGGTAGCTACCAGCATCGTTAGGCCGTTTGCCTCAAGCATCTGAGGCTCTTGGAAGATGACCTTCGTCATTTCAGCATCCTGTCATAATGTTACCTGGGGCTCAGTCAATCACAGGACAAAGGTATTGAGTCATGACAATCCATGAACACGTCCTCCTTGTTTCTTGCGGTTGGGATCTTTAGGGGTGTTTCAAGGGTTTTCTTTAGGGGTGTTTCAAGGGTTTTTGTGCAGTTGATCAGAACAGCGAAAGCAACTTCTCCGAACCCTTAGTTCCCAAGGGCAAGTGAACCAGGACCAGGTACATCATGGCAAGATTGACGGCTGCAGGTCCACAACATTGATTCAAACAATGTAATTAGTGGACGTGTGCCTGCATCAGAATCGCCCTAATTAGCAAAGATGGGTAAAGCATGGTAAAGCTAAGATGCGTTCTATTCTCTCTCATTCTTCGTGTTGTAGTTCTGTTGTGCACGGTGCAAGCGCAGTGGTCGATGTCCAGATGAGGTGCTGTGTTGCTGAGCCGAATGTCTTCAGCTTGCGTTGCTTTACGAAAAGTTGACGAGGTGCATCAATGCGTGCTATGGTGTGTTTTCATTGTCAGCTTGCTCTATAGTAGGCGGTTGACCTTAGACATCCTTAGACTGTTGCTTTTTTTGGAGATGAAACGAAGACCTTGGCAAGCGAGGAGTTGGCTGTGGCAGATGAACAGACGGTGCCCATGATCGAGGAGAATCTGTGAGTCTTCGAGACATATATACAAAACTATAATAAATATAACTATGTATATAGAGAGTGAGTGAGTTCTTCAGAGAGGACTTCGACCAGAGCCTGCAGCCCCACTATTTGTTTGTATTGTGTGTATCCAACTCTGGTCCATCAGTGCCAAGACAGGAGGTTTGTGGTTTTGCTAATGTTTCAAAGTTTTTTGTTTTATATTGTTTCCATATACTGCAGCCATTCAACCAAACCAAACGGCCGTGACTGAATAGGTCATTTGCTTGAAGTCCGACCATCGATTGAAATTGAAAGTGGCACGCCAGACTCAGCGCCTCAGTCCTTAACGAAATCGTAGCTCGTATGGTCAGTAAGAGCAATAAAGACAGATCGAGTGCCGGAAGACTTACAGCACCCAAAGAGCAACAACCACTCGAAGTTGGTACAGCTTTGCTTGTTTTGATGTAGAGGTTTTGAAGAGTTTCTGAATATCCCAGTTTGGCATCTACTAGGGCAGCTTGCCACGGTTGGAGCCCAAAGATCTATGCTGTCGTGGAAGCACTTGTGTTTGGGACGTTCGAGTCAGCGTGTCCCCCCAAGCCCACAACAAGACCGTCTCACGGGTGGGCATGAGACCGTAATTTTTTAGTTAAAACATATCCTAGGTCATATTAGGTCGAAGACCATGTTGAAAAGAGGCTTTTTGGGTAATCCGAAGAGGCTGTTTGTTCATATTGTTCCTTTGTTTTGCTGGTGCCCCAAAAATAGTCTTTGGACTAGTTCATTCTAGGGTATATAATATATAATAAATATAGACAATAGATATATATATATATTCCGCCGAGTCCATCCATACCTGGCTTCGTCATGGTGAAAGATCGACACTCGGATGGAACATGCACCATCATTGAACCCTTTTCCACACCACTTTGTAGTCCTTCCATACCTCACACTCCATGAAAAAAGGACGCCCAAAACACCTGGACCCAACCAGAAACCGCCTCCAACTCAAATTGGCATATGCCAACCGTCCCAGAAACCGGTGACTCGTTTTGGTTCGCGTCGGAGGAGCTCGTGACTTCCGCGGAGTCGCTGGCCAACGAGTTGGTCTTCGTGAGCCAGGTGGGATTCGGCTCCGAGCGATCGGCAACGACAGAACTGCCGGTCGTTTGAAAAGAAGACAATGCCAGAAAATAAGACCAAATTAAGGTAAGATGCCAGGAAATTAAGACTTCCAGAATTAAGAATGCCAAAGCAAAAAACAAACAATTGAGCCTAACTAAGCAAATCTCTAGATCTTTGTATTCATTTTGAAGGTCCTTCACATATTGACCCAGACAACCACTTGGTATGTCGCGGATTTTGCCACATTGGAGCGGCCAAAATTTAGTGTTTGATTCTTCGGATTTCCAGGCAACAACATGAACATCAAAGATGGTCAAAATGGAAAATTTGGCTCAGTGTTCAAGTGTTTGGTTGTGGCCCATCTTCCTATTTGAGATACCTCAGGTATATAGCATGGAAAGTCAATTAACATCAAATATCAATAGCATGGAAAGTCAACAACACAACGTAACAAACAATTGAACAGGCAAGACTCCTACATATCCACTCCACTTAACAAAGCATGGCAGCAAATGTTGAACACTTCTCCAATGGAAACTGGGACATTCGAAGTAAGAGTCGCTACCTTCAATGGTTTCATTACATTTCATATGATCAATGCATTGTCTTTAATGGTTTAAGTGTTTGTCAACACATACAACATATATCAACATATATAAACATATAAACATGTATACCTAGAACCTGAGTGACCCCTGTTTTGGAGTCAAAACATGTTCTTTCCCTATCAAAATACAGGTCATATATGGGTTCTATATATGGACAGACCGGTCGTGGAGATTCCTCCAGACCATGCACCTCTTCGGACGCACAGAACGAATGAACACAACCATGTCATAGACATAGTCCATGTTCGTATGCAAAAATAGACTTTCGGAAGAGCGAATCAAGGAATGGTGAAAGGGTGCATGTTGATGATTGAGAATGATTGAGATATTTGCTTGCGAACGTAGGCAAGAATGGATCAGGAACTTGTTGCGGCGAGGGGGTTCGGGGTTCCTTCGAACCTAAATCTTCAAAACTGCCTATATCTGCCTAGGCCTATTTATTCCCAGAGGCGTTCTTCAGAGGGGTCTTTCCCAATATGCAAAACATGCAAGAGGCCACAAGGTGGGGCAACTCGGTGTGGAAGCAAGCAAGCAAGCAACAATAGACATTTCACATGACATGTAACATGTAACATAATTAGTTGAGTTTAGTCAATGGCTTGAAAGTCCAGTGTAGCTATGGGCAAAGCATGTGCCATAGTAGCAAATGTCCAGGAATTTGGCAATTTACCCGTAAAAAGTGCAAAGAGTTGGAGCAAGGAAGGTGGCTAGTCAAGCCACAAAAACTCCACCGGCACGTGTTGTCAAGCGAGGGAAGGTGGTCTTGGTTAGACTATACATTGCGTACCTTGAAAAGACACCGTAACCGAAAAATCATGCGGTTTCAAGGATAGCAAATTTGTGCTCGAAGATCCATGGATGAAAAATGATTGAAACATGCCGTTTGGAGGCCTAAGGTTGACGCCGACGCCGTTTCTTTTTGGTTTCTCACCTCGCCGCCGGTGTCTACCTTGTCGCAGGGAAAAGACGCCGTCTTTGAGGTTCAGACGTTCGAAAGCTTCGTAAGTGTATGTCTTCTTGAAACGACACATATTTGTGCCTTTTCAGAGATTTGCATGTGAAGAACGTCGTAAAGTATGTCAACGACTAGCACCTTCCTGCGTGAAAGAAATCATGCGTTTGCTTGCTTGTGGGACGGTCTCCCAGAATCGCGGTCTATACCAGGCTTTGGTCATCATAATTATATACCTCGAATTGCTAGACTAGAGAAGCTTCATACAACTTGGGCACTTGAATCAACTTGAACAATGTCCAGTTTTGCTTAATCGTTGTGTGTTAAACGCGGGAAAGAGTTGTTTTTTGGTGTACTTCAGGAGGAAGAAAGTTATTTTCTTACTGGGTCTTACAACATCTATGTGGATCAGCCGCGGTCGAATTCAGAAGTCCATAATTGTCACTCTCTTTTAATGTATTTAAACGGCGTTGGAGGGAGGAAATTCGACCGTATCAAGTGAAATTGATGACTTTGCAGGATTCTACGGCGAAATGGTGTTCACTGTAGAACTGTCAATATGTATTGCTGATAGGTTCACTTAGGGGGGTTCTCTGACATTGGCATATGCCACTGTCTTTTCCAGGAATACAGTCTCTTGGACAATGTTCATGTTTATTCCTCGACTTCTTTGAGTAAAAGAAGTTGTGCAGCCATATCACGGGCACCGTTTTGTGTTGTGATTCCAGTTTGTGTATGATTGTATATCCATAAAACTATAATCTACCGTTTTGCCACCTATCGTCCTTCCGCCAAAAGCTTCGACGGTGACCCACAATGTCCCACAATTCTAGATCCATGTGCCCCTCCAAAGAGACCCCTCCATGATGTCTGGATCTTCCCCCAGGACTCCATCTCCAACCCTGGGACAAATCCAACTTGATCCAATAGGAGATGCTGCCAGCCTTGGTGAGCGACCCTTTGGGAGCATTGGGCTTGGCAGGCGAGACAGAAAGACACATAAATTAGAAGGTTGTTCTGATGATATCAGAAGGAAACATGTAAGAACCCTCCCTTTCCAAAGGCAAGGTTTTGGTTTCGAGCAGACTCTTAGCCATCATTGGCCCCATTTCATTCATTGAGTGATATACTGACAGTGTCGTGGGCTTCCAGAAGTCGTGCTTTTAGCTAGCCCAGCTGATCGGCGTTGTTGGGACTGGTCGCCTTCTTTTTTGATTCTTTTGTTCTGTGTATGTTTCCTTTGATTGGACTGCTCAGGATATCAGGCAGCACAAGATAAGCGTGCGGAAGCTCAGTGGGCCGTTGAGAAGCCTAATTGTTAACTGTTAACTGTTTGATCATTGTCATGCAAACGTGGGAAACAATTTCATGAAACCAGGTGAAACCGTATGGACATTTCCCCTCCTTTTTGCTGCTTTCATTCACCTTTTGTTCACCTCCAAAAGGGGCGGCCGCTAGCTACAGCGGTGGCGTTTGGGGGTAAGCGAGGGTGACTAGACGAGTCTTTTGGAAGCAGATGCCTTGTTTCGGAGCGTGGACAGAGCATGTCGTTCTGTTATAGAAAAACAATGAAACACAATTACAAGGGAATCTATAGCTTAACAACTGAGTACTGTAAGAAGGAGTCCAATGTCGCAGCACTCCATATCTTCATATGTGATGTGGGGCGGACATTGATCACCTTCTGTGCGAAAATGCAATCTTCACGGTTTTCTGTGTGAGTTAGATAATATACATATATATGGAATATTCTCAACTGAAATGAGGTTCGTACATGCGGTAAATGCACGTAAGTATTCCATACACATGGATGGTTTTGGCCTGGAATCTGTTTTAACCAGCCCCCTTTTGGCTTGCTTCACCACTTCTTGGTGTTGCGCCCTTTCTGCCATCAGCGCAGGTGAAATCTTTAGCGAGCTTGGTCGCATCAGGACCGCCACCCGGACGCTTCGCACCTCGAGACGGACATGTTCCACTGGGACATCGTTTCGGAACCATGTCACCTGTTTAAGACAAGCGTTTCAGCTGTATGGCTGTATGTGTTTGAGTATCATGTAGTAACTAATTTGAAGCTTCAATTTTGAGGGTCCATCATTGAATTCACGACCAAGATTGGCCTGGAGAAAAGGCACCGGACATCAAACAGACGTATATTAAAAAAGTGTAATTATATGTATACATATAACGATACATAAGTAAATAAATGTAAATATGTATATATATATATATATTCATAACTATATATATATATATATTCATCCGCCCAATACAATTGAATTTGCATCGTCGTTGACTATTCTTGGTTCTGAAACTAGGAAGCCCCTCCTGTCCTGGCACTTTTCGAAACTGAACTACCAACTCAGCCAGAGCTGAGTGGGAGGTCGCCGACGGAGCTGGGGGTTGGGGGGTGAACTTCCAGCGCTCACTCTGAGTGGGGAGTGCATGGGCCCTGATGGAGGAAGCGAGCCAGCAAGCTTCGTGCGGAGTATCTTCAAGTCCTTGAGCGCATTCGCCCCCCTGGTGGGAGAAGTCGCGAAGCTGGACAGCGAGCTGGAGTGGTGAGAAGCTGGACACCGGTCGGACCGGTCTTTTTTGGTATCACAGCCGGAGGCGAAGGCTCAAATTAACCTATTGCGCTGTGAAGCTATATTGAAAGGAATACAGGCTTTTGGACATGTGTATTCACAGAGTTCACAATGTTGCTCACCTTTTGTCTCCCATTTTCTAGACCTGACCATGTTGAGCAAGTTGCGCGCTTGGCACGTCGGGCCTTTTCTCGGCCCCGCTGCCGAGGTTACGTGGCCAAGTGTGTGGCCGCTCGCTTGCAGTGAGAAAGCACGTCGGTGGCTTCGTGGAATTAGCAATCCATGTATGGAATATTTACCTACATTGACCCTTTGGGGCATGGATTATTAGGGGTTGGTTCCCTGCTTCGCCTGTCGAGTTTGGTCCAGGTCACGTTCCGCCCGCGTTTCTTGGCCCACCCGACATCCTGCCCAAAAATCATTCTGGCAAGTCTGGCGGTTGGAGTGGCCAATGCTCGCGGAGGCAATCGTAGTCTAAAGGTTGACGCCACAAGTGGATGTTTCTTGTGACATGCCCAGCCTCTTTGGGAAAGGTGGGCTCACTGGAAACAGTGGCTCAGCCGACTGAGAACACGGCCATTCTGGCCGCTCTTGGCCCCTTTGGACAAGAGAGGATATCCCAAAACATGCCTATGATATCCTATTATAGATTCTGATTACATCCCAAAACTATGAGATGGATAATATCTCAATCCTTCGGAATAGAAACATGAGATGAGTTGTCGCATCCCAAAACCTCCCACTATCCAAATCTGAAGACCTGCATCCCCTGCCGTCATCCCGACCTCCTCAACTCACGGCTTCCATCGAATTCCATCGCGGCTTCCAGGAGGCCGTGTGGGGCAACAGCTTGGACATGGCCCAAAACTTAGACCTGTGCTGCGTGAGACCTTTGCGCAACCAGCCAAGGAACTAATTAAGGAGACCCGGAAACCTCAAAACGACTCGACACCAAAGAAAGGGAGGAAAATGAACCTTCCTCTAAAGAATCGACTGGAATTCGAAGGCCCCCATTCCATGGCCTTCGCCTTGTTTAATCGACTTGGGCGTTTCGACTTACGCGGAGGCACGATCCGTTGTCGGGATGTCCTTGAGATCCTTCCCTTTTCGAAAGGATTGGGAAGTAGCATTGGATCCCGCAGAGCAATACAGCAAGCATACAAATGAACATGATTGAGCATGTGTGCAACGAAGAATAGCCACTGTGAAAGACACTGTGAAGGACACTGTGAAGCATGAACACCACTGTTGGTTCGCGAAAATCATAGAAACTCCGGCTGAAAGCCGCAAGTCTCAAGTCCCGGTTTTGTCCGAGTCGGAAGTGCTTTGAAGCTGGATGAGCAACCGGTGTACACGTCGTTAAATCTGTGGTGACTCGACAACGACGCACAACACGAGTCGGCGGCCTACGTGGTTCCGCTTCGCCCCACCACACGATCGACTCCACACGGTGTCCGGTGTCCGGATGCTTTTCACCCGCGACCCGCGACGTATGTCTTCAGGTCGCGCCCGCCGAGGAGTCCAACAATCTGGAGATCGGTGTCTGGGCGAAGACGATGTTTCGGATGTTTGGAGCCGAAGAAAAGCGAAGCGTGCTGAGCGGGGGCGTTTTCACTGGGCCTTCCGGTATGCGAGGCGAAAGAGTGATATTTATAGGCTTTAAAACGGAAGAACCGATTGCCTTGGTGTAAAGGGTTGGTTCTAATGTGGTTCTATTGGTTAGATTTGAGTTCAGTTGATGTCCGTGCTGCCCCGTTGCCACCAGACCGACAGATCACTCGGAAGAAATTGGAGCATGAGCATGAGGCACGTTCCGAATGTTTCGCGAAACCGCCACAATGCGGCTCAAGTCACACGCGGATAAATGGTGCGCATGGACTGACGTACCACTTCCTACTATAAATTCGATATCCGAATCGCTACTTTAGTAGCAGAGCCGAACACTCCTTCCCCCCCCAGGTCTCAAGCAGACGGGTGACTCCTGTTGGTCTTCACGACCTGGACATCGACCACTGAAGAAAAGAATCTGATCCTCCTGCTCCAGCTTGCTTGAGGTTCCGTTTGGATAAGTCATTGAAGAGCCAGAGGTCCTTGTGTCCATCCGCGGCTTCCTGTGCAATTGCTACCTCATCGTTCCACTTCACTCCACTTCGTTTCCTCCACCTTTGGCGACTTCCAGGACAATACCACACCTTCGAGCGCTATGTCGACCACCATGAACAATGAAGAAAGCACCATGTCGTTGCAGCAGTACACTCGTGAAGTTCCACCTGGCTGGAAGCCACATATAGCTATCCCATCGTCCGCTACCGACAGCTCCTTGAAGTTTGGATGCTGGATGCGTTTTTGACAAAGCTGGAACCTGAGCAGATTGGCCCATCTATCCTGTCCCGCTTAGGCTGAGCTGCCTGGACGCTTGGCCACTCCTTGACAATTGTCCGTCAAGAAGTTCACAATGGAGCCTTGGTTGAACGCAAGTACAAAGGAGTTGAAGCTGTTTGCCTTCCTGCCGTTGATGCCCCTAGGAGCCAAAAGCCTGATCGACCAGCTCTTCGCCGTCCACTACCTTGACAACCAAGATCGAGCGTGGATTGCTCTGGACCAGTGCTTCTCCTACCGTCCCGCTGCAGGTTCTTTCCTGAGCTATTGGCAGGAATGGTAACGACTGAAAGAAGAAGCCTGTCAGTATGGCGGCCTTGCTATGAATGAGATCGGCTATGCCTCTTTCTTCTGGTCCCAAAGCAACGTTGATCCAAAGATCATCCAGGAACTTCGTCTCAAGTTCGATAGCGACCTCACCAATTGGAATTAATGATTGCACTCCAGCAACGCTTGAGCAAAAGCGAAGCAGCTATCACTGATCAGTCTCGAGGCTACCGCCGCTTCATGACTTGCACTGAGGAATACCACATGGCCGCCGACAATGACAACTATGATATGGATTTCTGGTATGATGAATGGCCTAACTTCTACAGCGAGGACGATGAGTCCGCTAGATGGTATGAAAATGATGATTCAGATTGGTGGCCAGATGAAACCACCGCAGTCGCTGATGCTCCAGCTGCATCTACAGCACCTCCGTCCGAGATTTAGTGTGGCGGCAAAGGAAAAGGCAAGAGCAAGCAGCCCATTGGCTCTCAGTGCGCCAACTGCGGCAGCAAATTCCACGGCACTGATGACTGTCCACTTGGAGAACGTTGCAATGAGCCAGCTGCCACTTCTTTCCAACAGCCTTCCGCCTCCGAGCTTCCTACGCAGGACTATGAAGTCGACTGGACTGACTTTGATGAGTACTGTGGCAAAGTAAAGAAAAGCAAGAAAAGAGGAAAAAGCACTTACTATGCTGAAGATGATGCCTGGGATCCCCTTTGGGCCTAGTACTTCACGCCTGAAGACCTTGCTCCCGCTGATGGAACGCCAGCTTCCGACTTCTTCACAGGAACGCGCGTCACCGACTTCCTATCCACAGAAGCGTTCTCCTGCCAGGTCTTCTCCTGGCAAAGCAGAGGACAAGAAGAACAAAAGGACCATGGAGCCGGAACAAAGACAAGCTGAGATGCATAAGCTCATTGGTTCGATCTTTGGACCTCCTGCTACCACTGCACCTACTCCGTTTGCTAGTGCGCCCCCTTCATTGCAGCCTTGTGCCACTTCACTTCTCCCTACTGCATCACTCTTTACACCGCAACACACAGTACATGAACTTCTACTACCACCACAACCTCAAACACCACTGCCACAGGCACAGCCACGACCTTCCTGTTGACTCAGCGCATCAACCTTTTACAGCGCAACGCAACCCGGCTATCTCCCTGATCCAGCTGTACCAGCAAGCGCTACGGCGCTACAGCTAGAAAAGCAGCAACAAGCAAAAGTCACAGGAGCCACACCACTTGGCTTCAAGATGATCACTCTGTGACCACCCGAGTGACCGGACGCATGCCTGATTCCTTCACGCCAACATCCTGGTGTGAGCAACGCCACACACCGTTGCAGCCAGAACATCACTTGCAACAAGAGCTACTGCTACACTTGCAGGAACCAACGCATGTGTTCCTTGCCCAGCGCCGACAGATGGTCCATGGTCCCAAGTCAAGCACACTCCGTGACCAGCAAGCCTTCAGGCACAGCATCCGCAGCAGCAGCCAATGATTCATCACAGACCGTGGATGAGTTTTGCCAAGCAGAAAGCTTAGCATCACAGCAGACACCTCCAGCCACATCCAAAGCACCCGAGGTCAAACCACGCGCGACCTTGTTGGCGAATCGACTGAAGCAGGTGCACAAGCTCTTGGAGATCAACGCCGAGACACCCGATACCTTGAAGAAAGACAGAGACAGTATTCCGGTCACTCCTGCACGTCGCCAAGGTTCAGTCAGACCGCTTGCAGCCTCTTAAAACGCTTCTGGCACGCTTGTCCACAACACACCTATGCGTGTTCTCCAGCACGTGACCCTGCCTAAGGACATCGTAGACCTGGGCATTCAATCAAGTCTCCAAGGAATGTCCAGAATGCTGGCAGTTCGCTTCCAAGCTTCATCAGATTTGGCCATTGCCTTCAACCAGGAAGTCCTCTTTGACAACTTCTTCCTCTGGAGTGAGGTCTTTCTCATCTTCATGGATTCTGCCATCCGCTGGAAGACTGGAGTTCATGTCTCTAGTAGATCAAGTGCTGAGTTCCTTCCCATCTTTCACCAGAACTGGCTTCGACCATTTGGACCACCAGATTTGCTACTTGGAGACCAAGAACCTTAACATTGATTTAAAGGCTTACGCCTAACAGCCGGGCGCCGGCCCACTTGGGTCTGTGTAGGGCTGGGTCGGGTGCACGTTAAGCTATCGGGGGCGTACTGGGCCCTGGGTGGCGCCAAGGTGGGAAACTGGTCCGCGTCGGAGACGGGGGCCCTATATTGAGCAAAGTTAAGCTATCTGGTGCGCATCTTGGCCCTAGGTTGGGCCAAGTGGGGCCCGTGTGGCGTGTGGTCTATGTTGGGCACATCTATGTTGAGCCTATGTTGAGCCTATGTTGGCCTATGTTAGGCCTATGTTGGCCTATGTTGGCCTAGGTTGGCCTATGTTGGGCCTATGTTGGCCCCATGTTCCTATGTTGAGCCATCCTGGAGGCTATGTTGGGCATATGTTGGGGATATGTTGGCTATCTTGGGCCTATGTTGAGGATATGTTAGGCAATTTAAGTCGTCTGGAGGGCCTCTACCCACGAAATGTCGATTATGCCTGTCCGCCCGGCGCGCATTACCGACACCACCCTTGAAAAACACAGCGTTTTGGCATTTCTCCATCTTCGCCGCGTCGTACTTCGACGTGCGCAATAAACCCTGTAAAGCACAGTGTTTTATACTTCACACACACACACGAAACACTGTAAATTACAGGGGCTTCAGTGGTTCGGACGTCCCCCCGTTTTTCGTGACACGGGTCGGCGGCAGGGGGGCCGAGCGTCTATAACCTTCGGTTACCACCGAAGGCCCTCTGGGCATGCCACGGGCTTCGTGGCCGGCGCCCGGACTACGACAACTTGACCCAAGAAAGCTGCCTGTCTCAAAATCTCCTGCTGGAGTACAACGGCTTCAATCCACAAGCTGCCCTGACGGGACAGCAAGCCAAAGACATGTGGAATCTTGACTCCACCAACTTGCAGAGCACTGCAGGTGCCATTGATCGCAATCCAGACTACGCAGAGAAGATCATCAGAACACGCCTGCATGTTGGCCAAGCATGCTTGATCCAGTCCGTCATCCAGGAGCGCTTGGCAATTGCCACAAAGATGAAGCAGCGGACAGAAAGCAGTTCAGCCGGAAGTGCTGTAAGCGCATTAAAAGGAAGAACAGGGAGATGAGTGGCAGGCTCCCGTACGAAACTAGCCCACTGTAGTATGGGGGCAGTGGGACCAGCAAGCCCAAGGTCAACCAAGTGCTGGTGAACCAAGTATCTATCACGGGCTGCGCTGCCGGAGATCAGAATGCCACTGAGTGTGATGTGCAGCTGGCCTCTCTAGGGAGAGAGGATGCACCATGGTTCCATCTTGCAGTTTGACATAGGTGAGTTGAAAGGCTCTCGGTACTTGGATGAGGCGATAGACCGGCGGGTCAACAGGGCGGAGAACAGCTACCATCTTATTTCTGGCCGGGAGCACACCTGCAATGCGTAGATGGAAATGTTGTGCGGCGTAAGATACTGTGCAGGCTATACAGTACAGCCCTGTGTTCGCCAAGATCAGCTAGGCTGGCGTGGGCCTGCTGAAGTTCTTTCAGTACAACGCCTAACTGGCACAGTGATCGTGAATCTTCAAGGTCAACCTCTCACTGTGGCCATCTCCAGTGTCAGACGACACATGGCTGCTGACTTCTATCGACTACCGCTTGCGATACCGAGATTGCCAAGACCTATCACTCGGAGATTTTGTCTTCAGCCGTCACTCAGAACGCGCAAGCCATGCAGTCCATCATGGACATCGTTGAAGGTTCGCCTACTTGGCTTGGCTACCGCTTGAATGACAACCACCATGCCTTCCTCCAGGTTTCCTTCCGGGTGACAACAGACTGATCCAACTTGGACGACAACTTGGATGGCATGAACGCATTGGCAACTTCTCTGGAGTGATCGGCAACTTCTCTGGAGTGATCTATGGCACATTAGAAGACTTCACTCACCACGCCATCGCAAAGAGAGGCATCCTTCTTTTCATCGCATCCAGGACGTCGCTCTCAAGGACACTCTCTACTTCTACTCCTATCACGCCAGGGAGACCACTGATGATCCGCCTCTGGCACGACCTCAAGACATCGATTGGGATGACATTTCCAGCACACGGCCTGATTCAGAATCTTCTGGAGACAACAGTCTCACAGTCTCAACGACTTGCTGATTCCATCAGAAGCTCCAGACTTACCATAGGATGCACCACAACATTCACCTCATGCACCACAAGATCAAGGACCAGTACTAAACCAATGACTACAATTCCACCTATATATTCCTCATGTACCGCAAGGTCCACCTTACGCTCCACAACCTCCTGCTTTCACTCAATCCTCCAATGACATGTCCAACGACTCATCAGCGCCGGAACACAGCGTGCCAGATCCTAGCAGTTCTGACATCATCATTGGTGATCAACCACCAGACGACCCAGGAGCGCCACAGGCACAGCCTCCGGGAGCACCAGGCGTAAGCGCAACGACCGCACCTTCATCACGGCTGCCACAACTACATCAGCCAACCTCATCTACCATCTCAAGTCAACACCACTGCAACCAGGACCACTACGCATACAACAGCGCAAGCTACCAGCATCAGCAAGAGTACGACAGCCACAACGATCCAGCTTTCCAGAAGCACAACAACAAAAGCCACAAACCGCATCAACTTCTACAACACCAAACTTTCCACTACCAGTTCCAACACCACCGATCACCATGCGATCCAAAACCAGAAGAACGATCTAGACATACCTGAACTTCCAGCAGATGATTCGGGGCCAGCTGATCCCACAGGTCACTTGCCAATAGCCAGTGATGACGCACTCGCTGCTCCTACTTCTTCAACACAGCACCTTCCAAGAAGATCCACTGCTACTGCGCAGAGATCCTCACCATATCAACGACCACCACTGATCGACAAAACCAAGATTGAAGAAGACAGCGTTCCAAGTGATCCAGCTGGACCTTCACTTCCATTGGCATCTCCTGCTGAACAGCCGTCAGCATCGAATGCCTTTGAACCTTCGCCTTGATGACTCCTCGCGGACCATTGAGTATCCAGACGAGCCTTCGACTACCGCGACAAGAATGCGGATCAGACCAACCTGGATCCGAGCTTTGACGAGCTTTGGACGACCTATCCAAGCATTACCTCTTCGGTCGACCGTCCTAGCTTGGAACGGGAGTTTTTCGATCGTGTTTGTAAAGACAAGCAGCTGGTAGAGGACACTGTGCCACTAAGCACACACATGCATGCCGTGTTTAGGGGTCTCATTCCTTAATTTCGCGCGATGTTGGCCTCTCATTTTGGAGGTGCAGATCCAGGCCCTTACAACTGCGAGTATCTTGTTGACATTAATACATTCGAGTTGTTCAGAGCTGATGACGCTACGGCTAATCTCACAGAGGATGAACTTGCTAAGTACACGTCGCTTGTTCACGAAGCTGTTCACAAGGAGCTTCATCAATTCATTGAACGCAAAGTGTTTGTTGGTGTTGACACATCGAGCTTGCCGTCGGACTGCAACGTTGTTGACTGTGCTTGGATCCGTATAATATAAGTGGAAGACTAAGCCGACCCTGGTCAAATCTAGAATGTGTGCTCGCGGTTGTTTCGACAAACAGAAGGACGTGACTGACCACCACAGCAGCACTGCTAGTCGCTTGAGTCAACGTATGGTTCTCTCATGCGCTGGGAATATAGCTTTTTGTCTTCACGGCGATGACATTGACAGAACCTTCTGGATATCAGTTGCGCATTCTTGCAAGGTTTGGAGTACAAAGAGTTGCAAAAGTTGGGTAAACAACTTGCTTCGAAAAAGGCAAACGCGCTCTGTTTGCATCCTTCCTCCGGAGAATGTGTGGGGACACTTTCGAAAGATGTCAGAAGCTCCAGATTCACTCAAGATTCCTGACCATGAGCGGGGCTCCGAAGCACTTCAGCGACGCACCGCTGATGTTCCAACTTGCGCTGCTTCAGCGCACTGGGTAGAATGCATCAACAATCGTTGGGAAGTTGCATTGTTGTTGACAGCGTGTTGATGACGTATACTGATCACCGGAAGTGCACAGAAGCGTTCTTGGATTCACAAACAGCTAGCAGCACGGTTTGGGACCTTGAAACGACATGCGCGCAGGGATTGAACTCGAGAGAATTCCATCCGGTATACTTCGTTTGCGCCAAGACACGTGCAGTAAACTGGAGCTGAAGCTTTTAGCTTACAGAGGTTTGTTGACGATCAACTCGGTCATCAAGCGGCTTCGCTTGCCGTCTAAAGACCGTCTTGGCCTGTACTTCAGATCTTTGAAACTACCCATAAGGGTTTTGTGCGTGTGTGTCGGATGCATCCTCGGCCAATAAACAGAGCAGCTACGCCACAGAATGCATTCTCCTTGCTGAAGATGTGTTGGCGTCGCCAGAGACAGATGCTCAGATGCTCGAGACTTCAGTTGCTTTGACAGGGGGTTCTATGCATCTTCTTCACTGCTCCTGCACTAAAGCAAAGAGAGTGTCGCACTGTAATTCACACGCTGAAACAAATGCCTGCGCAGGCGCCTTGCCGCGTGCGCAAATGATAGCGCTCCGTCTTTGTGAGCCGGAACACCGACTTTGGCCAGCGTCCTTAACACCTATGCGTTTGTTGTCTGCGTGGACCTCTTTGAATTGGCCACCGGTCAGAAGGGTGTACCGTTGGACAAAGGACAGCGCCTTTGAATCCTTGCGATCCGAGAAGAGCGGCGTACACATCGCTTGCGCAGATTGTTCCATGTTCAGACTCATTGGATGCTTGCAGGCCATCTCGCAAAGCATGTTGGATATGTATCTAAGGGTCTTCTTAAGTTTTTGACCGCCGGAAAGTGGCACATTGCAGGGTCGTTGAGGCTTCGGCGCCATTTCGGTACAGCTCCTACAGCATGGCTCTACACCAAGAGAAGAGTATGAGAGTTAGATTTTCAGTTCAGTTGATGTCCGTGCTGCCCCGTTGCCACCAGACCGACAGATCACTCGGAAGAAATTGGAGCATGAACATGAGGCACGTTCCGAATGTTTCGCGAAACCGCCACAATGCGGCTCGAGCCACACGCGAATAAATGAATGGTGCGCGTGGACTGACACGTACTAAATCGAGAAGTGTACCACTTCCTATTGCGTTCGATATCCGAATTGCTACTCTAACATCCCCAATGAATGAATGTTTATAAAGTGGGGAGGGTTGACATGTATAAATGCAGTTTCATTAGCAATTTTATAGTGTGGGTACCCCAAGTAGAAATATCCGAACCATGGAAGGCCATGGCGGCCATGAACAGAAATATGATAAAGTATGACAAGTACGAAAAGATGATGGTTGAAGATCAACCGTGTGGATCAGCATTTCATAGAGACATTCATGTAGAGGTGGGAAAAAATGAAGCGAATGTGCATTCCATAATGACAAACAATGAATTACACATGTTGAAAATGTCTTGCTGGAATGGCACTTTATAGTATTTTATAGTACAAATGATGTTCAATGAACCCTGACCATTCTATAAGCAGCTTTTCTGGAAATACTCCCCCCCCTTGAGGTTGGACGTTGCATTTTCTGGTGTTATATATATAGTTATATATGGTTTTGCCTTCAATAGAGGGTAATTTTCTATAAATTGCCTCACTAACCCCCCCTTAACATGGTTCACCGAGTATGTTTCATTCATTAATTCTAAAATATGATTCTCTAGAAGTTTTTTGGCCGTAGGCCAAAGAGGACATTCAGTATTATTCTGGTGACCTGTATGTGCCGATGGTTTTGTAGAACTACCCGACCCCCTGGAATCGGTTTGATGAGGTTCGTGACTCGAAACCTCCACACGAATCATTGGGGTCCATCAATTGTGACAGGGGAGGCGGTATTTTTGGGGATGTCGGTTTACTCACCTCATACGCACTACACCTGATACCTTTGATACCTATTAGATGTGTTTCAATGTGTTTCATTTGTGTGTTCCCAGGTGTAATGTTCAACAAGAACCTCCCAGGCAACAGGAACTACATCACTTTGAGGAGCATTTTAAGAGCCCTGATTGCCGTGTGAAAGAGATCATTTGATCATTGATGCAAATGCCTGCTATGTGGTCCTGTGGTTTTCACGTGACCCTCACTGTTGGTAATAAGATGTAGTAACGCTAAACAACCACCGTAGCACATGTGCCCCGGTCCATTGCAACGACCCACCCATCAAAGTGGCGATTGGAATGGCATCGGAATTTGGGGGCGTCCTAAGAATACACCAATGGCCAATGGCATTTATTGTTTGGGTGGGTGTATGGTGCCAGACGCCACCTGAGAGTTACACATGTTTTGTCGACACCTTGGAGAGCTGTGACGCCTCTCGCATGGTGGTCACATGGTGTATCCTCAGGCCTGAACTGTTTGAATGATGCAGCCGAAGCTCGACAACACGGGGGACCAAGGCTGACTGCGCACGCGATCTTGGATCCCAAAATACCGAGTTCAGATTGCCAGAATAACGGAGTGTTTCTGTCAACGTTTGTTTCGTGTAGAGAGATGCCAACATATGCGAACCTTGTGAACGCCAAGTTTGACTAGCGTGCATCGAGCCCGCCAGATGGTTTGATCCTTTTACTATAGTAAGAGTCTGACAGTTTTCTGCCAAAGAGGTTTAACATCCACATTATGAGCTGATAATATATATATATATATTGGGTTTCCTCGTTTTTTCTTCGATCATAGTGACTAGCAGGATCAGAGATGTGACCCCATTGGTTTGTTCAGCCTCAGGAATATGTTTGGGAACAAGATAGGGCCAACAAAAGCGTTGAATACCCCATCAACAAGGAACAAGAGCCATAAGATGAGCAAATGGCCAATGGATGTCAAAGCTGACATCTTCGACTCAGCTGCAGCCAGTTTGACACCAAGGATGGAATGGAAGATTGTTCAGACTTCTGGATTATGTGCCTTGGTGTGTGTGTGTGTGTGTGCGTATGGGTGCGTGTGTGTGTAACCGTAACCCTTGGAGTCATAGGGATTCCTTCGAATTTGTTTTCTTTCTTAAAGCAGGGGGCTCTCGGAGCCTGCATGCAGCGCTTGTGCAAACGTACATGCTGTTCACCGCACCTGGGCATCTAAGTGCAGCTGGTGGGTCCTATGTCGTTGGTCCCTGATTTTAGCTAGAACAAGAACTCTAGCCTTTGCACCGGTTTGCACTCCGCAGTTGTGAGAGAACGTTGTCAGCCTGTCGTTTCGTGATCGTCGACTTTAGACTGGAGATTTTGGGCCTCACCTTCCTTGTGTTGGACCTCCAGGATCCTCAGACTTCCTACTTCTTACACGAATTTCTCAGGATTTGGGTGCCTAGGCTGCCGTGTGGCGAGCGGCATTCAGTTCAGTACGCATTTCCTAAGAGTGTGTGTGTTTGTGTGCGCGCGCACATTCCCCAGAGTGTGTGTGTGTGTGTGGAACACCTTCATTAGTCCCGAGAAGCCGGATTACATGTTGTATCCATTACTGGGCGCCGCGCTTGTCTTATGTGTAAGGGTTTGCCGAACTCAACAACAAAACCTTGTCCAGTGAAAATGGGGATTCATTGATCAACCTTTAACCTCTATATAACACATTGTTTCACATATTGTATTGAATCATATGTAGTAGTTTTGTAAAGGGGCAGGGTTCTATATACTTGTTTCTATTTCAGTTGACACACATGTCAAGTCATGACATCATGAGAAATTGGTTCGACAAGGGTGCCATCTAGAAAACCTGAAACATGCAATCTAACTGCAAATGGGTAATAGAAACATAATACTTTTGCCATTCTACAGATGTTCGCGGGCGGTGGTCTGTGAAAGGCGTGCGACCACCAGTGGTGGCAGTCGTTTCGGCCTCACAGCCACCTGCGTGCAGATGCCTTGGCAAGGTCAAGGTTGTTCGATCGTGTTTTTTGGATTCACTGTCCAGGAACCAGGTGGGGATTCACCCAGTTCTGCAAAAAGCAGCATCGCACCAGAGCTCAGGCTACACAACACCGAGCTGCAGCTTCCAGAAATTCGAGAGGCCAAATTTGGGGCAAAAGCTTTGATCTTTGCTCATCCAAAGGTGTAGGAAAATGATGATATTCCTTTACTCTTTGGGTGATCTCTTGGAGATTCTAAGTAGCTCGATTGCTGCTGCATACAGCAATGATAAAGCCTGAAACAGTTTCACTTTGGGTAGGTGCCTTGGCGCTGTTGCTTTCCCACGGCTTCGACTCGATTCCCACGTTCTTCACGTTCTTTGTCTCGTCATCAAACCTCTTCGATATAAGGAATGGCGGAGACGCATGGATTCGAAACGATTTGGATGCGAATCACAACAGATGTGAACAGTTTTTTGTTGGCCACTCTGGTTCCACCACAACTTACCATGTCCTTTGATCGTCGGCCAGATTTTGTTGCATGCGCCCCACTGCCTGCAGGGAAGACGCAAGAAGTAGAGGCCTTTGGATGCCAGTCACGAGGTGAGCCGTAGGATGCACTCTTTCCACGGAGGGCGAGAAAAAACGACAAAAAGAAAACACTAGAACAAGTAAAAAGAAAAGGACTGGTCTAAAGGTCTTCAGAAAAAGAGAAACTGGTGTGATCCTAGATGTGCAGATTCTTCTTTCCTGGCCTGGCTGCTTGCAGGTAGCTCTCAGTCGCAGAGGTGCCAAACTTCTGCTGCGCTTGCTCTTGAGCTCGCAGCCACCGTGGCTAATAGATATGAAGGCAAACAACAAAACTTTTTGTAGCTTGGCTCTGACTTCTCTGGCCAAGTCAGCAGGCACCTGGCCCACCTTTTTTTAAGCCCAGATAGATCCTGAGAGTGCTGAGAGATCGCCCGGGGCGAACTCGATCCAAAGCGGCATCTTGGGTGACGCCCAGAGTCAGTATTGTTTGCTACCTGGGAAGCTCTGTCGTGTGCGAAAACAGACAATGTGCTAAAATCAGTCGAAACCATGGTCTTCCATGATTTGGTGATTGACACCTGGGAAGATGTCATATGAAACATATGACATACAAACAGCCTGGATCCTCAAAATCCCTCATCTTCGCGACAAACCAAGATCAACCCAAGCGGTTAAGGGATGAGGAAGAATTCCTCGAGCCATGATGAACTCTCAATTGTGCGTGCGAATGGGTTAGCTGGGGGCTAGCTGGGTGCAGACAAAAATTCATTGCTTGATGAAAGCAGATAGATCGGAGTTCAAGGCTTGACGAATGCAAATAGATCGGATTTCAAGTTTGTGTGGCTCAAAGAGTAGTGGCTGCAGAGTCTATACCATTCTATACCCATCGTTTCACCAATGAGTGGTGCAGCCTATTGTGTTTGAGCCATACCCATTTGTGATGTCAGTGAGCCGTTTTCTGTTTGTTGGCACTGGCATTCACAACCTGTCCGCATTTGTTGGCAACTCAATAATTTGCATTCTTGAAAACAGTGGTGGTGGGAGACAGGTGTTTGGTCTGAAATCACGAGCAGGTGCGAGTCATATTTGATTCAGTTGTCTCCCGTGCCATTTCGTGCCTCCTGAAGCTGTCTAAGACCATCCGCACGAGTTTAAAATAGTTTAAATCTCAATAATTTCAACCAGTTGCACGAAAGCCACTTGGCCACCCCACAAGGGTTCCCCAGCAGATAGTTGCATTGAGAACAATCACTATGACCATTCATCCAAGCAATTTTCAGTATTCAATGACTCGTCCACCGGGCCCAAGTGGGTTTCATGTTAAACACACTCCCGCCGTCCCAAACGGTTGGTGAGCCCGGAGTCAGCTAGACTAACCTGAAAGCACCAGCCGCAACAGAATCACTACAGAAAGAGCAAGGGCCCCGGTTGGAAGTTGCGGAAAGGGGCTTGAAAAGGGATGAAAAGGGTAATTAGAACAATAGAACAACAAAAACAATATATCAAGTGTCCATATGAGTCCATCCTACCAAGCAATTCATATAAACCAGTTCCGAGTTGCTTGCGAACTACCGTACCCCATTGGAAAAATGAGAAACAGTTCAGGCTATGGTTTGATACAATGCATATGAATACATATGATACCTTGCTGCGCCACGCTAGAGATAGCTTTCCATGAATGAAGTGCTGCAGTGCTGAACCTCAATTCTTCAGGGCTGAAATAGGAATGCCCAAATCTAGTTAGCTGTGAAGAAGCAAGTGAGCTGTTCAACAAGAGGCAGGTAGAGCTGGTTCGTGGGAGGACAATCTTCTTTGATTCCATGAAAGTTAGCAACTCCTATGTCCCCCAAACCCTTCAATTGATCACTATTGACCATTGACTATTGTATGATATTGTATGGATTTTCCAATCAGGACCCATCAGTTTTTCACGTATCTCAAATATCCTGAAAGGCCATGGCTTTGGTTTACTGTGCTGCTGTTTTGCTTTAGAAGTAATTCGGAGAAAGATGCAACCGCGAGCGAGCGAAGCAGAATTCAGAGAACATGGAAGGCGAGCTGCAGCGAGCGAACCCACGGCACAGCATGGGTTGCCTTTACCATCACACGATGGACGTACAAACATGGATGGTAAGAACGTAAGAACCAGAATGGAATATGCAAAGAATGGAAGTAGAAAAATCAGAACCAGACTATAGCGCGCGGCCTATCATAGGCAGTGAAGTCGGAGGGGAATCAGGTGGAATCTAAAACTCCATTTGTATGGCTAGATTCAGTGTTCTCAAGTGAAATCCTTTGAGTCACATACCAATGCAAACCCTTGGAGTTGTACAATGGTGTGCTGGGCTGTGTTGTTCTGACTCCCAATTGTGATGTGGTTGCTTCAACGGGGAAAAGAGCCAGTGTTAAGTTGGATAGATGCCGGAACCCAAACACATTGGCCTTCTCCATTGACACAGGTTGACGTTGCATTCCAAGCTTGTATATAGTCTCTCATAGAAACCGCCATGTGCTGCCCCGAGGGTAGAAAAGTGAGAATCCACCATTAAACTTGCAGCAGTACTGGCTCATTCTGTGTCTTTTTTGTTAAATCACGTTCACCCTTTGTGTACACAGCCTGAATCTCAGTTGACAGAGGACTGCTCCGTTCGCTGGCTTGAGATACAGTCCGTGTGCTTGTTTCCGTCAATAAACTTGTCTTCGCCCAAGTCTGCCGGATGTAGGTGAATTGGTCTGAATTGGTTGAGCCAGGTGCCATGGCGCGTGCCAAGGTACCTGTCAATGCCAATGCTGAACAGATCCGACATCTTGTGGAAATACTCGATCGAACTCCGGGTACTATCAACGTGGAGTTCGCAAAGACGATGATGCGGACCATGTCCTGGACGTGGCCAAAAAGGGGAGCTGCCAAGCTTGGGGAGTGAGGCTTGGCTCAACGGTCAAGCTGTTTGCTGGGGACGATGCGACTCCTCCCAGATGTAGGCGATAGTTGCAGGTCCCATCCAAGCACACTGGAGCAAGATCCTGCAGACATTGGACAAAGAAGACAACGAGGTATGTCTATGTTTGGGTCCGGATGTCTTCTGGGTCCGTACATGTTGGTGTGATGTTGTGGTCCATGTCGTGGTTTCATCTTCCGATTCGTTTTTGCAGATGTGTGGAGAACCGCCAAACCTCCAGGTACCAGCTCGAGGACCTCTTGGCCCTGCCTGCGCCCGCCGCGACCACCGAAGTGGAGGCCGCGCGGTGCGAACATTCCGCAGTCGCGTGCGGCGCAGGGCGGGTGGGGCTGGATTTGCCTCGGACCCTGGGGTTTTGGGCAGAATGAACCCAAACTATCTAGCAGAATCAGGATTAGTTAAGTAATTTAACCAGAAATCTGTCCTGGAAAGAGTCTTTCTACTCAGCTTCAGAGTGTATCCTCGGTCATGGATTTGCTCTTTCACTCGGCGTTTTGTGCTCCTTCTGCTGTTGCTACAGATTTCCAATCCCTCGAGAACCGGCTCCTGGTTGAACGTCTTCTGATGGACAGAGCGACCAAATAGGACAACGGATCAAGGTGTTGATTGGGCAGGATGAGGAAAGGATGAATGGAAGCCTGGGAAGCATGTCCAAAAAATGCCTGTTGGGCATAGTTGATAAAGCACTACTACGTTCAGGAAGTGCGGCTACAGGCTCAAGCAATTCACCAGTCAAATGCTTGCTATATATATATATATAGTTACGTTAGTTATTAGACATGTTGATTTATATCATATGTTGGGTCATGTTGATTCAGGTGACATTGGGCATGAATACTGAGCTGATATATGTGTTTTCACTGTCCAGGCTTTAGGTCATAGTAGAACGAACATGAATGAACTACCCGACTCTCGATGAAGTCAGGCATTGTTCGGAACGTCGACCAGCGGGCGCCTGGCAGCACCTGCGGGGCGCCTTTTTGGAGCTGCGCCACCGCGGGAGGTCACCTTAGCCACTCAGCTCTCCAAGAACATTGTGCTGAACAGCCCGTTGGTTGCCGCACCCATGGACACCGTCACGGAGGCCGAAGAAAAGTGGCACGTACGTCCGGGGGGAGATGGTACAAGAAAAGGCATCAAAAATGCATTATGTCCACGCAGTGTCACAAAGAGATGGCACTGAAGATCCTTTTGTTTGGTCGAATTTTTGTTGAAACCAGGGCATTGTTAGAACTGAAACTGATGGCACACTTGTGCCAACATCTCTTGTGGACACGCTTTGGCCGAGGCGATACACTCCCGAAAACCAAAAAGGACCCTGAGAAGGGCACTTTGAAAGATTGCTTTCCTTTACAAACCAGTGGTTTTCAGGGTCCAATGTTAGTCTTCAGCGGGGATGGAGGATGTGTATGCTTGTGGTTGCGTGTCCCGTAATCTGGAATGTACAATGTACATGTCTTACACAACCTATTTTAATGAATCTCTGTTAGTGGTCAGGAACTACCACATACGGGTGGGAAGCAACAGGAAGTTGCACCTTTGCATCTCGTGACTGACAGTTCGTTGATTGAGAATGCAAAACGCAGCAGTGTTTTAGAGAAAACGTTGAAGTTTGCTAGCGTCGGATATCTGGAAAAAGAACTGAAACTGAAACAGTGATGGTTTTTCCTGTCATGAGCAGCCTGGCGAGCTTGGTTTATCCATTCTACTGGTTCTTTCGGCTATTCTGACTATTCTTGTTGCTTCTTCTCAGAGCTTTGACATAGACCCGTAGACCTTTGATCCAATCGCGACCGGCGTCCAGACGTGCTCCCTGGGATCGCTGTTCGTGCCTTCGCTTCGAGGGACGCATGGCCATTGCCTGCGCGTTGATGGGGGGTCTTGGCCACTCGGTGAGACGGTGCTTCTTGTTACTACTAGTAAGGCACTTGTTACTACTAGTAAGGCACTTGTTTCTAATAGCTTCTTGTTACTACTAGTAAGGCACTTGTTACTACTA
>CAXAMN010025805.1:873674-1072825 GCA_963970005.1 Durusdinium trenchii | reverse complement strand
TACAGGCCCAAATCCCTGTTGAAAAGGGCGCGCATCCCGCTTTTCATATTATATATATATATATTGTGAAGTTAGCAAACAGTGCACATGAGAGTTCATGCCGCATCCTGGGTAGCATACTACAGTGGTCATGCCAGAGGGTCAGAAACCACGTGGTAGCTGTTTCGAATACCGCAGGCCTTGAGCCCAGGACGTGCGAGCGCAAAAGTGCGCCCGCTGAGGGTTTTCGTTCTTGACACTGGTAGCGGAGCCAAAGTGCTCCAGGTAGGTGCGCCATCGTGTTCGCCCGCGAGCTGGTGACCCCTTCTTGGAGCTGGAGAGTTGCTGAACATTGGTTGCCGTACAGAGCTTCACATTGTTCGGGTTGTGGCTGGCTGAAGGTGTTTGGAATCACTATCATACCGGAACCCGCCCTCGAGTATTGGTCAGGCCTGGCACTTTGGTTGCCGTTGGAACTGATTGCAGGTTTTGACAGCTCGCAGCTTCACATTGCACGGATTTCAATTTTGAAGATGCAGTCGAACTCTACAGGTAGTCGTTGTATGTTGACCCTAAGTCCAATGTGGTGCACTATGATGGTATACGCCCGAAGCTGGCAGAGGAGTATGAGGAGCGAGTTTGGTTGGGCTTTCAAACAGTTCAGAAGGACGAAAGGATCAGCTATGCAGCAAAGCTGAAGAATGCCCTTCATGGCCGAGCATGGACATTGTGTCATAGAAAGCCTGAGATCGCGGCTCAGAAGCTCCTCCAACTTAGCGAAGCTGAGCCTAGTGCCAATGCTGGACCCAAGGCAGCAGTACAGTGAAGACTGTCAGGGTGGCTTGTGAAAAGGTGGCGCCATTGTTGAAGACCCCGACCTTCGAGGATTACTTCTTCGACAAGGGGAGGCGAAGGCAGTCGGAAAGCATTCAAGACTACATCAGTCGTCGTGAGAGTGAGTATGAGAAACTGACAGGCCCGACTCAAGGCCACACAAAGCTCGACCGACCCCCAAGCATTCTTTCTGCTACGAAATGCCCCAGTCAACACCGGGCCATCTTGGGCCAAGCTGGAAATGAGTATGATTGGGACAAAATTGTTGACGCTATGCTCATTCAGCTGGACGGGGGAGATGGGGTGAGCAGTAAAGCAGCGCTTCGATGCGATCGACACTATTCTGCCTGATCAAAGCCAACAGATCAGGAATGAAAGTCCTGAAAAGGTGATTTCTTCAAGAGGTGTGTGGACAAAGAAAGGTGATGAGAAGAGGGATGAAAATGAGAAGGAGGAGCTCGTGTTGAAAGGCAGAGTTGTTGGCCGAGGCTTCCAAGAAGAGTATGACGAATCCCTTCGTCGTGACTCGCCAACATGTTCGCTTGTTCAGGTCATTTGCAGCCTTGCATCATCACGTTTTATGAAGCTCACAGCAACAGATGTGCGTGGAGCCTGTTTGCAGGCTCTGAAGATTGATCGTGAGCTCTACTTTTGAACCTCCAAAGAATTTGGGGAAGGCTCAGATCCCAGGTGTGCAATCAGGCTCACTACTAAAGCTCAAGAAGTCGATATACGTGAACGATGCCGCAAGACAATGGTACCACTCCATCGAAGGGCTCCTCCTACGCCTTGGTTGGGAAGGTCTAACATTTGAGTTGGCAGGCTTCGTGCTTCGTGATCCCACATCAAAGGAAGTAATTGCCATGTTTGGCACTACACGTGGATGATGTCCTCATTGCTTGGGATGAGAAAAGATATCCCAAGAAATGCAAGTCCATGCAGGAGCAGATGCAGAGAGGTGGAATGGGGACAATGGAGCACAGATGGAACACTCAAGTTCTGCGGCAGGTCCTATCATCAGGATGAAGATGGGACAATTCATGTTCATGCGCAGGATTACATCGACAACATGAGTACCTACAAGGTCAGTCGAGAACGTGGTAAGGACCACAATGCCACCCCGACCGCAAGTGAGACCAAAGCTTTCAGAGGACTACTTGGACAACTTCAATGGTACGCCGGGGTCATGGGCTGGTCAGCAAGTTGGCAAATGAGATCAAAGACCTTCGCATGTCTAGTCTCAAAGATGCCGCAAAGCTGGTTCGTGATGTCAAGCAGTTCCACAAAGGCGAGGAGCTTGTTTTCAGACCAGGAATGTCCTGGCAACCAGAAGACATTGCAGCGGTAGCAGTGTATGATGCTTCATTCAACAATCTTCCAGGTCATAAGAGTCAAAAGGGGTATTGGCTGGGCATATCAACTCCTGAGTTGACGAAGGATCGATCAGATGTACACCACATTCTTTTTGTGCGTTGGGCATCTTCCAAGATACAACGGGTGGTGCGATCGACCTTGAGTGCAGAGGCTTACTCATGCTCAGAAGCACTTGACGCCCTTAGCTGGCTCAGAGCAACCTTTTTGGAAGTGTTGCACGGAGAATTAGACATGCGCCACTACTAGGAACATTTGCATCATGCACCAGGAGTTACAGTCACGGACTGCAGATTGCATGAAATCTGAAAGACTCCTTCTTTCTGATCGTTGAAGGCAGCAATCATTCGTCAGAGTCTGCAGGAAGGCATTGAGTGCAGGCGGGTGCCTTCAGTGCAACAAAAGGCTCTTCACAGAAAAGGATTGGCATACCTAAACCCTAAGCGACGTGCTCTACTCCAACAAGTGGACACTTGGACCAGATCCGAGATTGCCAGAGACTTCAAGGAGTCGGAAGCTTGAAAGTCCAGATGAGAAGCCAAAGCCCGAGAAAGTGAGAAGTCATGATGAAGCCGAGACCATCAATAGGATGCCAATTTGAGCTTGAAGAGGAAAGCTCAAAGGAACCCAACACTACAGCCTTGACCTCCACAAGTGCCGGTGCGAGTGCGAAGTCAGTTCTGATGTTATCGTTTGCGCAGCAGTTCCTTCTTGTAAATGCAGAGCAGGGCGTGAGGACGACTCTGTTGGTTCCAGCCATCCTGGGAGTTGATGTTTGCGTGCTTGAGCGTTGTTCTGACAGCAGTTTTATGGTACAACACTACTCGCTACACCAAGGTGTTCCGGTGGTACGAAGACTTGGCATTGTACCGACAAGGTGCTCTTATTGCTACAGTGACAATGATAGTCACCATACTTGGGATGCAGGTAAGGTTGGGAGCAATGATGATCATGATGACCATGACAGTGAAGAGGATTGATGAAAAGATGGCCACAGGTGTCTTGGGATCGGAAAGAAAGAAGACCCAAGAGTACATGCACCGTAATCAGCAGCAGCTCTTCAACGAGTGTAACATGATGATGAACCGAATTGAGCAAGTCCAGAAGGACAATGAGGAAGGGTTCGCCTTTCAGAAGATGGATGATATCTCTGAAGAACACAACTACAGGACCACAAAAGTCATTGACCGCCTGATTCGCATCGAGAACAAACAAGAGCCACAAGCAGTGAGAGCAATTGATCTGGAGAAGCGATTGCCACAGCGGAAGAGAAACAGAACCCCTTCGATGAGTTCAGAAGCCAAAAGGGAGATTCTACATGTCGTCGTGAAGCTCCAGGAACACCAACAGAATCAGAAGTCATGAGTACGCTAGAATCACCAAGGCCGGAAGAGCTTTTTCCAGAAGGTGATGGACGGCTGGCGCCAAATGAAGAAGACAGCGCTTCCATGGAGGAGCGGGAAGATCAACATGATGAGACCTTTCAGGAGATAACGGAGAGACCGGCCGTATCATCAAAGCCGGTGGAACCTCCAGGAAACAGGAGCCAAGAACAATGGGGGAGATTGAAGTCGAAAGAGAAGGGCTATTTTCCCCTGAATGTTTCACCGGAAGCTGCGTGTATGTTTGAAGATGAGGAGAAGAAGGCCCTCATTGCAAAGCGCATGCGCGAGCTGGCCTATGAGGTTGAGATGGCGCAGATGCCACAAGACGTGGCACCAGTAGCTCACACAATGATGCACATGAGCATGAACTCTCAGAATATTGAGGAATGTGGAGTCAGTTATAGCAAACAGTGCGCGTGAGAGTTCATGCCGCATCCTTGGTAGCATAGTGGTCATGCCAGAGGGTCCGGAACGACGTGGTAGCGGGTTCGAATACCGCAGGCCTTGAGCCCGGGACGTGCGAGCGCAAAAGTGCGCCCGCCGAGGGTTTTCGTTCTTGAGTTAATACATACATATATATATATACATATGTTATATCTGTTAATATCCACAAGAAATCTCAAGAAGCTGGTGGGGTGTCTTAATCTCTGAGTCCTCACCCCATTCCCACCTTTACTGTGCCCCTGAGAAAGCTCTTGTTAGTTTCCTGTAAATTTTCGTGAATGATTTGTCTGAGAGAAGAGGTTTATGTCTATTTCAATCATGTTTTCAATCAGGCTCAAACCCTTTACGGAGCCCCTTTTCCAAAGCAGACATACACAACCATCGGAAAGGGTTTATTTCGCAGCAGACGTGAGTGGAAGTTCAATTGTTTCTTAGATTATTCAGGACACATGTGTATATATATATATATATATCACGAAAGGTAGCCCTTTAGGGGATACCTTGAGTTTGTCTTGCGAAGCAAGTGTTGGCGCGTCCGGGTCGAATAATTGATCGCTCAATTCAGACCCCCCCCCTCGAATTGATTTTTCAATACAGACCCCCCCCTCCCCCCCACTAAATTCAATTCTCTCCTGCAGAATGTCTTCGTGAGCCTCTCATGATTTCAGGATAGTTGAAACCCTCTTGAACACTCAGAAAGAGTGCATATGAAATTCTAACCACGAAAGGTGTTCCCCGAGGGGATACATACCTAGAGTTTGTTTTGTAAAGCACGTCAATTCTCTCCTGGGGAACGTCTTCGTGAGCCTCTTATGGTTTCAGGATAGTTCAAATCCTATGATGCTCCGATTCAATGCTCACCGACTCACCAATGATCTGAGCCATGGGGCAAGTTTGTTCCCGAAAGCATTGCGAAGGGTTCTTCCGGAAAATCTCTTGAACACTGACACTTCTACACTTACACTTACACACTGACACTTCCACACTTGCACTTGAACACTGACATTTCTACACGTACAGTTGGACACTTACGCTTCCACACTTACACTTGAACGCTGACACTTCTATACGTATCCCAGTATAAGTGGAAGAGTGAAAGCATCCAACGGCAAGTATCCAAGTGCAAAAGTAAAACTTGCACGGGAGATGTCCCAATGAGTATGCAAGTGTGAGTATGGAAAACTTGCACGGGAGATGTCCTAATGATAACTTGCACGGGAGATGTCCTAATGAAAAACATTACCCCATTTTATAAATTCTCTCTTAAAGGCGGAGGGTGGGACGAACAGCGTCAACCGAAAATGTATCCCTCTGAGGAGATCGTGCGTGTCGAGTGCGCAAAATGCAAGCGAGAGTGCGATTGGTCCGGTGTGCGCGCAACCCTCTGCGGAGATCGTGCGTGTCGAGTGCGCGAAATGCAGGCGAGAGTGCGATTTGTACGGTGTGCGCGCAACCCTCTGCGGAGATCGTGCGTGTCCAGTGCGCGAAATGCAGGCGAGAGTGCGATTTGTCCTGCACGCGGGCAACCCTCTGCGGAGATCGTGCGTGTCGAGTGCGCGAAATGCAGGCGCGAGTGCGATTTGTCCGGTGTGCGTGCAACCCTCTGCGGAGATCGTGTGTGTCGAGTGCGCGAAATGCAGGCGAGAGTGCGATTTGTCCCACCCCGGCGCAACCCTCTGCGGAGATCGTGCGTGTTGAGTGCGCGAAATGCAGGCGAGAGTGCGATTTGTCCGGTCCACGCGCAACCCTCTGCGGAGATCGTGCGTGTCGAGTGCGCGAAATGCAGGCGAGAGTGCGATCTGTCCGGTGTGCGCGCAACCCTCTGCGGAGATCGCGCGTGGTCGAGAGTGCGACCGGCCCGCGTGAGTTTCAGCACAAAATTCGGGTGCTTGCTGGTGCTCGACACACGCACTCCTCAAGACAGGATCCATCTTTAAATTTGGCAGAAACGTTGGTTTGCAAGAACTCAATCTTGTGCATTGGAATGCGGTGGAGCCCATTGACCAAATCCAAGGCAATTGCCCTTTCTTCGTGACATGTAACATGTAAGCGCACCTGCGCATCCACACTGTCACTGCGAACAGTGTGTGGTGGACCTATTCAGCGTTGTGCGGACGCAGCGAGAGAGGTGGGCGGTTGTGCGCCAGACTGTTGTGCTGCCGTGCCATCTGCGCATGGACGTCTACAGCCCCTCGCCTGTGCAGAGACACAGACGCAGATACACACATAGACACACACAGACCCACACACGGACTCGACGCACAAGACTGAACACGTCACACTTAACACAAAACTCACATTAGACCTGGAGTGACACCGAGTCGTTCCAGCCGGACGTCGTTCGGCGGAAGGACAACAAGGACGTTGCTAGACATATTTTCGGGGAATCTTTTCCGTATACACAGGCTTAAGGTAGCATGGCTTCCCTGGGGTCGTTGGAACCGTTTTGAGGGTTGTCCGCGTTTGGTAGTGGGAACGCCTGCGGCCACCGTTGCAGGGCAAATGTTCAGAGCGCGTGTCTTTGTATCTGTGTTTAGCCCATGTAGAGTAGAGAGGCAAAGAGGTTGTTGTTGCGTGTCTGTTTTGTGTCAGAGGCTTGCCCGAATCACTTGATTCCTTTTTCTGCTCCAACAAGCTAGCCCTTACATGAAAACAATTGGCCAGACTGGAGCTGCGTCCCCATAAAGATATGCAGATATGCCTTTATTCTCACCCACAGGAGCGTTGAGTTTCATGTTTCATTGCCTCTGCTGTGCGCGTTGGAGCTTTTGTTCTTATCACTGACAAAGAGTCTTTAAAGAAACCGTAAAATGAGCTATGTCCACGACAGCATTTGTGACTAGTCAAAAGTTTTACACAAAGTTGCCATGGGCAATTGGGTGCCATGGAGCCGGTCATCCTGCAGCCTAACTTCAAAGAAGTTGGGGCAGTGCTTGGGCGGCAGGGCGTGAAGCAAGACAAAATCTTTTTCCCAGTTGTCATCCACCTTTGCACTGCAAAGGGGCGCAAAGCTTCTGATGGGTGGTCTCTTGTGTGCGCTGTCAAAAGCATTGGGTGCCAGTTATTGGACCCTGGTTCCACTGCTGCGTCACGTGGTCACTTGGAAGATTCTTGGGTGAGCGATGCGTTGGAAAGGGTTGCTAAAAAAGCGTGTGCAAACACCCCAGCTGAAGCAAAGCAGTCTGCTGGGACAGGGAACTCAGGGAAATATGTTCGCTGGCAAGTTTCCACCGCGTTTGTGTATGATGAACCCATTGAAATCGAAGCAGGCCTCTTGTCTGGGAAACAAATGCATCCCCTTCAAAAGATGCCAGAAGCAATCCATGCCTTAGTTGTGGGGCAGGGCGGTGTGTGGCATTCTCAAGAGTCAGAGGCCAGCGACAGCGGGCCTGTTCAGAGAGGAACTTGTCCCCGAACATGGGCCTGCGGTTATTTGTTTCGAGTGCCTGGGGCTGTGGCTGAGCAACCACTGTTGCTGGTCACACCCGTTGCTTTTGCTCAAAAATTGCGCGTGGAACCAGAAGGCCCATCTTCAGCGGCGCGAGGAGAAGATGGCCTTGGCTCCGAAGCTGGTGAGGGGCATCAGCTCGTGGGCGAACCAAGTTCAAGCTCACAGAGAACACCGATACAAGACATTTTGTTTTCTCAAATGGCATATGTGTTGCAGAGCTTTGCAGAAATGCCCGCCATTTTGAATATGTGCGCCAGGATACTGGATCCAGATGGGTCTCAGCTTCAAAAAGGCATGCCACCAGTGCCCAATAGAGAATCTTTGAGAAAATCATTGATCAAATTGGACTTGTTCCTTATGTTGCATCGCCGTGTGTTTCATCACCCAAACAGCGTGGGGTACCATGTCCACCGCTTCCTGAGTGCAGATGCGTCTCCCCAAGCTCATCAAAACTTTTTCTGCGCAATTGAAGATGTTGTGCGCCAACCTGTGAATTTCAGGGGTTCAGATGGATTCAATGCTTTCAAAGAAGGGTTTGAAGTAGAGCGCCGTAGCTTGCCAGCGTTGACTTTAGGAAAGGGAGCCGCTAGCGCAGCCCACAAAGCAAGGTTGCTGGTACACTGCGCCTGCCTAGAGTACAGCCAGGATTCTTTGTCAACATGGCGAAGCCAAATTGTATCCTTTTTGTCGGATCAGGGCGTGGAGCGGAATTTATGCCACTACCCTGTGAATTTGGAAGGGAATTTGGCCGAGTTCTTGTCCAGCTTTTCTGCAGATGCAAAAGCAGGGTCTTCGCAAGATCCAATTCTTTTCCCATTGTCCTTCAGCGTGCCAGGGATTTTGCATATCATGTTCAATGCCCTTGAAGAGTCAATCCTGCAAATTGATGAGTGGAAGCGCATGGAGCAACAATTGCAAGCAGCCTGCCATGTTGTTTCAGAACCCCACTCTCAGAGCTTAATTTTGGACAAGTTGTTTAAGGAGGCTTCTGCTTCAGATAGGGCCACAGTTGAAGCTTTCACAGCAAAGCTTTTAAATTGGCGTTGGCAGAGTTTGCAAGAAGTTGTTCACCAGTGGTTTGCAGTTTACCCGCTCATAAAAGATCGTTGGGACCCAGCCGTGTTTCCAGACGAAAGCAGCAAGTATGTGCAGTTGGTTACCGAAGCTTTGGGCAGTTCTTGGCATTACCTGTTCCTCTCATGGCTCTGTATGTACACTTCAGTTGTTGGGCGGGAAGCCACATGGTTTGAAGGATGCTTTTGCCACTCTGAACTTTTGGCTTCTCACAACAGGTGGCAAAGAAGAAAGCAGATGCTTGCAGAACAATGCCCTGGAGGATCTTGTGTTTGGCAAGGCAGGCGTCTACCTGCACTTGCGCTTGGCCATTGCAAAGATTTGTGCCGTCGCGTGATGAACGGTGGCAGTTGGCAATACACCATGGGCCTTTTGGATGCCAACAGGTCAGAAGCCCAACGAATTGCTGAGATTGACTTCCTGACAAAAACCAAATTTTGTGAAACAACAAAGAAGTTGGAACCTTTCCACACCTTGCCGTATGTATTGGCAGGCGCTTTTGGGCACTACTGCGGCTATTCATTGGCGGCTGCCAAAGATGCGGTGGCCAGGGGCATTGCAGAGTATGATGCCTTGTTGCCTCACAACAGGGATTCCGTGTCGGCGTCCCTGCTGGAACATGATGCTGTGGTAGCGATGCAGTTGAGGCATTTTGCCGTGACCGAGGACAAGCCGCTTCATGATTACCCCGATGCGTTTATTGCTATCCGTGCTCGTGCATTTGCGCTTTTGACTGAAAGACACACTGAAGGTGAACATGCGCGTGTCAAGTTTCATGCGCAGCGTGGTTTCAGGTTTGCAGGCCCAGTTGTTGCAGCTGCCCGCAAGCGATGGGCAGAAGTGCAGGCCATGATTCGGGACCATTTGCATTGGTTGGCAGAGCACTGGCATACCAAGACTTTGTTTGTCACCCTCCTGCAACACATGCTGCCACAGGAAGAGGTTCATGCTATGACTTTTGCGCAGCGTTGTCAACGTGTGTATGCGTGCCACCCCAAAGACCACTTCGCTGATATGAGCAAATGGGAGAAAGAAGCTGATGCATTTCAGAAAACAGTTAAGAAAGTGCAGCTGTCCCTGGAAAAATCTTTCAAGGTCCTGGCTGATGAGGCAATGCAAATGGTTTTCTTCATCAAGCATTTTCTACCGAATGGCACTTTTGCGTCCGTACCTGCAAGTCTTTGGCGCGCTGGTACTTTGCCTTCCCATGCAGAAGGGCCAGATGTCCCGTCTGCAAGTGTCCTGGAGAAGTGCCTCCTGTCTCCCAAGTTGCCTGAGTTGCATGCTCTGCAGGAGCACGTGTTTTTCTCGGTGGTTGATGCTCACCCCGAAGCTAAAGTGGTTGTGAAAACAAGGAAGACAAGGCAACCTTCAACTGTGCTTTGCGTTTCGTTTTTCCCACAGGTAGCGTGGGAGGGAGGTGGGGTGAAACTTACCGTTGAAGCTAGAGAGGCAGTGTTTTTGGATGTGTCGGCCTGGGTCTTGCCAGCGGAGTTCGAGACCTTTTGCCGAGATGCTGTGGTGTGGAGGGCCAGCTGTTCCGAACTGCAAGTGAACCTGAATCCTGCCTTGACATCTTCCGAGGTCCCCTTGACATTGCCGGACTTTTTTGGCGACGATGACCCCCTGGAATCATTGTTGCTTTACGATGCATCTGAAGAGAGAGCCATTGAATTTTACCAGGGGAAAAAACATGAAACTGGGTTGAGCGTGGACATTGCAGGGCGCCCCATAACCCATGACCAGCAATCTACCTTGATGTCGCTTGTTGACAGGAGAGCCTTTGGGGCTGAAAGTGCTTGTGGTGTGTGGGACATGTCGTTCTACAGCAGCCAAGCCATCCAGTCACTGGAAGCGTTGGGGCTGATCAAAAAAGAAACTGATGAGCTGGGCGATGACCATTGGTGGCTTGCTGATGCCGGCCAAATCTTTCCAGGCATGAGGCTGACTGAGCCTGCGTGTTTGCTGGAGGAGTTCCATTCTCCTGGCTGCGCGCGGCAGAGGTCACGTCGTTCATGTAAGCTTGCTTTTGTTTTGGCTTTGTTGCAGGATGGTTGGTCAATGAAGGGATGGAAGGACAACCTCATTTTCTTTCATAAAGGCAGGAAAAAGATTTTGTGCGATCAGCTTTGGAAGAGGCCCGAGGCCTACTTCAAGGCATTGCTGGTGCATGAAATTTTGTTTGAGAGGCCAGGAGGGGCTGACAGAATTCACCATTTGGCGCCAGCGTCCTACTACAATGATTTCTTGTTGGCTGAAGACACATCTGTTTTCAAAAAAATGACAGGCGAGGAGTGCCTCAACTACAACAAGACCAAGAAAGCTCGCGCTAAAGCGAAGTCTGGAGGGCGTGGCAAGGCCACTTCTTCCAGAGCAGATGTCCTCGCCGATGAGGATATGCTTCCTTTAGATGATGTGGAGCGTTCACTTTTGCAAATTCCTGAGGGTGATTTGCAACTTCAAAGTGTTGGTTGCAAGGAGCCTACCATGAAGGATGTTGTTGTCCACTATGACCGCTTCACCCATGCCAGTGGAAATCTGCGTGCTTTCACAGCTTGCGTCCACCACCGGGCCTGTCGCCGGTATGTTTTTGTGAAGAACCATGGAGACCGACCAACAGCTGAGGCATGGCTCTTTGCATGGAACGCACTAGGGGCAAGATGCGGTTCCCCTGAGGAGCACAAATCCACTGACCCCACTGAAATGGAAGTAGCCAAGATGAAACGTTTGCAGAACCTCTTTTGAAACGAGGGGCCAGCAAAGCTGATTCCCTCAGACTTTCGAGCTTCACCAACATGGTGGCCAAAGAAAAACAATTTACATTGTTTCTGTTTAACTGTTTGTTGATACCAAAAGATTTTTAGAATAAGGGTTAGGGCGTGGCAGTGGCAGGAAATGTTGAATGTTTTTTTATCGCGCGTGTGGTCACAACTACTTCTAGACGGACATTTGTTTGAACATTGTTTTTGTGCTCAAGCTGCCGGGTGTTGCGTGGAGTTGTTTGGGTCGCAGCGCCCTTAGCACTTCGAGGATGCCGAGCAGACAAGAGGACGAATGGTTTTGGGGGCAGGGGGTCATGTTTGGGGCTCAGAGGTTTTCAGTTTTCACAAGAAACAAATAAAACTGTATCAGAGGGCAAGCACTATTGTTGAAATCAATAGAACTAATGTTTTCAATTCCAAAAGCAAGGGCGACTGCGAAGGCCCAACCACCAAGGGTGGCGGCCTAGCAGTCCAACCCAAGCGTCGAGGGCGGTGCTTGCGCCCAACCCTGAGCAACAAGGCGATTGTGACAAGCCCAACCAGCCATGAGGCTGGCGGCTGCACCTTCCAACCTTGTTGACCTAGGGCGGCAAAAGCATCCAACCCTGGCGCGGCAAACATAGTTCTTAGTACTTAGATGCTAGTTTTTTTCTGCACTGTTTCTCGCGCGCGTGTGCTGTCTGCAGGACAAAGAGCAGGGAAGCGCCATGCCTCCTGCAGTCAAAGGTGAGCTCAGCTCTTCTGAGGCTGAGGAGTCTTCAGAAGAAGAGCAGCCACCTCAGAAGGATGCTGTACAAAGCTCAGAGAGCCCCACCAGAGTCTTGGGGCACCCTACACCTCCAAAGCGGCGGAAGAAGTCTCGTGGCAAGTCCAAGTCCAAGCCGAGGGAGCGTAGCCGCAAGTCTGGGAAAGAAACACGTCACACTCGTCATCGCAGCCGCAGCCGCCGTCGGAGGCGCAAGTCTAGTCCGAACCACAGGCCCAGGCGTAACCGATCTCCAGGCCCTTCAGGTTTGAGGCTTACGCCTGCACCTGTTCGCCCTCGTGCTCAGTCTCCAGGTCATGATGCTGCTTCTGGTGAGACCGGGGAACTTCGATGCCGCTTGTGTGACAAGACCTTTGAGAAGCACATTGGGGACTATGGGTTGTCGCAGCATTATTGGAGCAAGCATCCCAACAGCACAGAAGCTGCTGAGCGGAGCATATTCTACCGGCAGAAGTCCAAGGGCGAAGGAAGGAAAGGGAAATCATTGCCTGCGACTTTGCAAGGACGGCGAATGCCAGAAGATCGTGACCAGAGTCATCGATCTAAGTCCTGTGGCCATGTTGTTCGGGATTTTTCTCATTTGCCACAACCACCAGCCATGCCAAAGGCGGTCAAGGTTGAACCGGTTGAGGCAAACGTGCCCAAGAGTGGGGCTGGAGATGTCCATGACCAGAAGCCACCACCTGTTGAGCGCCGTGCTGAGCCTGTGCGTGTTGAATCAGAGTTGGGATCCGAGCGCCCTACCCCAGCTGCTGGTGTTGGTGCGGCCAGTGAGGCAGAGCGCCATGCTACTGTCCGAGCGCTGCTTCAAACCACGAACATTCTACTTCGAGGCAAGAGCTCTGCAGACCTCACCGAGTGAAGCCGGAACCTTTTTGAGACTGTCAGCCCGTGCTTGCAGAAGAAAGGCAAGCGTTTGTCATGTGACTGTTTATGAGCGGTTCTTTTAAGAGAGAGATGTGTTGGCAAGAGAAAATCCTAAGACATTGTCAATTTCTATGTGTTTGGTGAATTTTGAGGCGAATCTCTGTGAACATGTCCAGAAAACATTCATTAAGTCATGGTTTGTCACTTTATCAGGGATATTGTCTATCATTGCGCAAGTTTTTCTCCTTGTTGAACTATGCTTTTGAACTGTGCTGCAACTGTCTCGCAAGTGTCTCGCAAGTGTCTCGCAATTGTCTCGCAAGTGTCTCGCAAGTGTCTCGCAAGTGTCTCGCAAGTGTCTCGCAAGTGTCTCGCAGTGTCTCGCAAGTGTCTCGCAAGTGTCTCGCAGTGTCTTGCAAGTGTCTCGCAAGTGTCCTGCGGTTGTCTCGCCCTGTTTCTTGCTCTCTTCAGCCATCCAGACTCTTGCCATCCAAATCATTGTAGTGTATTTTTGTTTTGTTTTTGAGTTTCACTGCCTTCCACCCTTTATCGTGTGGTCTATGGATATCTCCCGCTTGGTTAGCCACCCTACTTGTCTTAAGAAGTGTCCCGGGTTCCAAAACAGAGGCATTACAAACAACAAGCAAGCGCGAATGGCTTCAACACTTGGTCACTCACTGGCCGTGGCCAATCGCGTTGTAATTATTCCATCCAACTGCTCTCATGTAGCCCCAGACCGACACAGCAAACGCTCCTTGCGTTCGCCGCCTGGTTGTGAGTCGTGAATCCAAATACGGTCTTTTACATTTTTTGTTTCTTTTACCGTAAATGTTTTTAGCGATGGAATGTTTAAAGCAAAAAGCGAGTTAGCGAGTTGTTCAAGTTTGTTGACTTTGCTGCCTTTTGAACCAAAAAGAAAGCAGGGAGAGCGTGTTTGTATGATTCAAGCCATCGTTTGTCAAGACAGCTAGAGCCCAGAGAACCTTGGTCCAACACGTTCGTTTTCATAAACGCGTTTGCTTCTTGCCTTGTTTTTTTGGGACACAGACCCGTGTGGAACACGCGGCTCTGGAAACTACAAGCCATGGTGCTGGGCTGCCAGGAAGCTCTCCACAGGGCAGGCCGTGTCCTGAGGTACTTAGGCCGCACCCCCTTGGTTGCAGAGCCTTGTTGCGGAATTGGTGGATTGAGGAGTTGGGCTGCAGCTTCTGGCGTCCCATACCATGCCTGCTTCGCCCATGATTTCGACTCTGAGATCGAAGAGTTCTACGTTTCCCTCCAGAAGAGTGGCGTTGAAGGGTTGGGTGGTGTGGCGTGTGGACCCGTCTTGGGAGACATTTCTTTGGTGTCCAGTGAAGACCTTCCTCAGTGTGAAGCGCTTGTGTCTGGGCCGCCGTGCCAACCTTACGCGCCCAATGGGCGTGGTGAGGGGTTCAAAGACCCCCGCAGTGAAATCTTTGAGATCGTTGTCAAGTGGGTGATCCACATGGCTTGGGCAGGTTCGCTGGTTTGCTTCTTGCTTGAGAACAGCGTGGCTATTGCTTCTCATGATTTTTTTTGGAAGTTGGTTGACCAAATTTGCTTGAGCTGTCCCTTTTTTTTGGTCGAGGTTGTGGAGCAAGACTTGAAATGTGTCCTCCCCCACAGCAGGCCCAGGCTGTGGTTGAGGGGCCTCAGGCGTGATTGTTTGGTTGGAAGCTGTTTGCCGCCGCCGAAGAGCGTGTCAGAAGTGAGCCGCTTGCAGCTCAAACTCTCAGATTTCCTACAGCCAGGTCTGCCAAATGTAAGCCCTCAAAGCCTGACTCAAACAATGCAGGCTAATTTGGCCCTGTACAAGGCCTTGGCCTTGGATGCTATGGCGAAAGGAGAAGCGACTGCAGAAGTCATGGCCGTTGAACTTGACCGCAATCCTCTTCGACAGTATGGTGGTGCAGTTTGCTGGGATTCAATCCCAAGCCTACGCTGTGGAGGGCCCAAGATTTTCCTCGTCAGCTTGCCTGATTTGTCTGCAAATCCCTCGTGCTGGGAAAAGCAGAAGTACCACCGATTCCTGTCCATCGACGAGCGCTTCTTGTTGCAAGGGCATGGTGCCGAGTTGAGCGAGCATTTTCGTACTCAAAGTGCAGCGATGGCAGCTTCAGGGAATGCTTTCAATGTGCTCCAGGTTGCCTTGATGTTGTCTCCACTCTTGGAAGCTGCAACTACCGCAGGGGTGTTGACAAAGGAAGGTGTGGAGAAATTGTCTACCACCCAACTTGCACAGTTGATTCCTAGTGGTGGTCCGCAAGAACGCCCAAAGTTGCAGCGCTTGTCGCCTCAGGAGACAGCAACACAAGGGCAGAAGCGGAAGAGAGTGCGGTGCTAGTTTGACTGTGCCATGTTTGGCTTGCCCCTTACCGTGTCCAAAGTCCAATTCACACACGAGCTCTGGCCCGTGCTGTGGTTTTTTTGCAAGCTCGTAGAAGCAGTGTCCTGCTGACTGCTGACAGCTGAGAACCTTCAACTCGGCAAATTCACCTTTGACTCAGACGAATCAAGCAAGTGAGAAAAACCAATGGGGAGTAGTAGGGAGTAGACACCGTGCTTCAGACAAGATGCTCTGTTTTTCTAACAGGTTCCGAGAGGCCCTCTGGAGGTTTGTGCTTTGAAGTGTCAGTTGCTTTGACTCCAACCCCCTTACTAACCTTTGCCAGTCACCCGGCCGTGTGATAAGCAGCTTTTTTGTTCAGTGCTTTCAATACAGACTCACTTAGCTGACTTGCCCTTGAAGATGGCCCGCAGCAAGGCAGCCAAGCAAGTCAAGGACGCTGCAAAGGGCGCAGAACCTGCAAACGCTGCAGGTCCTGCAAACCCTGAGGGTCAGACCTTGACTGAAGGTGGAGTGAACTTGAACTGCCAAAAGTGTGCCCAGCCTACCACTTTGCGGGAGTCAATCCCAAATGGTCGGAATGAGCTCCGGCGAAACTGTTTGGATTGCGTGTCCACTGACAAGTGGTTGTTGCGGGCTTCCAAGAAGCCTTCAGGAGTGGAGTCCGATCAGCAGAAAGAACGCAGAGAGAAAGCAGAAGCCACAAAGTCTGCGTTGACAAAGATGAGCCCACAGGAGAAGAGTGCTTGGTACCAGAAACAAAAAGATGAGCGCAAGCAACAAGAGCGAGGTTGCAAGCGAACTTTCTCGACCGGAGTTGGCTTCGTTGTGGACGAGGAAAAGCAGAAGTTCGCAGAGCACGAGCTTGATGTCTTCGAGACATCTGAAATGTGGTGTGGCCGCATGATGACCTTGAAGAAATTCGACACACTGGAAGCTGCCGAGGCAGCTTTCAAGTTGGAATGCAAGAAGTCTGGCGCCAAGACCAAGGTGAAGCGGGGCGAGACCTTGTTGGCTTCTTTCCAAGGCGTCCAGGCCAAAGCTGGCTCCTCGCATTCTCTCAGCCATGGCGTGCGGCAGCGAGCAGATCTGACAGAGGAAGCTGACTTGCAAGACTTCAAAGATGAAGTCAAGTCAAAGGCGGAGAAGGCTACTTGGCGTTTGGAATCTGACCGGCAAGCATTCCTGGAAGGAACGCTCCAAGGCCACACTCCGTTGCTCAATGTGGCCCAGGACATGGCCAAGGCCAAGGCCATTGAAGCAGAAATGGAATCCCAGTGGATGCAGACCTTGGAAGCCACTGCTGCCCAAAAGAAGGAGGAGAACAAGAAGCCGACCAACCCTGTCAAGAGTGTTGGCGTGGAAGCGATGGGTGTGGAGGCAGCAATCCAGAGAAGCGTCCAAAACATGAATGATGCAGTGTCCAGGCAGAAGGCGCTGCAAGAGCAAGCGAAAGAAGACTCAAACCTTCTTGAAACTGAGATGTTGCGAGAGGAGGCGCGAGAGTTTCAGACCAAGGCAGATGGTTTCTTGCCTCTCATTCTTGAGGAAATTGCCACCAAGGAGAAGGATTGGAAGCAGCAGTTGACTGCAAGCTTGGAGGCCAAGAGTGCGCAAGACCTCCATGACTTGTGTTTGGAGATTGCGAAGGGGTTGAAGGACTGGCTGGCAAATTCTACATCCTTGAAGAGTTTCAGGGATATTGTCAAAGAGTGGCGTTCTTGGTTGGCAAAGTGCAAAGCTTCCAGCAAAAAGAAGGACAAAGCTGCCACAAAAGCCCAGAGTGCAGCGATGTCAAGTGCAAAGCTTGCCGTTGGCTCGTCTTGGCACAATTTGGGCTTGTGCCGACAGGCGATTGACAAGTTTGCCAATGATGGTTCATTGGATCGGGACTTTGGGATTGCGTGGAGCCTTGAGAAGGATTTGCTCCTTGCCGATCCTTCGCAGGAGATTTGCCCAGTGGTTTTGTCTGAGGGGCAGGCTTCCAGCTACTGCACCGAGATGGCCAATAATGAATACTTTAAGTTTCAAAAGGTTTGGGTCGCCGAGCAAATGAAGAAGCAAGGGGCCAGTTGTTTCCTTTCAGCTGTTGTCACGAAGACTGCAGTGGCCACCAAACTTGGTAGCCTTTGGGGAAAGCTGTGTGGGCCCGAAGCGTTGAGTTTTTTGTCTGGGTGTTCCGACAACATGGTCAAGGAGTTGTGTGTTCCACAATTCTTTCAGCAAGGTGATGGAACATGCCATGCCCACTTGCATGGAGATTTTGGTCTCCCAGATGTTCGCCTGTTGTTTGAGGGGAAAGCCATTCTTGCTGGATTGCCCCTTGCTAAGGTTCCTGGCGAAAGCCTTGCTGAGAAAAGGTCGTGGCTGACTTCAGTGACTTGGGATGTTTTCCACCGGCAAGTGACTTGGTCTGTGAGCCTTGTGCCAGGCAAAGGCGTGGCCATCCCAGGTGACCACTGCTTCCTTTCCTTCTCTCAGGGCGAGTGCCATGGAGGGAGAGTTCATTTGCTGCGTGCCCCTCATGCCAGCCGCACCATGAAGCTGTGCAGTGACCAGGTTGATGACAACGCAGCCTTGCAGAGTCTCAAGACTGGGAGGTTGCTGGATTGCTTGACCAAAGCATTGGCGGTTGAAAAGAGGGGTGCGCCCGACAGTGAGGCTCGCCGCCCCAACCCCAAGCGCGCCAAAGCCAATTCTGCTGATCAGAACGCCTTGGTTCAGATTACTGGGAGTGCTGCTGCAGCCTTGGCCTCTGGGGCAGGTGAAGGGCCGTAGAAAGGGAAAGCGTGCGCAGAGCAGACGAGGAGCTCTGCGTTGCAGCTTGCAAGCAGCGCCTCCTATAGCACCTGCTTTCTGTGAGGCTTTGCGCTCTTTTGCTGTGCCAACTCCCATGGCATGTGGTCTACGCTGAGATGAGGGTAGTAAGCACTTGTTTTCACTGAGTTTCGGCGTGGGTGCTCGTTTTTGGAGCTTGACTTCTGGGAGCTCAGGGAGGGAAGCACTGCAAGCAGAATAGGTTAGTAAAGTGACTGTACGCAATTTGAACTCTTCTGTTTTTCAGCAACGAACCTTTAAACCTTTAAGTAATTTGTTTTTATTTTGTTTTGTTGTTTTGCTTTGCTGTTTGCAGTGCAGGGGAACCTGACAGCCTGGAGGTTTCGCGTAGGTAGGAAGCTTGGCAAGATAGCCTGTGAGACTCACTGACCCTGAGCCAAAGAGAACAAGAGGCTGCTGCCTGTCAAACCCACAGCAAAGGTCCAACCAAAGAGCAGGTACCAAACTGCAGGTTTTAGGTCTTTGCGCTGAACCAGATGTCCTTCCTCTAGGTGATGAAATTGCACACTCACAGCCAACATTCCCGTGTAATAGTTTGACTCTTCTTCCTCTTTGCTGGGTTTTGGCACCAAGAACCCTTTTGATGCGTAACCCACACAGCCTTGATACTTCAAGCCGAAAAAGCCTAAAACCATTGATTCGCGAAGCAACCTTTTCAGGCACAAACGCGCAGTCCAAGACAAAATGCCTCCACCATCACAAGGTTTTTAATTCAGTCCCATCAAGGTTTCCATTGCAGCCTGTGCCAGGGCCAGCGTTTTGTAGCAAAGCCATTTGCAAGCGTGCGTGGTAATATGGGGGCCTTTGAAATAGCTTTGCTTTCGGTGTGCATCCTAACCTTGCTTTGCAGGGAAGTTGTTGTATGCTTGTGTCGCCCGTGGTTCCCAAAAGCAAAGCAAAGGAGCGTGGCAGTTGAAACTGACATGGTTGCCCCCGATTCTGGGCCCGGGCTCAGATCCAGGATCCACAGCCGAAAAAATGAAGTGCCACAGGAGGTGTTTATAGCCACGTCAGGCAGAAGCTACCATGGTGACCACATGTGCCAGCACGTCAGGCACAGGCCCACCAAGTCGTACAGAGCATGCCATACTTGCTTTGGGTGAGGTGAGGCCTTGGCCTTGTTGTGAGATTTGTGAGCCACTTGACAAGCGAAGCTTTGTGCCCAAACTGTGCAACAAGTGCTGATCCATGGGGCTGCGTTGTAATGGGCTCAAACCTTGGGCTAGCTGTCCCAACAGGGCCTTCTAGAGCTGAAGTGTACTCTGATTTTGCTATAACTTGGCAGGGTGGTTCCATCTTCGATCTTTTTGGCCGAAGACTTGGATTGCCAAGAGGAAAAAAGGAAGTGCACGCAGAGTGGGTATGGGATGTTTTCTGGCCATGTTCTGGAAAAGGGAAACGAGAAAGGTGCAACGGTTCTGCCTCTATTTCATGTTTTGTGTTAAGTGCGATTTTTGTGCGTATCTGCAGCGCTGAGACAAGCTTTGGGTTGGGAACACGTGTTCCCAACAATGATCTTCCACCACAAATACTGTTTTCTATAATATTTTTTGCTGGTGTGACCCTGGTTTTCACACGGTGAAGGGGACAGTTGTAAATTTGAGGCTTCCAAATAAAAAGGCTTTTCAGGCTGGTTCAAAACATGTGTTTTTTTGCAATAGTGTGCGGGAGTGCCTTGGCTAGCGCCAAACAGCTGTTTTGCAAGTGAAACAGTGCAGGGTTTCACAAGGGTTCGCAACGACCCTGGAGAAGCCATGACACCTTACACAGGCTAGTTGTTAGCTGAGCAGAGAGAGCGCGCGAAGATATAGGCAATGGCTGCTGCGCGTCACCTGAAGCTACTTGGGCACGTTTTTGTTTTTTTGGGACAGTCGATGAGAAAATGACCAGTATAGTGGTTGGTGAACTACATCAAGTGAAGAAAACGTTACCTGGAGAGCGGTGTGGCTGCCATGCATTTGTGCATTTTGCATAATAGCTTACCTTTTGGTGCTCAAAGTGAGATTGCGCAAGTCTCCATAGAACTTGGGCCAGCTAGCACCAGATCGTAGCCAGGAACATAAAGCAAGTCAACAGCAATGGAGAATGTACTTGCAAGAAGTTTCAACACACCCCATAAGCTTCTCGTAAATATCGTTCACATTATATATCTACAGTGAAGACCTTCACCAGCAGCAGACATAGACACACACACAGACAGGGACTCATACACACACATCACACACAGAGACCCACGCACTGCCTCAACTTACTCGGACACACACACAGACAGAGACTCATACACACACAGACATAGATACACACATACAGAGACCCACACACTGCCTCAACTCACTCGACTTAACACTTCACACTGAACACTTAACAGATAACTCACACTCTGACTTCCTACGTGATGAAAAATGCTTTCGGGCCACACGTCGTCTAGTTAGTTTTCCTAGAATCTTTTTGAACATTTCGAGAGCATATGTTTGAACATTTAGAGTGCGTATGAAAATATATTTACGAAAGGTCGCCTCCGAGGGGATAAATCACCATGTCGAACATTGCATTTTTGTTCCTGCCTCTCGCGTTCTCTTCTCTTCCCGCTGTCCTACCTTTCGTGTCTCCCTCCTCTCAAGTATATATGTATCCCAAATATCCATGTATGGCATATTTGCCTACATTCACTGCTGAAACCACCCCAATATAGGCAAATATGGCATACTTGCAGTGTTTGGGTATATACTGTATATATATACACATACATATATACACACACCTGGTCCTAGGTTCTTCCCCTGAACGCCGTATTGTTTCTCTTTGTTTTCCGCGTTTCTGCGGCATGCAGGGGAAAACGTACGGTTCTGAGGGGGGGCCCACTTGAGCGACCTTTTTTGAACATGAAAACGTTTATATGTGTTTATCAAGGGATGAGTTAATGTCAAACTATAGCTGTGAGTAGGGATTTGCATAGGTGGAGAGGATTGTCTCTCTTTCAAACCTGCTTTGAATTCCAGTTTTGAGTTTCAAACCCTGTTGGGGGCTCAGTCCAAAGCACAAACAAACAATCATCACAGAAGGCTTCATTTCGTAGCCGATGTGGGCATGGCTGGAAGTTCAACTGTTTAAGATGTTTTTGGAGGTTCCACCCTTGAGGAGGAAGAGAAGGAGGAGGAGAAGGAATAAGAGAAAGTACGGGTATGCAGGGTTTGGTAGTAATTTAAGCACATACGGCTGATTAATGTTTACGCAATCTATTTTTTTCCTAAAATAGAGTCTGGAGTAATTTAATGAGTGTGAAGGGCTCGCCCACTCATGATTTTTCTTCGGAATCCGTGCACTTGGATGACCACGAGGTTCTCTCAACGACCCATACAGTGGCAGATGTTGATCGGATCAGGCAGGGAGAACATGTTTTCAATAATTTGTTCATGTCCCGTGTGACGCACTTGCTCCCGTGTGACGCGCATGGCAAACACCTAAAGACGACCTCCCCCAAAAGACGAGCTGGACAGGGTTGAAGTGAAGTGGTGTAATTTTGAGAAGTCAGCTGCCTGGACCATATCGCAGAATCACACCTGCACAGACAGAGTCATTTGGGGATCCGACATCATGTCCAGTCATGGTGAAAGGGGTGTGAGTGCTAGCTGCTAGAGATGTCAAAGTGCAATTCAAGGAACACTCCAGTCGTGCGTTTTGCGTCGCTTTGCACTTAGATCTTTGCTCCGATGAATCCAACGTCATGAGTTCAATATCGTGGCACCCTTACACATTCGATCGCATTCATGTGCCAACTGGGACCGTTGCAGTAGCCCCAGCTAGTCAAACGTTTGACAAGAAACAAGTATTTGATATTGGTTGAGTATTTTTTGTATCATCTACACTGGATGTAGTAAGTCTAATTCGACGATGCTGCTTGTTCACCAATGCTTGCTTAAGTATCCAGTGTTGGGTGTGCAAGACATCATGACAAAACTTCATTCATAAGAGTCATAAGAGTCCAGAAACCAGAAACCAATTCGGTTGGCCATGCAAAAGGTGGCCAGAATCGCTTTTGCAAAGGGTAGGCACTCCGAGGGCTGCAATAAAAACTGGTCGACGGCGGTGGCCGCATCATCCATTGCGTGTTCGTGATCAAACCCTTGAATTTTTGTGCTTGATCAGACCTCACCAACTGGAATTTGTTTGCAAAGCAACACCGTGGTTAACCTTCCCAATTCAGGTCTTCTCGTTCAGAACATGACGCCGGTTCGTTTTCGTGTCCACCCGTGTCGCTCCTTTTCGGGTGGTGAAACGCTGGACCAGGCAAGAGCATGATGTCTCCACCGTTTGCATCACCGACATGGGAATGATGGGGAATCGGCCAGCTTCCCAGGCAGATCAAGTAGAAAGAATGAGACCCAAACGTGGGAGAGTCATTAGTTCAGGTTGGTGAAGAACCCGTTTCCCAATGCGAACATCAGTTTTTTCTCACGTTTTCTCACGTGAAGGACACACACAGACCAGAATTTCAGCTGTGCAGATGTTTTAGGGGACCTGTGCAGTTGGATGTGTATCTTGGATAAACTCATCATTCAGAGTCACAGTGCAAGGATTCTGGCGCAGGTCTACCAAATACTTATTGGAACGACCACTGCAATTTACAAAAGACTAGACGCGAAAAAGACTGTTGTTTCTTCAAGTCCTGAACCAGCCACAGTTAGAGAACAAAGTAAAGTTTCCAAAAAGAAACAAGACCACTTTGAAGCAGGCCAGCTTGGGGTGAAACATAGTTAGCCCCCACCCGAGATGCAATTAATTCAATATGTAGTTAAGTTATGTTGAACATTCCTGAGCAAGAACCTGACAAGAAAAGTCATGTTTTTTTGCATGTCATACAATACTTTCCTGTTGTCAACAAGCTTGGCAGTCATGCTTTCCGAGCAGTTTTTGATTGTCTTTGACCACCGTACTGAAACACCTCATCCGAGCTGTTTCATTCCCGGATGGTTGGAGTTACTGTATCATTGGCCCAGCTGGGTGGGGAAGGTTTCGTGCTCAGCGATTCCGGCCCTGAGGTTTCTGGGTATTGTCACCAGTCGCGACATCGATTTCATTGAGGACGAAGCAGAGAGGGCTGCATTGAAGGTTGAAACAAGCAGCGCTATGGATGTTGAAACTCGTTCAATGGGCTGGAATTGATGTTTTTGGAAACAGATCCAAACAACTCATCATTCTTCATGTTTTATTTCACTCGCTAGGAAGCTCGAGCGGTCGAATCCTAGTAGCCCATGTTGACAGTGCAGTCAGCCGGTTACTGAACCGGCTGCAGAAGGTCGGTCGAGATGTAACAGGGGGCTTCCAACATCTTCCAACCAACAACAGCGCTGGCAATCGACCTTCCTCAAACTGTTCAGATGCGGCAGAATCGAAAAGTGCTTGTCCAAACCAATCTGAAAGGTGAGCAGTGACACGACGAAACACCTCCGCACAAATAGCCAAAATAGCAGAAACCGTAGAGCAGTGACTGCCCACCCATCAGATCAGCAGGATTCTGAAAAAAACTCATAAATTGACGTGGATGTGATTGATGTGAATGAATTACAGTACTTTCTTGAGTTTCGTTTGCTTCGTTGCGTTGAATACGTAGAATAATAATTGTGTAATATAATTGCCTTAGGTCAAGACCTCATCTCCGGTATCGATCATTTTTTGCATATGTTTGCTATCCGAACAACCAATCATCACTCCAAACAGAGATGGATACCATTGACCCCCATGTTGGGGCTTCGTGCTCCTGCTCAAAATATAGTGCTCCGAGATGAGAAGACCCCTGATTGACCCCGCAAATGATGGCTCCATGGGCTTAGTGATTCCTGCTCTCATAGAGCCACGATGAGAAAGACCAGCTATAGCATGTGATTCTGGATTCTTGTTCTGTTCGTTCATGAATGAATCTTGAAAGTATATGTTTATTTTTTTTTGTCTTCTCACAAACAGAACAAGAACAGAATAATTGCAAAACAAACAACACAATGTTTTCCATGTCTCGCTTTCTCCTCTCATTCCTTCGAGCTTGTGGCGCTCAGCTTTGCGGCCGACTAACACTGCTCCAGGATCGCTCCGTGCGACTCTCTGAGGTGATGACACCCAAGGCGGTCTGCGGTTCGGTTCACCGGTGGGGTGACGACTCACCGGTGGGGTGACGACTGGCATGAGCCGGCGGATGGGAGAGGCGGTGATGGTGGGACCCGGTTAAAAAAACACATTGATGGTGGGACCCAAAGCGGAGAGATTTTGGATGGTTTTGGGATGGCTTTGACATGTTGTGATGTTTGAAGTTGATGGATGTGTAGAGGTTAGATATGGCCAAACTATAGATCACACCAGGGTGGGATGGACTAGGTTGAGCAGCTATGATCAACTTGGACTGCCAGCTGCAACTCCCTCCACTATACAGGTTTTAGGCGAGCAGAGGTGGTTTTCATGCTTGCATCCTGAAAAGGGTTCTGTTGGTGTGGGTGGCACTTCGGAGCAGATTCAATGATTCAATGGTTACCCTGGTTATGATGTTTCGACAGACCAGAGGAAGTTCTGTTTGGGGTGTCTTCCGGAATGAGGCGAAATGCCTGACAGCTTGCGAACCCATTTCCTTGGGAGAGGCAAGGTGGTGGGGCGGTGGCGGGGCGGTGGCGTCGCGACATTTGTGGGTTGTGATGAAAGAACTGGACTCTCAGGCTCACCATGCTGCAGGGCTGCAATTTGAAGCAATTAGAAGTTGGATTGGGCTTCTTTGAGGGTGATTGGATTGTCAAGAAAGGAGACGGCTCAACTAATACTATCTAAGCACAGGACCAGCTGGTCCGCTTCTCCAAGCAGGAGCTGCCTTTTTGGATCGCCGAACCCTGATTCGGTCGATTCTTCGACCTATCGCGTTGGACCCTTCGCGCCCGACTCCGCGCCCGACTCCTCGCCAGGCCCTCCAAAAGCTCGTCCAAAGTAAGAAGGGCAAGCTGCCCATCCTGAATGAGGCTCGGTGCCATGGGCATCGGACCAGGTCCGAAGTAATTACGCCACGCTTCATGTGGACTACGATCCATGGACCGCATAGCACATACATTGCATGTAATATTAGTATATAGATGTCAGGTCAAAACCCAGAGCCGTAAGCTTGACCCCCCGCCTAGGAGTCTATTCATGTCCATTCTGTTCTCCCCGTCGCGTCGAACGATATCTCACTCGACTGGTATGCTAAGCATTCTGCATAGCATCCTCCACTCATGTGATTTCACATGAGACCCCAAATTAGGATTCCGCGCTGTCAAAGCTAAATGCCCATGCTTGCAAACGGGCAGTTGAAACACTGGCTAAGATGCGAGCAAATCGGACCTTTTGCTCATGATCAAAGAAAATTTCCGCTCCGTCAATTGTTCCATTCGGGAGGGATTTACCTATACATTTGTTTCTGTGTCTATTGTGACGGCCGGGGATGAACATGTCCTGAGAAAGAGTTCTAAAGGCCGCAACCACCTGCTTGAAGTCAGTCGCCAAGTCACGAAAAGTGTGAAGTGACGGGTCATAGGAGGGTAGGGACCATCCTTGAAGATAGAAAAGGACAGCAAGTTCCATGTACGAAGTAACCGCATCCTCCGCAACACGCCACTTTTGAGCAGCAAAAAAGGAAGCCAGTTGTGTCCAATCATGAGCCCGGTCACACCAAGTTGGTGGGATGTCCACCTGCGACATATCAAAAGATGGAGTCCACTGAAAACATTGGGGCTGAGGATTCCAGTCCCAGTTGGGAAACAAAGCATAGACATCCTCCGACATTTCTTCTTCCGCAAATCGTGCCTCCTGTTTGTCAAGCATCGCAGTACTCTGAAGGCCAGCAATGTCCATGTTTAGACATGTTAGCCAGTCTTGTCTTTTGGTGATGGAATCCTTAAGGAGCCATTCATCTCTCGGGTGTACACTTGTGGCTTCCAGAGCATGGATCTTGGCATGTTTGTCCGCAAAGCGATTGCCAATTATGTGTCGAACTTCCGTTTTGTGGGCATGAGCCATTTCCGGAGTAATGAATTGTTCTGGCAGATGTTCGAACAGGTGCGATGGAATCCACTTCAGGGAAAAGGGGACCGGATGACAAAGATGGATTTCGTTCCATCTTTTCGAGATTGCATGCCACCACGCTAAATGAGACCACGAGTCCTTGGGTTCACCCAAAAGGCAAAGTTCTTGAAACTGATCAACAATTGTCTTGCAATCAGTGAACATCTCTGTGGGCCCTGCACACTTACAAATAGCAAAAACCAAAGCCCAAAGCTCCGTTGTATAGGCCGAAATCTGAAAATGACGGACAGGGCCTCCAAAGAGTTCCTTGGAATGCGAGTTAACAATGGAAAAACCGCCAGCTGAGAGCCAAAAGATGTCGGGCCAAAAGACCGACCCATCAGACCACCACTCAACTTTCGGAGCGAGGGAATCAAATGGAGGTTGCAGAATCTGGTTCGGATCATTCCAATCAAGGCGGTGCTTAATGACCCCAATGGGGTGCTCCACGATCCCCAGAAGCCCAAAGTTGGGCCCATATTCATGGAGAGGGAGAGGGGGATGATCAGCATGATATCGCTCACAATCATGAACCAGGTGGGTTAAGGATTCTTTGACCTTGCCACAGAATCTGCAGAGGTCAGTCTGGTCAAGCTGGGCAGCGAAAATTCTGTCACGAGTCAACGTGCACCCAACCAACTGAGCAATAAAATGGCTCTCGACCAAGGGCTTGGATTCATGTTGAATCTTGGAATGCTTGCGAAGACCACAAGAAAGATCAAAATCCAAAATCCCCGTCGGTTGGCGAAAATCTTTGCGATGCTGACTAGCAGCTTCAAGGTAACATTTATGTCTCGAAAGGCGATGCAGTAGCGTTTTTATGTCTTTGGGGTGTACATCCCAGGCAGGCATGAGCAGCTTACCACTAAACGAAATAACCAAGTCCTTGGAGAGCTGAAGGCCGAAAAAGGAAAAGGCTTGAGAGACTCGAGTCAAGAAAGCAGTCTCCAACTCACAATGAGCTGCCGCCCATCTACACTTATCAAGGGCGTTGCCCGGCATACGAAGGAATCGCAAAAATTCCATGATCGTGTGATATGCTTTTGCACATGTCGGTTCATTCCTGTGTGGCTCAGACAGGAATGCCAAGACAAGGGCACGGGACCGCCAATGCGGCCTTCGGCCCCATAGCGCATGCACAATCTCCGACTGGAACTTTCTGGCAAATTCCTTGGGAATTTGGTTAAGGGAGGCAGCATAGCAAAACCTGGGAATGACCTTGGCACCAATGAAGAAACACTTGGTTTTCACAGGAAGCGGAAGGGCTTTAATATGTTTGATTTCCTTGATGATGGCGGTAACCTTCTTTTCTTCAAAATGAAAAGCCTGGCGTTTGGAGGTGGGAATTGAAGCACCAAGCACATCGATTTCAAGTTGAAGCAACATCTCAGGCCAAAGTTGCTTACAAACTTTTCTAGCCTTGGTGGAGGTCCCCCAAACAACACATTTCTTGTCATTGAGAAGCTGACCGGACAGTAAGTCCCAGAACCGTGTGGTTTCGACGGCATGGGCCAACACCTGGGCGTGTTCGAGTCGGGCCCAAAGGTATGCATCATCGATGTAAGCCATCGCTACCACTTCAGGAAGCAGGTTCATGAACACCACCCAGACCTTCGAGTAGACATTGATGGCTACGAGGGAGAAACTATCTCCTTGCGCAATTCCATTAGCAGCATGGGTAGCGACAGGTGAACACCAACTCTTAAATGAAAGATGACGGTGGAGGCCATCATACAGTTTGCTGAAAATGGAAACGATTTTACGATCAATCCCGAACGCCAGCATGAGACAGGAGGCAAAGGAAGGGATGATCCTGTCGAAGCACTTGGCTTTGTCCAATTTCAGTCCAATTAGGTCATACTCTTGGGCATTGGCGATGTCAATATCAAGTTTCAGCTGAGTCTGAATACAAGACATGCTGCGACCCTGGACTCCACCTACCAGTTGGGATGGCATGGAATTGATCTGCCAACCACGTAGCTGTCTAAATCTAGCTCCTGAATATGCCAGGTAAAGCACTGGAAGAACGGTTATGAGACGTTTCTGCATGGGATGCGAAGACCCATTCTTGTTCAAAATGATCTGCCTGGCACACGTCAGGGTTGGCGGCAACGGATCATCAGAGATCTCAAGCTCAGCGAAGATCTTGGCGAATGGACGAAAGCATACTGCAGGGAGCAGCTGCAATTCCTGAGTTCGCCAACCATCAAAACCCGGGGCCGCTCGGGAATTCCTAGCCTGAATCGTGGTCCACATAGCACGTTCATCAATTGGCTGACACTCAAATTGCTCAGCATGGTCACGGATGTAAGGCCAAATGACATCCAACATGCGAAGGGGGTGATCGGCTTGGATATTACAAGCAAAAACATCATCCCAGGCGTTATTGAAGGTGCTAATGGCCTGATTCGGATCTACGATGATGTTTCCTTCAGAATCTTGCAATAAGTTGGCCGGTTCTTCACAAGCACGGTTGCGAAGATGTTTGAAAATGAACTTGTTCCCACAACGAGCATCTTCTTGAATCTTCAGTCTCCAGCGATGGATGCGTGCCAGTTTGGTCTTGACATCGTAAGTACGAGCGGCATCTCCCACCCAGGAAAGGTTGGACCACACCTGCAACAAAGTTGGAACCGCCCCATGAGGCCATACCCATGGGGATTGAAGCTCAACTAACACCTTACGAAGTTTGAAACAAGTATTCAACGTGACCTGTGTGTCATGAAGGCCCCCTTGCAAACGAGAAAACCTGGCAAAAAGCTCTTGAAGTCCCCTGTATGCCCGACAGAATCTCGAAAGTTTATTCTTAGAGGCACCTCCAAACAAGTTCTGCCCCGGGCAGACACGTTTGGAGCGAAAGATCGGCGGCTGCCCACGAAGCTTAGGACCTTTACCCCAACGTGCACCATTCTGGAGGAGGAACGAGACACAATAGTCATTTGCGATCTTCCATTGGGAGTCCACATCTTCGGCATCATCAAAGGCCTGTGCAAAGGAGTCAGACCAAAGGGCGTCTGCATGTTGGCCAGTGAAGTGAGACTCCGAGGGGTTCGCTTGGCCAGTGTCAACACATAACGGAGCAGTGCGATGGTGAATGAAACCGGAGATAAAAATCCGGGGCCATGAACAAACAATCCTCAAAGGTCGATGTTGAGTTTCAAAGGAAGTCACCGTTTCCGTTCTAACAAGGGCCGCACACGTGACATGATTGAGGAGGATGGTATCAATGCTCGAACACCCTTCTTGACCGGAGAATGACCTATCCGATGAAAACGTGAGTTCACGGGACGGGAGCCCCTCAGCATCGAAGGAGAGGAAGGGATCCTCCCACTTGGCAAAATGGATTGCACTTGCAACAGCAGGGTAAGAAAGTGGCTCGGCTTGGAAGTCCCCCGCGATCACCACCGGCACGTCTCCAAATTGAGAGGAAATCTCGAAGATTTGTTCCAACACCCTATCGTTCCAAGCGTGGGGGTCTTGTTCGGAAGAGGCTCCAGTTCTACCGTAGAAGGACCAAATGAGGGCCCGGCCTCGAGACCTGGTGCCAAACCGCAGAAACTCTAGTGGATTCAAAAAGACCTTGGTATTGACCTGTGAGATCTTGAAGAGGATCAAAAGCTTGCGTGGTTTCGGGTGGAGCAAGGATCGCTGACCCTCCATGAGGTGTACGGGAAACACCATGGTTTGTAATGAGGCCCGGCAAGAGCTTAGACGGAAACAATTGGCGGCCTGTGGCTTGTACACGAAAGGTGGCATCACGGTGATTATTCCGACCTATACGTGGCTCTTGAACACAGATGACCGGGTCTTGTGCAGTTTGCCATTGCATCGTCGTACGGAGGGAACCAGTATTGTGCGAGAACAAGGACCATTCTTCAGAAGGACCATCCGCTGGAAAACCACACGTGGAATCGAATTGTGAGCGGTTCGAATAGAAACACGGAAGATGGACAAAGCGATCAGCTGCAAAAAGGCATGCAAATATTTGGCACTTGAGCGGACAGCGAGATGTTGGTGCAAAATGCACCCACTTGGAATCACCACTTTCAGAAAAATGGCTTGACACATGGTGCATGAAGCTCGGACCAAGCTCAACCACATACTTCACCAAAATAAAGAACTGAACGAAAACCCAGAGCAAAGTCCTGTCGGAGCTAATTAGGCACATTATCGAGAGAGCATCTGTTGGCTCTAGCTCAGGTGGATGGCGCACAGACAAAAAGAAGGAAGTGTGAAGGGCACACTTCCTCCCATCTAGCGAAAACACAAAATTCGGCACAGAAGCAAGGCTTCGAATAAAGCACAACGTATAACAGGCAGCACGATGACGAATAAACGAGAAAGAAGAGCCGAGCTTCTGTGCCAAGGACCGTCAGGGCCCCTGTCTCGAGAACTTGGTGGGAGGCGATTCCCCTGTCGCATCCCGGGAGCGCTGTGTCGACTGATTGAGCAATTGCCGAAGAACATCGCTAATCTCATCAAATCGGGTGTCAAATTTGTTCTCAAACGAAGACTGGCGTTGCTCAATGGTCGTCACTTGCTTGCCGAGTTGCTCAAATCGAGACTCTAGGGCATCGATTCTTGCCCTTTCATGCAAAGCAGTCGGAGGGACTGCCTGACTGGGCTTGTCATCCTTGGGCTTCTTCGGGCCACGATCTTTCCCTTTTCCTGAGGCTTTCCCACCAGCGAACTGCTGTGGCTGGTATTCCGTAAGCAGGATCTCGTGAACAACGGAGTCAATGGCGACGTAGAACTGCTTGTCAGCCGGCATCTTCTCAAAGCATAGGATCCACACATGGACACCAGCACTCCGGTAGGTACGGAGAGGGATGGCAGCTAAGCTCGTGGCCTTAAGCGTGGCTTTGACGATGTCAATGGGAGCAGCTCCAGGTGGCCATCCCGATGACGCAACCTGACATTTGGGAATGATATGCATATTCTCCTCGCACAGGCGGATGTCATTCGGAAGGAGATGCTTACGGGCTTCCTTGATGTGACTGATCCAAACTCTCAACGCCAGACCTCTCTTGGTGAGGGAGACCCCCGCGTTGCCGGGAAGCGCTTGGGCTGCTATATTGATCTCATGCAGGCCCTTCTGAGAGCACGGCCAGAACTTGGGAAGAATTGTCAGATCATCTGCACTGTGATTGCGCTCCAAGAAGTCACGAAGGAGCAGGCCATCAAAGCCGGACGCTTGAAGGAGAATCTTCCTGTGGTCGTGACTGATCTTCATGATGCATTGGTATTGGTAGTCCTGTTTTCCGCCAGAAGGGTGTCTGTTCTGCCTGAAGGCGTAGAACGTGGATTGGTCAAGCTTCTGAGGAAATTTCTCTTGCATCAACGCTTGGATCCTCTTCAAGGGGTTGTCACGGATGCTCTCAAGAACTTCTTTTGCACAAAGCCTGTTGTCAACCTCGATGACAATCTCAGCGATGGCATTCGTCTTGAATTCGAAGGCAGGAGAAGCCGTCATAGTGTAGGAAATGTTACCTTCAAACGTGATCAACGTAACGATGCGCTTGTAGCTGGTGTTGATGGCACCGTCATGAACCACAACCTCGAAAGGTCCAGATGCAAGCTTGGAGAACTGCTGCAGTTGCCCTTGTTCAATGACCGGGATGAGAGCAGCAAGAGGTTGCTTGGTCTGAATCTTGGCTACCTCGGTGAGCTGGTTCTTGGTGATCATCACAATACCACCTTTGGCTCCTGTCAGTTGGTGACGATGGACCTGGGGAACAACCGTCTTGTCAGAAAGCCTGAAAGGATGGTCAGAGTCTAGACGCAAGTCTTCCCATTTCGCCTGGGATGCTGGAGTCTTCTTGGCCCAGGGATCCCGGATCTGCAGGAGGTCGACCGCCTTGTCCGTGTGTATGTCCATTGGCTGTGCTGCATGGGAAGGAGCAGATGCAGTACCCTGTGTGAGGGCTCCTCCAGAAGCAAAAGCCGGAGTGAATCGGCCTCTGAACAAATCATAGAGGTACCAAATGGTGGCATCTTGCGCAAATGCTTGAAGGCCGGCAATGGAAGATGAAGACCAAAGTTCATTAGCCCTCAGGATGGCTTCCGCCAGTCGTTGATCATCCATAACAGCTGCAGTGCACTGCGTAACAGCCATGCCAGGTTTTGGCATCGTCACCTCAAGCTTGATGAATAGCTCGTGCAGGAGTGTCCACCCACATAGCCCAAGTTGTGTGTCACAAGGAAGATGGATGAGCTGGAAAGTACCCTCTCCAAATCCAATCAGCCTCTGTAGCTGATCGACCAGGCAGGACAAGTCGTGGGCAAAATCCTGAGGGGCCAGAACCCAGGCAATTGTGAGGTCTTGCTGTCGATGAAGTTCACATGAGATCCAGTGCTGATCATACAGGATCATAGCCACAGCCCTGGTGTGAAATCTGCAGTCTTCCTTGTAACCACTAAACGTGCAAATCGCCCTGGTCTGCGAGTTCCACATGATGGGAGCAGTGATGGCAATCTCAGGATGAGCATAGCGTAGCAGTTGAAGAGCCCCATCAGCTACGTCACTTCCTAGCCAGCCAGGAAACTTGTGGAATTCATCAATTCTCCTGTTCTGGAACTCCTTCATGAATCTGTCATATTCATCATAGAGGAGGACCCTGCCAGGAAGCAACAGCGAAGGGCCACGGGGCAGCTCCACCACGACAGCGTGATCAATGACCGGTGCAGCGTCATTCTCGTTCATAGCCATATGGTAGAAGCATCCCAGCCTGATCTGGTGAGCGAAGTGCCAAAGCTCCGGAGGTGCATCGGCAGCAATCCAATCTTCGATGGAACTGGAAAGGACATCTTGAATCAACGTATATTTCCATTCCACCAAGTCCTCAAGATCCTCTTCATAAGAGTGGAGTTGATCATGTTGGTGAAGCTTCTCAAACCATCGGAAAAGCAACGCCCACCCACACATGTTGAACGGCTGAGGGAAAGCATGGACGAAGGTTTGGATTTTGCGGCCAGTGGTGTCCAACCTGCGAGCAAAAATCTGAGTCAGTCGGTGAGCCTTCAGACTGTCTAGGCCGAGGAAAGTGATCTGCACTTCATCGCCACACCGGGTCAGTTCACTGCCAAACCAATGGCTACCAGAGAGGATGGCAAACCACGTAGTGGAGTCAGGGTGAACCTGCGGGAAAGCAAACGTAGACTCATCAAAGTCAGACTCTTGTTCTTGAACAATTGCGAATGATCTTGCATGAGCCTCTTGATCCATGAGCAACCATTTCATGGCATAGAGGAGCTCGTCGGAGGCACACCAGCCATTGGTATTGATGGCAAATTCACACCTTTCTGAGAGATTGGCTCCTGATCTCAAATGCCATGTGACATGATCCGATTGAGGATGTCCACCAGCGAAGATTCTCTGAGTGTTCTCCACCCGGCGAAGCTGCGGATCTTGATGCACCAGAGAAAACACGTCACCATTCTTGCACTCATGTGATTGGAGACCATCAAACGTGGTCCCATTGATGCGCTGGATGAGGTAGGATTGTTCTTGCCGAACCACACGCGTTTGAGGAGTGACGAATCCTTTGAGTTCAATGACTTGGAGATCAATGATCGACGTGAGGTTCTCCAAGATAATGCAGTTCTGCGATGACCGCGGGTCAGATAGGACCCACCACTCGTGCTGCGGCAGCCGAACAGAGCGACCTTCAAGGTGGTGGAAACTCCACTGGAAGAATCCAAAACGATGGAGAATTCCGTGGATTTCTTCAAAGTCAGTCCCATCGGCTCTGGACGTGACAAACACGATCTGAGGGTCCACACAACACAGCACTGTGGGGATCGCATTCTCAATCTGTCCAAAGAGGCCATTCTCGGAGGCGGTCTCAAAGAACTTGATCAACGCAAGAAAATCATCTTTCACACTCTCCTGGTCAAACAATGAGTCCGGCACCTGGATCGTCTCAATCTGATCAACAGTAGCAAAAGGGCACGTAGGTGAGACCTCAGGATCACCAGATATGCTGTTGCTCTCTGCCAGATGGATGGTGGCGACAGTGGTTGCAGCGGCACATAGTTCCCACGACCAGGACAAAAGTGTCAAGTCATTGATGGATTCAATAGCTGACGCTACCACCGGTCCATGCCGAAGGGTGAACTGAGAAGCAGTATGTGTCGCGAGGGGGACACAAGAGGAGAGGAATTGAGCAACAGTCAAGTCTCCATTGCAAGATCCTTCAACATGTTCCGAACCACTGATGGGCGTGAGAACGAACTTCAAAGCACCACCGGCCATCGGGAAAGGTCGAAACGAAAGCCTTTCACAGAGAAGGCTAGCTTTGACAAGGATAAAAAGTTCCCTTCAACAACAATGACAGCATTCTGAGTGGTAAGACGACTGTTCCAGACCTTGTGAACAAGATTCTCAATGTTGAGATGTTCCTGATTGATGGCTTGGAGCCCTACAAGCAAAGCAAGAGCGGCTTGCGGGACCGAAATTGCATTGCCGAAACCATGAAAGGCCTCAATGGGATCCACTGGGAGCGAGACTCTCTTGACCCCCCCAAGTAAAGCAGCAATACGAGTGGGCTCAATCAGGGAAAAAGAACCCTCATGGACAACAAGCGAAGCGAAGATGCCCTTTTGGGCAAGATGCATCGAATCTAGTTCATGCTGCCTCCCATACATAGCACAACAGGTGGGCAAGGGTTCCGACCTCGAGGCGACCCTGTGCATCACAACATGTTCCCTATCTATCACGGTCGAAAGTCGAGCCTTCTTTGCAGGCGGCAGGAACTGGCGAGAACCATAGACCTCCATCATATTCTCCGTGAGGCGCAAACCATCCTGAAATTCCTGAGGCACAGCGAACGAGTAGAGGGTACTATGCCATGGGACCTTGACCTCGGCACAAAGGCTATACTGACGAGAATTCTGTTCATGCTCATGGTCGGCACGAATCCACACCGAAAGCCATCTATCTCTCTTGTTGTCGGAGAGATGGTGATATTGCACGACCTGTTGCCAGACACGTTTAAAACCCCCCAGCTTAAGAATGTGAGAGACCAACCCGAAGTGGTGATGCTGGCAAATCTCGTCGGCACATTCAAAGATCTGAAGGTTTGGTCTCAAGGCCAGGATGTCAATCACAGCCTCCACGAAGGCAAAACCAGGGTCGGAATTAAGCCCCTGTGACTTTCCCCCTTTGCTCCAAGAGACACAAGGTGGTGAAGCCGTTCCAACCGAGTTCAGAAGAAAGCTCACCTGATGCATGAACGAAATATCATCCACAGGAGTGCAGACTCCAATATGACTGCTTGGGTTCCATGGATGGGAGGATGGCGTCCTCCCCTGATGATACGGTGCACCAACCTGTCTAGACCATTGATCCATCGTGACTGGATCACTGTCAATGCAAACCTGCTGACCAAGAGGGGGCCATGAGGCATTCTCAAAAAGACACTCACACGCTTGGGACCAACCTCCAAAAGAACCCGAAAACAGGTGAAAAGCATTCACCGGCGATTCCCAGTCCCACTTCGGAGTCGGCGTCAGGCAAACATCCTCACAAAAGACAATGGCATCATCAGTAAAAGACTCAAACTTGCCGAATAGAGTGAGCGAATCACCCGACTCCCAACGCATCGATCGAGAGGACAATTTGGGAATGAACACTTCCCACAACACTTCATTCTTCTCCACAAATCCGATTCCAGGGCAGAAAAGGTTGGGAATAAGCTTCACACCGTCCTCAGCAATGTCCACAATCCTCCCTTGGAGGAGGCACATCCCTGAAAAGCAGACACGGAAGCCTGCCGTCCCGAGAGCACCAACCAGCTCAATCACCCGGGATTGCCAAGGTTCAACCAACTTCGAACGAATCATTGCGACCAAGCGGGGCATCACATCGTCTCTAAACCCAGTCTGAGGCACAAGTAGGCTCGACATCACAAGGACCGAGATGAAGCCTAAAAGAAAGGCGACTTTGTCGACGTCGCACCTAGGTCTACGAGAACCTAGCCAGCGACCCTGGGTGTCTCGTGCACCCTGAGCCCTGCGGCCTTGAACCTGGTGGGCTCATGTCCATTCTGTTCATTTTTGGTGGTCATCCAGGGTCCTGTCGTTGGCAAACGGCATTTTTATAAAAGCAGATCAGACAAACGCACACTCTGACCTTCTCAACAAAATTATTGCAGCATGGCAACCAGGAAAGTTTGTCATCCGTAAAGCAACATCGCATAAGAAACTTGAGGATGCTCGGAATTACCAAGAACTTCTCGAGATTCTGGGTAGATCAAGCAGCGGTGGCATGCCGACAACAAGACCTACCAGTATTCAAAAGTCAGATCTCGATAGCAGATAAAGTAATTTGCCATGAGCAGTCCATAACCCTGGCGATTTGGCTACTGTATATCTTATTGATCTCAACAAGACAACAGAAGTCTCAAAACACTACACAAAAATACTCACGACCGACATATGGCTCATTCGTAGCCATGATGTCAAGTTGGAACGCTAACTACTGTGATGTTCGCATTCAAGGAAGTGTATTTGGGCCGCCGCATTGCCGTCGCAGTATGGATATTCTCAAAGCAAATTCAATGGTCACCACGTGATCACATACCTGAAGTTAACGATCCTGGTGTCACATGGACAGAACTCGCAGTGAGCTTCATGCTCGCCACAGGTATTTCTCTACCCATCCCGATACAGCATACACGATGGAATGTTGAAGCTCTGGATCCAGCAGATACGAGAGTAACAGTTCTTCCAGGACACAAACGATCCTTAAAACTCCAAGCAGAGACCTTTCGCTTAATCCTCCGCCATATTGCCATATTGAATCCTTTGCACAGATCGACCTCATTCCCAATTACAAACTTCAGGATGCAAAGAGCCTAGAAAGACTATGCAGGTTTTAAGAGACAAATTTGTCGGGGTATGCCTTATCGACCTATACTACCAAATTCCAAAGCAACACTTCAGGCAATCATCGACTACCAGGCAGATTCGCACCATAACCCCCCGTTCAATACGGATGCGACCACTGCCGCGATTCCCTCACAATCCCACCACACCAAGAGATCCATTACGAACAGAGATTTAAAAGAACTGAAATGGAAGGTGTGAGATGCAAGTTACGGAAAAAGAAACCGTACGATGTAATACCAGATCCGTATGCCAATTAGCTTCTCTCAACAACATGCAGTGCAGTGCATAAATAAGCGAATTCATATGAATTCATCCACGTGATCCTGTCCTAGTCTTTTGTCGTGTAGCTAGTGTGATTTAACCACTGGGTCCATGACTGTCCATTTAATGTGTCCGTTGATACAAATCATACCTTCGTTGATTCGTTTCATTAGGCCTCTCTTCTCTGTTCACACCCTTCATACCCGGTATCACCGTATACCATCGTATACCAAGGGATGTTGAGGGTAGCGCGTGGAGTGTGTCCGCAAGTCGTGTTAGCCCTGGTCCTGTCGTTTTGACCCACATATGTAAGGCCCAATCCCCCTCAGACGGCCGACTTGGCATCGCTGGGTCCCGTACGAAGCGCCTTGAAAGAAGAAACGCCTTGACATGCCTTGACGCAGCGTCTGTCTCCAGGATGGTGAGCTGGTGGCTCTTGTGACGAGGTCGGACCTGAAAAAGCTCAAAGACTTCCCAAACGCCGCCAAGGAACGGCGTGGTGCTCGGGTTCGCTGGGCGCTGGACGTTTTTTGTTTCTCGTGTGTTTAGGATGGTCCAGAGATCTCCAGGGTTCCTTGGGCACAGAAAAGAAAGTGCCCCAGCTGAACCCCCCATAGACCCCCAAAAGTATAGATTGACTTGCCTATCTTGCCTTGATGAAACATCGCTTTTAAACGAAAAAATACAAAAGGATGAGGGATGCCGTGTTTGTTCAAGGCCTCACGTGGGGCCAATCTCACTGAAGGTCGCGCGGGCAATGCAAGTGTGTTTGTTTCGGAGACATTTACCTTTGGGTCATCTACTTACCCTTTGGAGCACTCGGAATATTTAAACAACATTGAGTGCTGAGCGAGATGTAATATAACCACAAGATACCATAAGATACGTAGATGATCACCCTGCTGGATCCCCATGTGGTTGATGCACAATCTTCTTCAGATCCTACTGTGTCTTATCTCAGAAGCCAGATGAACCTATTTGCATGTTCATTTATCATCTGACTGCATAATCTGGCTATAAAAAGAGAATTCACAAACCAAGATATGTCTTCATCACGTTTTCATGTGTTCTGTATGGAACATCAACCACGCTTGCGTCCTGTCACCCCCTCTCATTTTTCAGACCACACAGCGGTTGACAGGATGCGAATCGACAGCTGCTGGTGGGCGCCGCGGTGGAGCCGAAGGTCTCCGAGATGGAGCGCGTGCAGCGGTTGGTCGAGGCGCGAGACGGTCGACTTTGGGGGTGAAGGGTGTCTCCCAGAGAATATGTTGATAGGGGTAATCGTGAATATAAGGCGATGGCTTATATTTATAAATGTGCGTGTATTATTGTGTGCTTGTTCATGTGTGTTGTTTTGTTTATAGGCGAATAGTTTTGGTTGCAATGAGTTTGTATTGACTGAGAAAGGCACACACGAGACACTATATAGATACTAGTAGACATAGATGTCCTTTGGTTCTGGTTGGTTCTGAATCTACTCTTTCAGCACCCAAAGTGGTTCTTTTGTCGTTTGAGCAGTGATGTTTGGGAAGTCCTCTGAAGTCATAGCCGCTCTAAGGTGCAAGTCCCCACTTTCCTCAACTAGCTTTGAATGCTATGGTAGATTCACCTAGTGATTCACCTATATGTATGGCTTTTGAGCACCTTCTTCCTCGGAATAGCCGGCTTTCCAAAAAAAGAACGAGCTTGGCAGCTGAGCTGGCCAGGCGGGGATGGATGTGCTCTTCTTGGAGGTTCGGACAGCGGGTCTTCTCGAAGAGTCCGTGCATTCTTCGGTTTGATTTGAGGGATCTGCAGGGATCATTGGTTCAAGCATGTAGCCAGTGGCCAGTCTATGTGACAAACAAGTATCCCCAAAAGTGTGAAGGCCTCCCCCAAACACTGCACATCGCTGCAATACAGTCCTGTGAAGAACACCAAGCACTGCACATAGCTTCATTCATAAGTCATAATGCTTCATCTTGATCTCTTTTCCTTTCCGGCAAAACGGGTTTCATCCTGTTTTGTGGGATCTAGTCCAGTTCAAAGCGCCTGGCCACCAGGCTTCCCGAAGCCGCTTGGAGGAGCAAGCGGAGTTCATCCGCAAGGCGAAGCGTGCGCGAGCGAAACCGGTGGGATGAGGCCGGTACAGTCGAGAGTCTTACCCAAAATAGTTGGTCTTGCGGGGGTTCAGTGTTAACCATTGCCATGATTTGTTTGAGGGATTTGTGATACAGGTCACACTTTGTACTTCATGGGGGTCGTATTCTGACTGAATCCACATGCAGAGGTGAAATACCAGTTCCCCGGCTTGGACGTCGTGGCCGGCAACGTGGTCACTCCCAAGCAGGCAGGTGTTGTCGTGTGTCGATGCATGTGTCTCATGTGCTCATGAAGCTATAGGGGGTGGACCCCCTAGGGGTGGTACCCCCCTGAGTGATTTGTTGATGTTCTTTACAACAAAACACAGTGTTTTCGGTTGTGGTTTTCGTGGAGGGCGGAAGGAACATGGACCATCATGGACCTCCAGTTATTTTTCTCATGTTCGGAAGGGGAATATGATGGATTTTTTGTTATAAACGTGGTCTAACTTCTTGCTCCACGGTTTGTAAAGGGTATAGTACTGTATAGGTGTCGATCTCGGAAAGCGCGTATTTTTCTTGGCGCTGGGCGATGAAGCGGCACGTTTCTGTTGTGTCCTGGTTTTGCGATGTAAGTCAAGTCTGTGCAACTATGCAACATAATGAACATCCTACGTGACAAGTTATTCGACAGCTCCATAGCCGATCTTTTGATTGTGACCCATTCCATTCCATGTCAAATATTTCTGTGTCACAACAAGACTCCATAGGGATATGCATGTGATATGTGTCTACCATCGTTGATCCAAGCGTCCACAACGCAGGCCTCTCCGTTGATCCAAGCGGGTGCTGACGCACTGCGTGCACGGGCACCTGGCGGGCGAGCTGTCCTTTCGGGGCGCCCCGTTCTGGGACTGGACCGGAGGACCAGGCTCAATAGATGTTGGAAGCAGCGCAGCTCCAATAGAGCGATGTCTGGAAAAATAAATGTGATGCATCATGAAACGTTAAGGTCCACAAGGTATTTGACAAGGTCTGTTCTCATAGAACAAGCTTCTGGTTATACCTCTCTGAGCCTAGAGCATCTAATTGCAACTTAATAAGGCTTTTCTCCTTCGCGCGGCTGGCTCTGTGGTGGGAGAGGTCTTCTGTACAACTCCAGGCATGACCTCACAAACGTAAGGTTTCGATCGCACTTTTGACGGAGTCTTGGACAGCCTCCTGTGAGGTCGGCATGGGCTGCAGTAGCCTGGACTCTTTACCAGAGGACCAGCGAATGGAGAGAAGGGATGAGAAGGGTTATCAGGGCCACATTGGTAGTGCCAATGTGTGCAGGTGCTATGGTGCCTGTGCTATGGTGCCATGAATTTATATAGTTTGTTGGGCTTCACATTGTAAGTCGCCCCGATTACCCCACCGATCAACCTGCGAATCAACGGACAAACGCCAGGCGCCCGCTGTGGGACGGCCCTTAGGCAGTGCAGTGAGCAACAGCCTGTTTGGAAGCGAGACGGCTGGATGCCAGGGCGGCCAAGTAGATTGGTTTTCAGGTGGGGTTGCCGAAAAAGGCCTTGAGCTTGGTAGAGGACTACTTGTATGAGGATATGGAACCCACATGAACCCACCGTTCTTGGTTGATCATTTGATCATGGCTTGTTCAGATGGACAAACGACGCAGTCGGTCTAGTCACAATGGACAGTCACAATCCAATCACTGCCTAGCCACCCAACAAACGTACCACCCGACCCACCTACCATAACCAGCCAAGCAAGGAGCCAGACAAAGTCAAACAAACTGACAGTATTACTTGATATTATTCAGGTACATCAACGGTACATCCGCACCCGACACAAGACAAGGAGACACAGTAGACTCTAAACACGAGCACAGCATAGCACAGCGCTCACATACCGCCAAGAGAAAAAGGCGAGGCATGAAACACAAGCCGATGCAAGATGTGGGGATGGGTCTAAACCGCGAGGTGTGGCCCAGCATGTAGCTTGAGTATTGGTAGGTCAACCATGGTCGGTATCCAGGTGCCATGGCCCATGTAATCACATCCGAGGTCATGCCCTGCATGAGTGTTATTGGAGATCAAGGTCCCACCGTCCCACCCATGCCAAGGAGGACAGACTGCTGAGGGGAACAGACTTCCGGCAGGAAATCACATCTGAGAGCTGCCTGACCTGCCAACCACCTATCCTCCAATCATGGAAGTGGACAACCCGGTGTTTGAGGAGAATAGTCATCCTAAGGTCCTAAGGTTCATGCCTTCGACTTACAAGATTTGTTTAAAGAAGAGAGTTCCCATGTGCCAGGTGTACCACGTGGCTCGCTATGCCAGTGAGTCTTCACCTCAGGACGATGTCGACCATGTCTCGCAGCGTTTTAGCACAGGTGACCCCGAAAAGAAACGATGGGACGTATGCTGGCAATCCAGTATGCTTGTTTGATCTTGTTTGTCTTTAATGAGTTAATTTGAGACTTTTTTCGGATCCGTCATTGTTTTGGGAGACTCGTGAGATCCTTTGTCTAGGCGAGTTTCAGATGATGTCCTTGATATTGAAATGGGTGTGGGTCAAAGCCAGTGGACCCTTTCCTATTGATCTTCGACTCTCCTGCCCAATGCAAGAGAAATCGCTTTGAGGTTTAAGGTGCCGGTGATAGCCGATGGAGGCGGGTTCGCAGAGATGATGGGAAGATATGGGAAGATCGAACACGAATAATTACGCAGGGACACCAATGGCATCCAATGGCCAAAATCCAATTGACTCATCCGATGGTGGTCGTAGGGTACACGTGAACTGGCTGAACCTTTTGGCGAACTGATCCAACCTTCAAGATTGCCAGATCCAACAAGAACGAGTCGGCTTTTAACTTTTAACCTGCATTTCCCAGGGGATTGAACCAACGTTTGGGGAATTGGAGTTGGACCTTTGACCATGGGGGTGCTGGCCTTCCCAACTTCGCTGCATCAGATTTGTGTCTTATTGGAGAATACTGGAGTTACTGGAAGATGCTTTCCAGTGTGATAGAGCGAAGAAGCTTGCTGTCCGTGCAGATGCCAGGTAGATCAGCAAGGGCTTGGAATTGAGTATGGTGTGTGTTGTTATGTTTTTGTTTGTCCTCTCTCTCTCTCTCGCAAGGGTTAGATTGGGAGGGGTATTTAATTTTGGATGTGTTTGTTCAATTTTCTTTAGTTTTTTTGTTTGTTTTTCTGTGCTTGTCTTGCTTTTCCTTGCTTCTCACTGCTTCTTTGCTTTTCCATGCTTGTCCTGTTTTTCTGTGCTTGTGTTGCTTTTCAACTTGCTTTCATTGCTTCTTTGTGAATCCTCTTTCTTTCCTTGCTTTTGCTGGTTTTTGTGGCTTTGTTCTCCTTCTTGTCGTCTTTTTGTAGCGTAGTGAGTCTCTTTCGTAGTTTTGTTTCTATGATCTTTGTTGCTGTCGCTTTTGACTAGTTGTTTCTTTGTTCAGTCCTTGAGCCAGGCAGGCGTAATGAATGTTTGCTTGCTTTTCTGTATTCTTTACCTACTCTTGGTGTTCTGCATCAGTGGTGATGCACCGCCGTATTTACTGTACTGTTTAAACAATTTGCAGAGTGCTGCACCTGCCACGAGAGGAGAAAGATAACTTAAAACAACTTAACATAGACTACCTTTTTGGAATTTTCACCAGCTGTTACACATCAGACCACCACAACCCCATAACGGCGGATGCTAAGGGCCGCCAGGCTTTTGCCATCTCACAAAAGACTTGAATGCTTAGATCAGCGAGGTGTACAAACCGCTGACAATGTAACCTTTAAAGATGGAAGGGACCATTCGAACATAGTACATCTTCTGTGAGTCACCCGAGGTTGGATGCTAAGGGCCCCCAGGCTGTTGCCATCTGACATAAGACCTAGATTCCTACATGTTAAGATCAGCGCTCGGTGCTTCCCAAAGTGCACTCCGAGCTTCACACAACGCTGCTCACCCGGAAATCTGCATTTCCAGCTATACCAGCACCAACAAAAACAAGACACATTCTTTAGGAAAACAAAGCATTGCACCAACATAGACCCCAGATAGCAAAAACTTGCAACATGTTTCTGGACTGTGCCCTGCATTGGCAACAGCTTCAAAGCACGCCCAGGAACCTTTTTTATGCCGGAAAAAGCGCCGCGGTACAGCGCGGCGTGTCTTCACTCGCGCACAGCCAGCACCAGCACCCAGCACCGGCGCCCAATCTCCACCACGCACACAACGAGCAGCGGCACCCTGTGTCCGCCCCGCGCACAGCCAGCTCACAGCACCCAGCATCAGCACCGCAGCTAGCACCAGCACCGGCACCCTGTCTCAAAAGCGCGCGCAGCCAGCTCTTTGTTTTTTGAAGTATCCTAAGTAAGAACCCCATAGCTGTCGCTCTCTGGGGAAAAAATACATATCCGGAGTGAGTCAGGACATTGATCTGTCAGGTGTTGCGACCAGTGCAGCGGCGACTATCGCCCTGGCGCACGGCACTCAACTCCTCGAGTCACCAGCGGATGTGGGTTCAAGTTATATTACAGATGAAGACCGACTATTTGTTTTAACAAGCTTTGAGATTTTTCATTTCATCAATGAGTGCAAGAGTCTCCAATCAGTTGGTGTGGAAAAACAACACCGCTTGAGGGCACTGGAGTTTTGGGCAACTCGGTGCTCCCTCATGGGTTCTGTTTGTTTGTATTTGGAGGGTGCACACAGTACAGCCACATGGACAAAACACGACAAAACCAAATTGCATCAACAACGATAACCCGTGACCTGTAACAGTCAATGAAAAATTATCGTTATTATTGAGAAAAACCTTTACCAACCCCATCATCATCCACTGTTGCAGGGATGGGATACACCCAAAACATCACCCATAAAAACTCTCTCTTTGTACATTGGGATATCATGTTGCTTCGTCACCTTGAATGTCTCTGAGACTTGTCAAACATTGATCGCCCAAAACCACCAGCAAGGCTTGGTGCCTCTGCTGTCATGTGCGGATTGCTGTTGGCAGGGGACGTCCAGATCCGGCGCCAGCGCTTTCACCGTTTCGTGGTTTGGCCGTTTTTGCAACGGTTTCCAGTGTTTGGCCATCTCGATCATATAGAGTGAAGATACATATAGATACATCAAATCTGAGCCCTGCAGGAAGCTGCTACACCGTAAATATTCCGGTCACTCCCTTTGAGAACACAGACATCAAACAGCTACTACTTCCAGATGGCAAAGGTGAGGCTTGGAATGGGAGTGTTTGTTGGCGACATTGGAATTCACATGCAAGCAAGGCCGCAGCCTGGTGTGTCCCACGTTGGTGTTTGGGCCTCCAAACAGATCCATCCTTCTCCAGATTCAGCCTTCATTTGAGAGCTCAAAGCAAAGATCGATTGAGGCGGGAACCACCGAAAGTCCTGGAGATGCCTTCTATCATGATGGCTCCAGGCAGGATCGGGGTCGTTGGTGGTTGTTTTCTGCGGTGGGTTGCTGGATGATGGGTCCTTCATAGCCAGGGTGGTGGGTCGGCGAAGGGTCGTTGGGACCCTCGGAGACAAAGGTGACACAAAATCAGCATCCATGCGGTTGTTGCTTTGGCGCCCACTACTGATTTAATTTGGAGGGTGATTAGATGAATTTAGACGATATTGGATGGTTTATGATGGCGTTGAAGGAATGCCGTTTGGTTTCCGCGAGGCTGAAGCTCTACAAAGGCATGAGCTCATTAGAGGCGCCCGTTTCGGAGAGGGGCGTGTGGACACCATGGATGGGGGGCGTGTTGTAGCATTGAGAAGAGAAACATTGAATAATAGATGGAAAAATATGGACGCCCGATTTCAGAAAAGAAGAACTGACAAAAAATGCCATGACAAGATGCCAAGATTGAACAAAAACAGGTAAGAGCCTCTTTGATAAGGCCCTCATCAAAAGAGAAGGATAGAACAATACTTTAAGGAACCTTATTGCGATGGCCTCCCCGTAATGGCGATGGCCTCCAACCTACTGGCGATGGCCTCCATATTGGTTTTTTGGCCATAGAGTTCACGGATGCGTCATCCCTTGTGTTCATCCCTTGTTCCCCCAAAAGCGCTACTCAGAGGTGGTGCCTTCGCAGCTGGAGGTTGGCATCTCAGTGGACACCCACCGTGCTGGGCAGTGGACCAACGGAGCAACCCGAAACCGGAGCTCCGTTGAGTCCGTTCATTTGGCCACGGGTCCACCCGGTGTCCACCCTTCTTGTTTTGTTTGGGTGGACATTTTTGGAGGAAGATCATCTACAGTTGTATCCATGAGTTGGAAGCACAAAGTAGCAGCGCCGTTGAAGAAGGAGAAGAAGATCATGTTTCAGGTTCATAAGATGACAGTGAACGTTGGATTCAGTTAGTGGTGCCCCTGGTTCCTCCGTGTCGGTGCTGGCGCTGGTGACGTTACCGCGCTACAAACATTGCTCTTGCATTGTACTCTTGTTTTAAGCCATCAAACATCTATTTGATTGCTGCATCACCCCTCAGCTTGAGAGGCACACCATGAAAATAAATCAAGAAAAGTATGCAGAGAAACTCTGTTGCTTGTATCTGGTGATATATATATATATTATATCGGGTGCTTCGTTGTTTGTATCTGGTGTTTCTTGGGGCTGAGCCTGTGGTAGGTTTGAAAGCGTTTGATTGATGCTGATGGAAAAACGGGAGCACAAAATGGATAGGTTGAAGTTCAACATTGAGTTGCCAGCTATTTTGGTTGACCTTTGCAGCATGAGCTGAGCAAACCCCCAACGGTCCTTTTCGACCGGTGGGTCGGGTTGGGTCCGCCCGTTGCTAGCTTTACAAAACGCATTGAAGGCTTTGTAAGGCAAATGCCTGTCATGAGCCTAGAGGTAGACACGACGGTGAAAATTGGATGTTGGCCTTTCTACTCCGGCGGTCACTGTTTGTCTCAAGGCTGTAGGGCGCTGAAACATGCATCACTGTGACAAAGGCATTGGCGAATCATGCCTGCAATATTTTAGTCGCAACGGTTCTTCTAGTTTCGGTGACACGGCGCCAATCCAAACCTGACAAGCTGACAAAAGCCATGCACACAGCTACGGCAATTCGCAACAGCAACGTGAACAGTGGAGGTGGGCTGCTCTGAAGGAAGCCATAGTGAAGACACAAGTTCAAAGCAGGAGAGAGGCCGCCTGCGACAGAGGCTCCAAGAGCCCGAAGGTCACTTCAACATGCACGTGCAAGAAAAGGCCGACCAGTTCCAAGAAGTTATGACAGATCTTTGACGAGAACAGCGAGCTGCTCCTTTAGAACCAAGCTCTGCAGCAAAAGAACAAAGACTTAGAAGCCAAGAGCCAGAGAAGCGGGCTTGGTCTTCTGGTGTCCGGGCTGGTGGCGGGCCCGGGGCAGGCCTTGTGCCCGTGGAGCCTGTTGGGCGCCTCGCCATGTATATATATGTATAATACAACATAATATAATATATATTCTATAGACTGAGGCAAAGCAGAGCCATCGAGCGAAAGTTTACGAACCCCTGTGCGACACACTGTCTCCCTCTCACATATCATGTATATATATATATATATTACAACTTCTGACATTTCTATTTGATGGAGATAGGGACAGAAGAGAGCCATACTAAACCCTTGTTCCCTTGGAACAGACAGAATAAGAAGATATAAGAAAACAACAATAAGAACAAAGCAAGACGAGGAGGAAGGTCAAAAAAAGACAACATGAAACAAGAGGAAGATTTGAACGAGGCGCAGACAAAGTAGACAAAGGAAGAACAAAGCACGTAGGAACGGGTAAACGACTCCTCGCCTGATATACCCAACTTCTGGCAGTCGATGTAGTCAGAGACAAGCACCACGGAGCGAAATTTTACGAACCTGCGCCCGCGACACGCTGCCGACACCCTGTTAGACATAACTTCTGATAGTATGTTTGACTGTGATAATGACAGAAGGGAACCATAGAGCTATAGCAGGCCGGCCTGGTCGACGTACTTTTGCTGCTTGCTTGATCTGAGCAGGACACATGATGGAGCTGCCCTGACCACCCTGATCTTCCAGCTCGATGAAAGATGTGATGTTCGCGTTGCAACGGGTTGGGTGTTACCAAGAGAGCGCTTACCCTTTTGTACTGGCATGGCGCTGTGAGAGTGCGTGCAGTTCGTTGGAAGAGGAGCATATGGAAGAACCTGAGCCTGCAAAAGACGTTGATCCCAACAAGCTTGTGGAAGCACTTGCCCACAGACTCCGTCAATTGGATTTTAAAGTATTGGAACTGAAAGTGATGGAGTGTTAAGGCGCTGTGAACATTTTTTCACTAGACTGCCAGGCAGTGTTACAAAAACAAAGTCGTTTCATAAAAGGTGCTGCCACATCTGGAGCGCAACTGCGTACGATAAGTCTATACTGGAAGCTTGCAGGAAAGAGTGATGCAAATTGTGCAAGCCGCAGTGGCCACAGGTGAACTTAACCCGGTCCTCCAGGTTTTGTCTTCTCGAGTATGAAACCACCCCAAGCACATTCGCCAAAGAGGGCGGGCGTCATTGGTGGAGATTTGGATCTCTGCCATCGCCCCTCCACTGAGGCTAAGAAATATAGCCAGCAGGGTGAGGATGCAGGCCTAAAGAGGCTGGAGATCAGAGATGTTCGATGATGTTGGCCATGGTTTTGGGCCCCGCTTGCACTGTAGTAGTTGCAAAAGTGGAGGGTGCAAACTTGTGCAAACTATGATCACCTGGCGTGGACCTCAGCGACTTCGTTGGATCGACCCAGCCAGGTTTGATGGCGGCTGCTGTTGTGCGGTGGTGGACCGAGGGTCACGTGGCGAGCTGTGAGACGGGTCGCATACCAATGCGACGGGTCCCCCGAGTATTGGGGGTGATTCTCGTTGGCTCTTCCAAAAAACAGGTCTATATATATATATAATATGTCTTCTGAATTTTGCATTTTTGTAAAGACTATGAGTCTTATATAATATGTTTTCTTCTTATATATTCTATAACAGGTCATTCTTTGGCCCACTATGACTCGTGGACATGTTGGGTCATTCCCAGAGGGTCCTTCTCACTAAATGAGTTTTGATTCGGCAAATGCGTGGGTCCGGCATGTCGACGTTTTACGCGATGTTTGTGCATTGATTGTGCTACCCTCGGCATCCCATTCAAGGGGCATGCGACGATTATTACTTTTTGTGTGTGTTCTCAAGCTTTGGTGATCAATAGCATCAATAGGCGCCAAAAGTGATGTTCCAGATGTCCCCAAGTTTCTTCGGTGCAGCATGGTGCTGGTCCTCCGTGTTGGGGATGTCTTCGCCACCTCTACAAGTTCTTCGTTGTCATTGGCAGATGATGTTTTTGGATTTAGTGGCACCTCAGGTTGCCACAGACTTGATGGATGTTGCCACTGTCACCGACTCTCACCTGTCACCAGCAATTCTTATGGTTTCATCTTCCGGCCGCGAAACTGCAAAGCCGACGGGAGAAAAACACTCATCACAACTTGGCATCGGTCGGGTTCTACCAAAAACCGCCGAGGCCTGCCAAACCTCTCATAGCTGCCATGCTGGATGGCGTAAGAAAGGATTTCAAAAGGCAGGGACGGAACTGGGGGACGGAACCTTAAGACCGTTTTACCCGCCTTTTAGACCGGTGAATATGATTATTCAAAGGAGGAGTTCTTATTTCTTTCTGGTTTTCTTTACCAGTCAACTCAGTCAACTCATGTTTTTTTTAAACATGAAACTATATATGTCTACAGCTCGACTATAGACTATGATCGACTGTCCACAGCTCCAATCTCGAATCAAATCGTAAGATTAATCTGAATTGTGTAGAGGAAGAACGATTTGCAAATCATACTTTGCAGTTGTTTTTTTTTGCACATTAGAATTAGAGTTGCATGGTGAATTCATGTGCTTGCAATTTATCTTGAAAATCCAATGCCTTCGAAGCAAGCCACGAAAGCCACTCTTTTCCAACCTTTCGATTCCCAATCGTTCCAGGTTGGGTGCTCAAACAGTCAAGGAATTGCACGAAGATCTCTACACCATGAAGACTCGTTTGGGATGCCCAGGATCTCTACACAGTCTGTGACTCTTGCCGCGACGTCTGTGGATGCCTCGTGTGACGTCCGTCCGGTGAGATGCGTGACGGGTCTCCCGAGGCTTCCAAGTGCGCTCGGCCGCGGCCTTTACGGCTGGGCGCAGAGGCGCCTTGGCGTGAGGCGGAGGAAAGACAAGGAGTATGGGATGTATATGGATCTGAAGCTGTAGGATTGAGCATCAGTTGTTTTCATTGTTTTGCAGCCTCAATGTAGGATGCAAAGCAGATCTTTCACCCGTTTCTGTGTCACCCCTCTTGGATTGGCTTGCAGCAAAATAAGGATATTCATGCACTTGAAAAGTTTTTGCCTCCAGACAATCCCGGCCGGCTCTAGTCCTAAGTTTGGTGTGCGACATGTTTCAACTGCAGCCAGGCAGCCAGACTGGGCCACAGAACATAACATAACAAGTTGAGCGCAGGAGCCATCGATGGACTAGCTTGGAATCGTCGAGTGACACTGCTGGAACAAACAGTCCCACCATGGTCCCATCCATGTTTTTGTGTTAAAACGAACCACCCACTGTGTGGAAGGGCTTCTGAGGGGTGAGCGGATTGATCGCGAGTTGAGTGTGGGAGGGTTGAAGAATGGTGAAGATCAGTCTCCCACGTTTGTGTCCTCTTCATTTCTCTTCAACCAATCTGAAAAAGCACCACCTCAAGCAGCCAAGAGGGGCGAGCTCCACCGAAGAGGGAACCAACCCCACCGCCGTCTCACCACGTCTCACCGTTGCCCCCCGGTCTCACCAATGGGTGGGACCAGCGGAATTCGGGTGGGACGGCGAACTTGTGCTGCCGGAAACGGTCGGTGGTGCCGGTCGGTGAGTGCGGTCGCTCGGCGAAAAGATCCAACGAGTGCGGAAGACACCGGAAGCGCGACCTTTGTCACGCAGTCACGCGTGATCACGTCACCAAACACTTAGTTTTGTGGAGTGTGTTGGGTGATCCCATCGGTTTTCAGGGGCACAAGTGAAACATGGATAAACATGGTATAACATGCTGATGTTTGACCAGTGCTGTGCCAAGCTAGGCTTTTGAGGGTGTCCATTGGCTGGACTCGTTCTTCCTCGCAATGCCACTGAAGATCTTTGCTGCCTTCCCAACCATGGCCCTTCGTTGCATGAGAAAGCATGGACTACCCTACCATACCGTTGGGACGTTGCTTGGGAAATGGCATGGACATGGCCATGAAACAGACGGGGAAAAAACAGTATCAATCCCCCAACAAGAATCCACAAGCATCCTAAGTATGCCCACGTCATTCTGAAGACGTCCCAACCGGTGGTCCACTCTTCGGCCCGACCTTTCGGCCCGTGTGGTCGAAGCGAACTGTTCGGAACAGATGACCTGAATGAAGGGGTCCGCTCCATGTGCGTTTCACTTGATCACCAGCGTTTTTGAGGTCATGGGCCCAAAACCTTTGGTATGCAAAAGGGTTTTATTTGGACGAACCATGACCAAAATGAACCTGAAGAATCACAGATCGGAGGCCGAGATGATTTTGAGGGTGACTTTCAGTCTAATATCGATAAGTAGTTACATTTTCTAAACTAGATACTTGAATATGATGTTCACTGGTCATGTTGCTTTGTACTGTAATTACTTTGAAGGCCCCGTTTGGCCAGTCTCATAAGCAATCGGTGCACCGGTGCACAAAGCCAGCGCCATGGCGAGAAGCAGCAATGACTTTGTGCGACACCCAGTGGACTCTGACTCAGCAAGCGTGAGTTGAGTTGTCAATCAAAAATGATCTTGGCACGCCGTAAAGAAGCCTCCCTCTACGGCACATGGCATATGGTATGATAGGGTCAACCTACGTCAACCTGCCACCCGAACAGGTTCATGTTTGATCCAAACATATCCAAACCATGTATATATTATAACTTAAATTGATATCGATTCCAGTTCAAATTCTTGAGGTGCGCGGACCCGGCCGTGCGCGCGCAGCCTTTGAGGTGGGGACCCAGGTTGAAAATGGGTGAAAATAGATATCAGGTCTATCTAGCAGTACTCTCTCTCAGATGATACTTCAGGTGCTTTCTTGCCCGTGGTGGTGCCACCTGGCGATACGCTAATTTGGAGGAACCTCCCAAAGACCTTTGGAGGGACTGGCCACTGCCACCCTGACCGCAAGGCCGAGAATTTCGGGAAGGACTATATCTCGTTGCGAAAAGGACTGAAAACCATCGCCCAGCTTTCGGTATGTGTCGGTGTTTCCAGTGCGTAGTGTTCGAGGAGGTTCTAAACTTGCAGCCCCCGCAGAACTTGCGGCCCCCTCAGTTTGACTGCATGGCCATATAATATATATATATATGCCCCCCCAAGAAAATAATCACAATATACCTGAATCTTCCTAGGGCTGCACTTTTTGCGCCTCTAACCTAGAAGGCGCCTCTAGGAACTGAGAGGCAAGTTTTTTTGCAAGAGGCAATTCTTGGTTTACATAGATTTCTTCGCAGTTATGTTGATAGAACATATGATAACCATGAAACTTATGCACTTAACATATAGGGAAAACACTACAAACCCCGAACCATGAAACAAAACAAAAATTGTATGAATTCAAAAGATTAAACACATGATAAAACATTAAGCACATGAAGGAAAAGCAAACACACAGCGAGCACACAAAACATGAAACTCGATTTATATGAACTGCTAATAATTGTCCACTTGGATTGGCCTGCGAAAAAGGAGCCCCACAAGTCTGGTTTTCACCCTTCAAAACCTGCATTTCAGGCAAGTCGAAGCGGACTTGTGGGGGTCTGTTTGCAGGCCAATCCAAGTGGAAAATATGATAAACACACATGAAAACATCCCTACCCCACTAACCATGGTTTTGGGGGGGGGACCTCCCAAAATGTAAGTTACGATTTTCGGGGGGTCCCCAGCCCAAAAAAAACTGTAAGTTAGGGACCTCCCAGGTATGTACGGTGAACTGTTTGGGAGGGGGTGGGGGGGGCCCAATAAATGTAACATTGGGACCTCCCACGTGGGTAACTTACATTTTGAGACTTCGGATGTCTACTTAATTATTGCAGGGGGGGGGCAATGAAAAATGTAACTAAGTGATCTTGAGGCTGCAGATGACTCTGCTATTTGCATCTATTTGCACTGCCACAAGCCATTGGCTTGAACAAATGCAGAAAGTGGCTACACGCATACTAAAGAATACAGAGATCCTCCACATCTCACCGAGATGATTCGATCTACAGAGAGAGAAAAAGAAAGAAAGACTTCCATAGCCAAATATTCTTGCTCCATCTTGCTCCGCCATGTCGGCCGAAGAGTTCTCCGGATGGTCTTTGGAATCGCGGATGCGTGAAAGTGGCAGCACTGCTGGTACGATTGATTGTCACGCTGCCGCCATTATAATATTTTGGAAGCGCGAAATCACATACTCACATATAAAGCTTGTTATGTCAAGGAAACTTAAAAAATGTAGCCTTACCAGGAGAAGCACACGTGGCTCTCACTGTCAGAAAGAATGTCTTTGTTCTTTGAACTCATGGACGAGATCGAGAAGAGCAAGAAGACGCACCACCACAGCAAGGGGGTCTTCCACCGTATCAGTGGGCCACTAGGCTTGGATAGCCTAGAATGCCATAGAATGAAGCAGCTAGGATACTGCATGAGCCCGTTGAGGCACATCTGAATATCATTTAATATCTCTACATGTCCTGCTCAGGTTCATTCCTGGCCAGAAGGACAAGGATGGCGTGGACCTGGGCCTCAAATCACTTAGGCAGTTCATCCGGCAGGTGGATCATGTCGTCCCGAAGATGCTGCTGGCAAATTAGAGATGCTGCATGTTTTGGGGTTTTGAGGTGCTTGCTGGGTTGAGCACCGCTCAGCATTGCAGAGCAATACGCGAACGCAATGCATAGACAAAGCAGAAGCAGAATGAAGCAGAGAGAAAAAAGAAACAAGGCTGTTTGATGCTGTTTGCATACTTCGACATACGTCAGCATGGAGATTTTACATTTTCCTATGACAAAGGAAAAATGTAAGCTTACATTTTTGAGGTCCGAAAACATAGGAAAATGTAAGTTACATTTTTGGACGTCCCCCCCTCTTAATTTGAGGGGATATGAAAACCACATTAAACACATGAAAGCACAGGAGAGCCACATAAAAACATGAAACATATAAAAAACACGAAACACGTAAAAAAATGAAAGTACATGAAAAACATGAAAGCACATGAACAACATGAAACATCAAAAGCATGAAAACACATGGGAAAAACGAGAGGCGGAACTTCCCGGGTAAGAGGAGGAACTTCTCCGGTAAGAGGCCGAATTCCCCGGTCAGGGGAAATGGCGTGTCAGCTTCCGTCCCGTGTCTTTTCGAGTTCAACCCTGATGGCTGGTTTGACGATAGTGAAAGAAGAGAAAGATGTGGACAAACTTGATGGTGATGATGCAACCCTGATGTCAGAGCTCCAGCGGCTGCAGGTGGGGCTGTTCGTGAGTTTCTATAGGTGTTGATACTCACCTCTAGTCAGTGGTTTCGCCTGAACATTTCCTGGTTAAACATGTTACCTTTGTTCTCTCCCGGTTGCAGCTCAGGTTGCACATGCAACAAGTGCCTACTCCCATGATTTCTGCCTTGAAAGACCTCCAGACGCCAAACACCTCGGAGAGTTACGCTGGGCCTGATGATGAAACTCAAACAGCCAAATAGTTGATTTGGGTTTGGACGTAGTTGCTAGCAAGCATGATGAATTTCTGTTTGCTTGGGATTGACCGATAACCTTATTCCCTTCAACCAGAAAAACACAAAAGGCTGTTTTTTTCTACAGCAAGCGGCAATTCTTGAATGGAGAGGCTAACCTTTGAGCCTCGTTGTTAAGAGGCTGAGAAAAGCAACCACCGGAGGTTCAAGTTATATATCAAAAAATTCAGTATAATGTTTGAGCTTCAGGAGTGGGCATTTGGAATTTTCTTTGGATGTGATTCTTTGCGGTTTGCGGGACGCCTCCTGCTGACATCGTCTCCCCAGTAGAAAAGAATAGAAAAGACAACCTTGTGATATATTATATGCTTATATATCTTGTATACTGGCGCTGGATTGCGTACTTTGACACTTTGACTCTTTGGGAACAGTTTACAATCAAATGCAGAGCTTGAGAGCAGCAAGCAAGGCTTCCTAGACTTACCGCCCCGCTGCTGGAGTTCATTCCAATGGAGGGGAGGGATGCATCAAGATTTAGATGATTCACACATGTTTTTTTTACCATGATTATCCAGAAAGTAGGAACACAACAGCACAAGAAGCCAAGGGTACCTAAATTCAATCTCACACTTGGTTGAGTTCTATTGTCAGGTTCAACTATGATTCAAATCTTTATTGATCCACGTGCAAATGATGTTGACCAATGGCAAGAGGGTTTACTCTAATTCCTCTAGAGCCAGTCAGTGCCATACCCCGCTTGGTGAAATTGTTCGTTCCCTACCGTTTTCAAATTTGGAAGGAGAGAGCTTGACACTGCAACCACATGACGGCGAAGACATGGACTGGGTGCGATGGCACTGTCAGAGTTGGGCCTTTTTAGTTCATGGTAACCTGTTTTTTCCGTGTCAAACGTGGTCGAATTGCATTCTGGAAATCCTAATAGCAGAGTGGTTGATCTCAGACATGTTTTGATCCAGCGACCAGAGTGTTCACAGCTGCAAGACTGCACGACACACCATTTGCCTGTAGGCTTGGGGCGAAAGCAAATCTGGTTGCGGATGGGTTCCCCGCAGATTTTGGGAAGTCAGGGCCTAAGTCGCTCAGAATTCTGGCGCACGACACAGCAGGCCATTGAAGATGCTCTTGGCACACCCTCCACCTGTGACCGAGCACTTGCCCGCATCTTCACCGGTCATAACACCGACATTGCCTTTATGGCTGGCTACCAACTGGCCAACACTTATAACACACACATACCACCTTCCACTGCATCACCACCCACACCCCTTGAGAACAACTTAGCCCAATGGTACACCAACCAGGGCTGGACGCCCAACACCAGCACGGCTTCCACTTGGCAACACGACCTCGCACACCTCACCATACGTGGTCCACCACACAGCCCACAACCTCAGGCCACCACTCCAGACACTGCACCAGACCCACCCGCACGGCATTCACACAAGCTCCGCGTGGCATGGCGGGCTACACAATAACAAGCATGGGCCACTTCCACTCGAGTCGATGCCACTGAAGCACAACCATCACCCTACGACGAACAGCGCATGCAAGCCGCGCGCAAAGCTGCGCTACCCAGCACCCACCGCTTCAGCATCCTGACCGGTGGGGTTATCGACAAAGCACACCATGCTATAATGACCACCCAAGGCCCACCCACAGACATCGCTAAGCGATGCTACGACTGCCCCGAAGTGGGCAACGCAACCTTGCTGGCACTGCACAGGAAACCCACCACCCATCCCAACTCCTGCCGACCGACTACAGGCCAGACTCGGTTGGCCACGGTTTGGTATGCATCAGCAGAATCCCCCACACCATGACTACAACGAGACCGTCCTTGCGCATATGGTGGCAACGCGCACCTACCTCCTGACGAAGAGGTATGATACACCCGAAGAGCCAGCCGTTACGACACAGCCGTAACGGCATACAATCACGGCCTGCCCCCTGAACTTGTTCAGCGGCGGGCTGTCGTGGCGGAATCTCACATCCGGCTGGGTGGAGCCTGCTGGGCCGCCTGAACTGACAAAGGGCCGCCTGAACTGCCACGTTTTGACACTGAAGGAACGCGGTGGCTTTGATATGCTGGACGTGTCTGTTTTTGAAAATATGCAGTGGATGTGAACAGCTGCTCTTTTCGAAGACCTCCAGGTTTAACCTTTGTGCACTTAAGAATGGGATGCAACCTCGGGGACGCAGGACTAAGTATTGACTACCTTAGGTTCAAACTTCAAGTATGTCTTTTACTTACCACACCTTGAAAGAAGGCAGTGGGAGGCTGACCAATGAAAAACAATCAGTTTGTGCTACAAGGTCAGGTACAAACTAATTTTGGTGTAGATAGACTTTTGAACTTTGGAATGTACAGTATGTTGTACAAACATGCCTTGACAGGTAGTATGCTCATATTTGTTCTACTTTGCCTAGTCGGCCATCTGTACCACTCAGTCTGTACACCTGTGTATGGGTTTGTGAGTTCACCGACTTCCGGAGTTCATCTTTTGGATGGCAAGAATGAAAGGATGCAAAAGCACAAAAAACAGAACACAAGAACAACGGGACGCTTTGGGAGTTAGGTCCACTCTTGGAGGTGAAGAGTGGAAACGTGACCAAAACCTTGGATTGGGGACATCCCACTCAAAAGGAATAACTGAGAGGGTCAGTGGCCACTGAGGGGGTCACATGGCTTCAGAATTGAGGCCCTTCAGGAAGAAACTGCTCCATCGTCCAGGTGGGAGCTGCTTTGAGTTGCCACACTGACCGATCAGGTGAAGTGGTTTTAGGTGTTTTTTTGTTTCAAACGGACGGACGTTCGAACGTGATCACATGGGAAGCCATCAAGCCAACCAGGACGCAGCTATTAGTCTGTACAGGGGTGAGGTTTCCATCACATGATCCATCCAGTCATGTTGCACAAAACAATGCACAAAACCTCTGGGTTCACCACCCTTCCCTGGCATTCATTCGAGGTCGAAAAAAAAAGGTTCTCAACTTGGATCCCCAACGATCCCAAACGCCCAGCAAAAAGATCCTGATTTGCTGTGCCTTGACCCAGATGGGAAGGAATGCCGCGTGCTGGTGCTGTATGCTTCAACCAATTCGCCCAGCGGGGGAGAAGGGACTGAGGGGCAATCCTACGAAACATGATGTGACTTTTGGCAGATCCGGAACCTCCTCAATTGTTGGATTTGGCCGAAAGACATGTATGGAAGTTTGGCTGAAAGCCCGGGCATGAAGAGTACTCCAATGTCCCTTTGTCGCTGAGTCCCCCTATGAGTGGTGGAGATGGCCCTAGTGGTGTTGGCTTTGTTCAGGACTTGCGATAGCTGTGAAGAGATGAAAGCCCAGATTGAGGTGCAGCATGCGGCAGCATGGGTCATCGGCCGGCATGGTGCTTGTTCAAAAGTCTATGGTGCTTCCGCTGTCCATTGGTGTAAGATGAGTTTTCTAATATTGATTATTAATCATGTATCATAAGATATCATAAGAATTACTATAATTATACAGAGCCAAGCAAGCATTTAAGAATTCATGGGTCGAGACACCATAGGTTAGAAGGGAGGGGTCATATTCACTATTCTGGCCTCTGGCTTTTCGGCACGGGTCTTGAGCTTATGGAGGACGCAGACGTCCTTGTTAAAGCGGAAGTAAGGCCTTCGAACATTAGACCGAAAGCTTCTCTTCGGAACATTCGCAGCCGTTCCAGCGTTCACGAAGCGTTCACTCGTCCAAGAAGTTCATCCGCGCCTGTGGGCGAAAAAACATCGTCGTTTGGGTCTTTCCTTCGGCATCAGACGTTCGAAAACCCCAGACGTGTGACCCAGACGTCTCTGAGGCAATGCGAAAACAGGCTGAGGAACTCTTGAAGCTCAGCCAACGTGGCAAGGACGGTGGGACCCACCGGGGACCCACCGGGGACCCACCGGGGACCCTCCGGTCTGAACCAACGTACTCACCGACTCACCTTACAGACTTTAGAGAGGGCTTGGAAAGGAGGTTCATCATGTTCCTCATGGGTCATCCAACAGAATTTGGGTTGACAGACAGGTGAAATTGTTGATGTAGGTTTCTTGTCGCATGCTCGTCTATGTTTAGCATTGTTTAGCTGGATACGAAGGTCGTTAGGTGATTGGATTTGCCATGCCAGATCCTTGTCGCATTTTGCTGCTTCGGCACAGGAATGTGGAACTTTTCAAATACTGCGAAAAGATGTGGAGGGTCGTTTTTATGTCGTGGAGGCGGGCGCGGCGTTTTGTAGAGCACCGACAGTATGCCGTGTTTGAGTAGATTAGATGCTGATTCAAGAACGGCCTCATCTATGGCGCTGCCACATCAATTGAAGGATGGTCAATCTTGGTAGTCTACATCCCTCATTTTGTGAGGACCTGTTGAAAGGAGTGTCCTGTCGAACGCAGCCTGTGGGAGTGTGGTTGTGCCGGAGAGTAGGCGCCAAGGTGTCTCGATTCCCTTGAGTGCGAATCAACTTCCAATACATCCCAACACCGCCTAAGAAAATTTCAGGCATTTGTACCCACTGGGGATGCCCTTGACTTTTGGCAAATCTGAGATTTGCTGGCCCAATCACTCATCTACGTGCAGGCTACGTTGCCCGGTACCGACCACAGAGAGATCTTTAAGTGGTCCGGATACTCAGGAAAAGAAGGGTGGAGAGACACAGTTGTTGCTAATTTTGAATGATTGAGAGAGAAGAGAGGTTCTTCAGAGATGGATTCCCATCATGCCTTGGATTGTTTTGGATGGGTCAAACAGGGAAACGCTTTGCTGGAGACATCGAATTCGATGACTGTCTCGTGTGTGCTCAACGACGAGCTCCTGTTCTGGGTTTCACCTAGAGGTTCCCGGCATGTGCCCAAAAGATCCCAAAAGGAATTCTTGGAATTGGGGAGAAACAACGATGGCTTTCTCCCCAAGAACCACAAGTCCACTCCACCGAACAACCCAGTTGGAGGGCAGGGAACAACCCGGAGTTCCGGTCGGAGAGACGCCGAGACGCCGAGACGCCTCCGCGGCCGCGCGGCGGAGTTCGTTGGTGCAAGCAGCTTTTCAGCCCATGGAAACCGGTAGAGCTTTTTCGACATATGACATGCTTGACAACTCCATTTCCTGGCCCTCAAACGAGGCCGACCACCCGAACGACGGATGAAATGACGGGCTTCACATGGCTTCGTAAGCAAAATCGCCAGGTACTTCGACCAGGCAGAGTGACCCGGCCTTGGATTGAAGGCGCAGATCATGGATTGAAGACAAAAAGGAGACACTAGTCACTAGACTCTTAATTAACCGAAAACGTGAAGATATCTTACAATCCAAATGGGGGGTTTATTGATCAAGAGTCTACATCTTAAAGTCGTTGGACCATTTGGTGACCCTTCCCAACGGGGGGTCAAACAGATGTGTGTTGTCGAAGATTCAGTCAGGAAACAAATCAAACTGCCAGTGTTATATACGACCCCCAAATAGATAGAAAGTAATAGTGATTTTAAAATTTTAAAATCTATTTGGGGACTGACTCTTGGGGGACCCTTTTGAACATGTTCAACAGGCCATTGTCTTGTCATCGCGGCGGCCTGGCGTTCAGGACCGTGATTGTCAGCATGCCCAGAAGGGCAACGAGCCATCACGGGGTGTGCCAAGAAGAAGTGAGCTTAGCTTGAGAGAAGAGGGAATTTGGGTCAAAGCCAACAGGGAAACCATGTTTTACACGCTATAGGCTATAGTTGTTCATAGTATTTAATTTAACTCTTCACTATTCACCACAGCGTATAGGGTTTTGACCCACGGCCAAGTGACAGAGACTTTGACTTGCCAAAAGGGATTGTGCCTGAGAAAGGAGAACTAAAAAGCACGGGCGCTCTCTTCTTGGATTGAGTTGTCAGCATGGCGAGCAATCATTCAAGCAAGACGTTGTTTAGGCATAAATTGTTGGAGAAAGCATGAGTTTGCATGTATTCGTCTAGGCCTTCCATCTCATCGTCCATTGCTTGATTCCTTTGGCAGCCCATCTCAGCAACCAATGTGTCTAAAGAGTGAGACGGGAATGTGAGCCAGTCACATCAGTCACCAGCTTCATGTTTTGGATGCTATGATTTAGACAAACATTTTGTGAATTATTGGAGCATATATATGAGGGAAGTACGTTTGTTGCTCAAGATACGAGCATATACGAGCAATGAGCCAGGACTGGAAACCGGTCATGTTGAGTCTGCGCCGACCAAGTCCCCAATGGAAACACTACGTAACCACATAGTTTCGACCTCTCTCCAGGCTTTCAATGTTTGCAGATTTGTTAACACCTGAGATCCACCGGAGAGACCTCTGGCCGACCTTTGTCGCCCTATGAAGAAGCATGCCGTTCTGCTGCTGACGAGCGCAGTAGGTGCCATTTCTCGTTGCCGATGGTCCGAGTTTGAGCTTTGAGCTCCGTACTTGCCTGCCTCATGGGTGGTATGCAACATTAGCTTATCAAAGAATGAAATTTGGGTTTACCAGTGTTTTTGTTCTGGGCAAGATATGAGCAGATTTTCTTTGAATCCACTGTGAGGCGAGATGATTCACTTGCCTCCAATTGATTCCATGCTCAGCTGGTTCTGGTACAACACGCACTTCAGGTAGGGATATCATAATAGAAAGACATGCGACAACGGAGTAAGTGATGTACTGCAAGTAGTCGACAGGATTTGACAAACTATCAGGGTCTACATCCCGCCTACAAAATTCTTTGGTCTCATTGCTGATGATGGCAATGATCGCAATAGTTTTGAATGTTTTTGATGTGTGGTATCTCGTTTGCCATAGTCTGTGGTGTTTGTAAGGCATGCAGAGATGCATGTGCAAAGTCAAGATTGAACCACACGACAGCATTGTATGAGTCCGTGTTTGGTGGACTTGCTAGCATTGGAAACCGCGCAACTGCCGACCAAGCAGTGTCACCTTGCAGCTGGTTACGGTTATGGATCTGATCAAGCTGGATATCCTGAGGATGAGGACACCATAAAGATCCGTAGAGAGAGCTTTGTTGGGCACAGTTCTACGGGCCTCCTGCGCTCCCTGTCTTTGGATTCCTGGAGACACACACACACTTACTGTAATGATCTCTCTAGCCTTTAGCAATGTTTTCCGCGTTGTTTGTGATCATGACCGTAAACACTCCTCTTCAGCATCGGGTCCTCAAAGTCGCCACATGGAGCTGTAGGTGTGGCTGCCGAAACATGGAACTGTACGGTGGCACAGGTGCGATGTCTCTGAAATGGGGCGCGGCTGGCTGACGGGCCCCAATCCGGCGATGGCTGGCTGACCAATGTTTGCCATTGCAGAGCAACAGAACTGACTGGGATTGTCAATCTAACAAACATGGTTTGGGTGTGTTTTTGTTGACTCACATCCATTCAGTTCGTGGGGAAATCAAGGAAAAAAGATCCTCTTGACCAAGCATTTGATACCATTTGACCATTTGTCATCTTGGTCATGGGACGTTCTTTCAATGTTCAAGCAGGGTTTGCCTATTAATTGGTGCAGCAGACACCGGTTTTCGAGGCAATCTAATCTAGTCAGGTCTCCCACGCACGCGCAAACCTCAATTTTACAGCAAGTCACCGGACTTGACCAAATCACATCAGGAGTCACCTGCACATCTTCACTTGAACTGCAGCGGGTGCCAAGCTCAGCAAGATGAGACTGAATTTGGAAAGGCCAGTAATTACAGTACATCCTAGATAAATTCTTTCTAGGTCCTCAGCAGGTACATGTGTTTGCTTCTTGCTAGGGGGTAGGTCCTGCGAGGTTTTCACATCCCTTTTCTCCTTTATCTTGACATGTTCCAAGAAAGCTGTCTTGAGTTGCAGAAACAGATTGCTCTCTTGAGTCCTTCCCACCGACAATGTGACAGTGTGAATTTGCAGAGTTTGGACGCTGCTCTTCCTGTCATGGTGAAGCGTGCAAGGTTTCGACAGCCGGACACAACGGCCTGATCGTCACGGCTGTGATGAGGGCTGCATGTTATTTCCATTTAGGTATAACCAGTGAATACCAGTAACCTAGCTTGTGCTCAGCAGGGAGCTAGGCAGCCGGAAGTATCCATATTCCCCGTTGAGCAGGCAGCCAAGGAGCTATAGGGAGTTCCCCAACCCCTTGCTAGTAACAGTCGGAAAGAGATCATGCTATTATTTTGGGGAAAGGTCTGATCATCATCCACTCATCCACTCGGTACCTGGGACACCAAACCCCAAGCGATGAACCACTGAACTGTCCGTGGACCGCAGATGGACCGCTGCGCCGGTTGCGGGGGACGGACAGCGGTCGAGCCGCGGTCGGCCGAGGCAACTCTTTGTCCCGATGCACCACAGCGACAAGCCCCCGGTGCGAGGACTCGGGAGGACGAGAACGGGACCGAGACGAAATGTAAGACTCCAGTGTGACGACCTAGATGGGGGTGGTTGACCTGAGGTCAATGTAAGTATCTAATATATATTATTGCACACATATCGGTTTGGGACTTGTTGCTCTTTTTTTCTTCCAGACGACGTGAAGACTTTCTTCGGATTTTGTGAGTTGTTATCGAAGGCTCACAACTGAGCACCCGACATTCTTAGTGCTGGTTTGGAATATATTCATATATAGTTATTTATCTATTTCTCCAATCCTTGTTGGAAATGTTCTGTATAACCCACTTGACCGTTTTTTTGCTGTGTATGGCTTACACTGTTTACAAGTCACCCACCAGTAGACTATATCCAGATCGGTAGACTACATCTACATGTTTCAACTTACCAGAAATCAGCATGTTGAACTTGAGTTTCTTCCAGCCGTCAGACCACCGCCCAGAGAAGAAGCAACGACGCTTCAGGGAACCGTGCCCCGTCTTCTCGGACCCTCGGTGTCTGTCGGTCGGTCCTAGGCGTTCACGGAGGTGTGGTTCCTGATGTGTGGCTGTGCCTTCGGCCTGCTCCCCTGTGGGGGGACAGTTGGATTGGTGAACATGCTCACGTGTGGCGTGCGTAAGCACGGTCCCCTGCAAGAGGTAGAAAGAACTGCATGGTATCATGGTGTGGAATTGATGTCAGTATTTATGAAGACATTTCATGACTTGAGAGTGTGTTTGTTTGAGTCAATCAGGTGCCGAAGGGTGAATGTGTCACATGCCACGTCACTTGCCTTACATATATGATTGGAGAAACAACTTGTCAGCAAGAAATCATTTACCCATACACTATATGCATGATGCTTTCCAGGCTTCAAGCACGTGTTGCTACATACCCAAGAAGACTAGTGCATGTGTGCATTTCTTGTTTTGTCTTCTCCTAGGCTGCATTTTATGTGCTGCTTTAGCAGCGGGTCTTACGCCGCTTGGCCACGTGAGGGTACAGTATGTGTGGACGTGTCAAAGTCTGACCTCATTGCAAAAGTTCTGACCCAAGGTGAGCTCCAAGGCGTTCTCAATAGGGCTTGGGCGATGTCTCGTAGAAGTTGGACGGTTTCGTGTTTCGATCCACTGATCAATGTTCCTAGGTGGCATTGCTTGCGTGTCACGAATGAAGTTCCTGTTTGTGTGCAGGATGATTAGATTGCTCTTGGCTGGAATCCCATGTGATGGGTTTATAGAGGGATTTGAGCCAAGAGTTCTGGGGGGGGGTATAATCGGTTGGACTAAAACCCCGCGAAGGCTTCAGGTCCAAGAGGGATGCCAGGACATACTGTAACCCAAATGAATGAATATTCATCTTGGTCAAGGAGATCTTGGGAGCTTAAGGCCACACCGGGTTTTCCACTTGGGCCCGGTGAAATTTCAGTGGGCAGCCTGGCTATGATACTCCTACCTACTGATAGCTATACTGATAGGAGAATCTGTGCTATACTTGTTCCTTTGTTTTGCCCATCAGGGGTGTCCTCGATTCCTCGAGTGCGCGTTGTTTTTGCCCAAAGCACGATTGTGGATCGACCTTTGTCAGGTTGGGTTTGACCTCCATGGAGGAGTTTGAGTTGAAGGCACGCAGTGCGGCACGCGGGGCCAGATTCGATCTCTTGACGATGAGAATGATGAGATTTCAAGGATGATTTCTAGGTTCACATGCTGCTGATCGTGTTTCATGTTATGGATCGACACATGATCACGCTGTCGAAGACACTGCTCCATGTTGATCCCAAACGTGTTCAAAATCATCTCGCGAATGTTCGATGGAGTACCCCAGAGATGTAAATACCATTAAACACCTCATGGCTACCGAGGCTCGGGACTCCACCACTTGATTCGGCAACACCGGTGGCGGGATGGGATGGGTAGAATCCCAGGAAAGGAGTCATCTCCTTCACTCTTAACCTACAAGAATATGCTACAAGAAGAGTTGCGGTTGCTCAAAGAGGAGGGAAGGTCAAGAAAGACATAGGTTTTTGCATGTTTTTCATGATGTTTGGATCGGTCCTGCAATTGGCTACATGGCCAGGTTCTTTGCAATCACCTCGTTGATGAAATCGAGCTGTGCGCTCAGAGCCGGTTTGCAGTAGAGATGCACTGGAGCCTTTCAAGACCAATCTAAATGCCGAAATGTAACATCGTTATTATACAGGGCCAGTGAACCTTAAAAAAGATATTTTTATAATTCCTTTGACTTAAATGTACATCATAAGAATATTATATGGGCATCGATCTAAAGGTCCATGAAAGGAGTTTCATATGGAACAGCCATTTCGGTTACTAAGTACCAACCGGGCGAAAGATCGCGCAAGTTAAACACAGGGTTCGCGAAAGTAATCTTTTTTTTTCGCGAAAGTTCATGTAACCATGTATGTTATTTGTAGGTAAAGGGACCCTTATTTGTTTGCTTACTGTGATCTTTTCAGACCACCAGCTCAGAAGGAAATCAGAGTCTTCCTTTAACTACTATATATACCCATGTACCCGAACTTCTTCTGAATATGTAAGATCATACTTCGCGAAAGTTCGCGAAAGTTAAACATGGGGTTCGCGAAAGTAATTTTTTTTCCGCGAAGAGGCACTTTCCAGATGAAAGGAATTTAGATCAACCACCATATATATATATTATATATTCCTAAGACTATAATTACATATAATACATTTGATTCCTTTGGCTTATGCTCTACAAAGATTTCAAAGAAAACCTCGTGCCAGAAGCATTCTTGGCAAACCGTGCAAGCGCCGGTGCAGTGCCTCCGGTGGACCAATCCGCTTCCGCCAAGGCCCAACGCCACACCACGAAGGCCAGCACCAAAAACGCGTGGCCTTCCCTACCGGACGGGTCCGCGGCCCTCTTTTGTTTGGCCAAAGAAACATTGATGAGTTAGATGTGAGAATGTAGAGGATGCGAAGGACTTGATGACTTCTATAATGAGTTCGTTGTTTTTTTTGTGAGGCGATGTGGAGGCAGCCGAATGTGTAGGAACATGCCGGGGACAAAGAATCCCTACTGGCCCGAATCAATGCCCCATCCGTGTTTTGAACGAGAGGAACGGACGCAGTTGACGTTCAAGGGTGTGAGATTAGGACAGTCAAAGAAGCTGTTCTGTAAAGTGGGCATTTGTATGCCTCTGGTTGCCTGGTCTCAACCGCAAGAGATGTAAAGAATCATCAACCACCAAACTGTGTAAAGTGGTCGGCTGCACCACTTCCACTCACTCCGAACAACACCACCCACGTTGGACTCCGCCGTGTTTTTGCATTGCGCAGTCGGCTGGCCGCGCAAACAAAGCTGGCAGGGGCTCCGAATTCTTTGCAAGAGCGTGGTTTTGAAGGATTTTGCATCACCAGTTCTTAAAATGGAGCTGCAGAAGATTGACTAACTGCTGATGGGTACTTTGGCATGTGCAACCGACAATGCCTCAAGTGAGAGATGTTGGCCTGTATGTTGAATTTGAAGTCAACATACCCGCAATCTCTACAGAGGTGCCTTTCTTGAAGAACCCTTTGAAGCTAAAGGGAATTTCAGTCGCGCCGAGGAGCACGACCAGTCTTGTGCAAAGCGCATTTTGCCACTGATATCTGGGACGCTTGGCGAAGTCAAAGTGAAGGTAGTTGGGTAATTGCTCGACCTTGATCACGTGGCCAGAAAGGGATAAGCTCAAGAATGGACGGCATATCTCCCCTATACAAAACCATACAAAACCCAGCCTTCAGAAGCCGAACGATGCTTCCACCAGAGTCGCAGAGCATGTCAAAGCATGCTAAAGTGCTCTTTGCTGGACAGAGATGGACGGAACGCAGGCCTAGCTGTCTTCCAAAAAGACCATCATGCCCCCAATGACAGTGGTGGCCCAATGACCGTGGCGGTCCCTATGACCGTCGCAGCACCGCGCATTCCTCGGCGGTGACGATGTGACGGCACCTCGTTGGCTTCCAGGCTTCAAGTGCCATGGAGTCCCACCATGTGCCAAGTCGTAAGAGGAGGTGGACCAAGATGACCATCGGGTGGCCAGGTGGTGCAGGTTCTGGATCTTTTCTTGAGCCACAGATGTTGTGAAGAGGTTTTGGTGACCGGGACATGAAGACTTTGGCAGATCCTTCGAGTATTTGCGTGCGCACGCACGCAGACACTGAGGACCTTTATGCAGACCAATAAAGGCAGCTGGGTTTGGGTCCTCAGCAGTAGGGGCAGCTGGAATGTGTTTCTTTTGGTCAGTAAAAAGAGGAGTCAGGGCTGTTGGGGGAAGATGGAGAGACTCCTTAGAAGCTGATAATGTTGACTTTTCAATGGAGACTGTTGGTTATTAATGTAAACCCCCCACGTGGAGATGTAAAACCATTCTCGTACGGGGTGATATTGATCAACACTCTACATTAGTGGTGTTAAATGATGAATGCAAGGGTGTCATTCAAGTCTTGCAGTGAGAATCACACTGCATGTTGTAAACATAGATGTTTGAACTGTCTCGCAAACCAACCAGCACCCTTCTTTGTCGGAGTGCGTCATTTGGCCTGGGTCACTTGGCAGCATTTGGGGTACTACTGTACAGATTGTTTTAGGTTTTGATTCATTGATGCACATTGCGGGAAGCTGTCCAGCTCAAGAGGATCATGACAAGCACTCAAGTGAAGCAACGATGGCGACTTGTAGCACCATACATAGAAGCATATTCAAGGTCAGCCACGGATACGACAGGATGAACACTTTGAAAAACATATTTTGGTGACCCTGACCTGAGCAGTTGTCTCCCACAGATGTCAGCATAATTTTGGTGCGTATGTTTGAATGGTTCGGATTTGCTTTGTCACTGATGTTGACCCTTAATGACTCAGTTGCCTAGTTAAACTGAATAGATTCCCGCTTGACTGGGGTTCTCACGCCATTCAGACCAAGACAATCTACTTATTAGCATTGAACTCTGAAACATTCTGAAAAAACCGCAAACATATAGGTCGGTCAAATATTCCGTAAATGGATTGCTCCAATAGGGGCAAGTTCTTCGGTCAAACAAGGCTGTTCGATCCTTCGTTGGCCTTGCCTTTCTGAAGCAAAGTGAGGCTCACGCCGTTGACCCCACCAATGAGCACTACTTGCCTGGGCGCCCATGAGCAGTGTGCTTGAACCCTGGACCCAGGTCATACAAACGGTTTGACCAAAAAGGTAAAGAACAACCCACAGTTCTGGAGAAGTTATTCAGCCTGACAAGCAATACCGGCGCATTTGTGCTCAGACGATCTCAAACATGAAGTAACCAGACACCACAATATGTATGTTTTTAAATAAATTCCAGACGGACAGATCTATATCGCCCTATATTTGCTGGTTTGGGCGCGTGCCAATTAAAGTGGGAGCATTATCCTTGGTCTTGTCAGTCGAGACATTCTCATGGTCGCCCCACGTATTCCCGAACTTGACCAAACAGTAGCAAGAGCTGATTTGTGCAGGTTTTCTTGGAATGGCTGATTTCCGCTCCTTCATGCTCCTTCCAAGGCTTGTGACCCTCCTTTTGCTCAATGCCACGGCCAACGAAGCCTTGCCTCTCTTCTTAAACAGGCGCGGAAAGGAACTTTCGTTCGCGCAGAATGAATCAGATCGGTAGGCGATGCTCGTCGTGGTGTGAGGACGAGTGATGGATGGATGTGGACAGACAGATTTGGCCCAGAACTCTTCAAAGTGTGGCTTCATCACTTTCCAGCTGGCGGAAGCCACCGGCTTGGCCAATTTTTGGTCAAGCATGTTAAATCCTACTATCTCCTACGCTGCATGCAGACTGGCTGCAGTACAGTAGCTTCCAGGTAGGACTGATTTGTTTATATATGGGAGTTGATCGAAAACCCCGTGTAAGGAGCTTTATATAAAACAGCCTTTCAGATGTTGTTAGAACCATCCGCGAAAGATTCGCGATGAGGTTCGCGAAAGTATATGTTTTTTCCGCGAAAGATTTATCGAAGGTCATCGCTTTCATATGTGTTCCTTTCTACCGGACTGACAAAGAATAGAAATACAAGGCAATCCTCTGGCAGAGCCGGTGGGCGGAAGTGTCCCCATATGTCACAGACTAACGAACTGAAGCCTCAACATTTCCGTGCCCAGCCTGGCAGTGCGTAAAGGATTCTCCGATTCCTGTCCCCACTGTCACAGACTAGCAGACTAGCAAACCTGAGTAGGCACAGCTCTGACAGTGAGGCAACGACCTGCAGCTGCTCTGACGGGCTGTGCAGATGTTTGCAAATGTTACGGCTTCCCGGGGAAAGCACCAGTGAAATTTCGCGAAAGATCCGCGAAAGCTTCGGGTTCCCAGCTTGAGGCCCCCCAACATTCCCCAAGCCGCATCACCCTGTGTTGGTAGCTGGCACAAGGATTGGGTTGACTCTATTTGGCACAATTGTTGCACAGATGCTGCAAGTGACCCTGAGTAGCTGTGGAAGCGTTCAACCTTCTACTGGGGTCATGCTGCAAGATGTCTGTCCCTATCTTGTGATACTATGACATGTTCCGGCTCATGTTAGCTAGACATGGTTGTAGGACCATGCTTCGCGATGAGGCCGCGAAAGATCCGCGAAATATATTTTTTTCCGCAAAGAATGGCCATTCCAGGATGAAAGAATATTGATCAACCACCATATAATTATATACATTTTTGTACAGTATATATTTATTTGCTATCTCCCAGCGCTTTAAGGCTTCAAGCCTTGCAAGACCTGACATTTCCATTTGTACTGAAAGATCCTTTAGCCAGACTGGTTCAAAATCCCGGGCAAAGGAAACAATCGATAAAGACCTGCTCAAAACCGGGGGTCCTCTATTTCCATGCATACCATGTCCATCCATGTCCAAGTCTTCATTCTATCCGTTGCGGCAGTTGCGGCAGGTTGGTTCCATCCTGGATGGCCTGCTTACTCTCGGCGGGTCGCTGAGTTGCGTCTGTCTCTTTTGGCGAATTTGGTGGCCAGCTGCTTCCAACTGGCCATCTCTGGCTGCCAGTCTCATGCGATGTTTCTCGAAGCTACGGAGAAGAGCCACGTCTCATGACGAAACCATAACTTGCATCATGTTGCAACACAACTCAGCGTCATGTACTGATATGGCCCAAAGACACTGCTGAGGGTCCCAATCAGGCATACTTCGTAGGGGGGGTCGTGTGTGAAACGTTTTGACCCGCAAATTCTGGGAACGGTCCCTTCATGGTGCTTTTCACACCCCGTCGACGAGGTCACTGTGGTGCTTTTCTTCGGGGAGATCATCCCTTCCGCAGTCTTCACTGGGCCAAGTTGGCCCAGATGGCAGTTGCGTGGGATTTTTTTTGCAAAAATCCACAATGACTCAAGCTGACATCCACAAGAGAGATTCAAAACCAAGGGTAACGTTCTTGGCACACTTCTTTTTGCTCGAGTTGTTTGATTCACCAAATTCTACAAGGGCCCCGAAGAATGGCAGGAGAAGACTACAAGGGCCCCGAAGAATGGCAGGAGAAGAACTATTGATAATACACATACGATCAAGTAGGATAAAGGTGAGTTGGATTTGCCACTTAGCGCAAGCCCTTGCTCAGTGTCCTTAGCTGTATATTTACTTACTCAGCTAAGTCTGCTGAGTAAACTTAGCCAAGTCTGCTACGTGTGCCAGGATCCAGCTTGGGCTTGAGCCGGCCCAAAGAAAAGTAGGATTGGCACATAGAGCTTTTCTACGCGGAAACTGTCATCGGTTTTTCTCGGGAAGCGGCTGGTTTGCTTTTACATTGGCCCCACATGCTGTGAAACAAATACTAAAGACCTCAAAACTGAAAGATTTCCACATATCTCCACAGACTGAAGGTCAAGGCATCTTATACAGAGCAGGCTTTTGTTCTGCGATCCAGGGCGGTTCCCCGGCCGAGCCGAAGAGACGTTCGATGTCACCAAGGCCGCGGCAGCTGTCCTTGGCCGCAGCATTGTCTCCGTTCCTCGGGCGCATACGACATGTCCCGCTGGCGCCCTGCTGGGATTAGCAGGATTGATACAGAAATACAGGTGGGGCGGTTGATTTTGGCTTGGCTGCGAAACCAAGCCAAAGAATGTGCAAACCAGCCCTTTGTTGGAAGAGGCGTTTGAAGATAATATATAAAAGTAAAGAAACCAGCTGAGTCCAAGTCGAAGCTATCCGCAAAGACTTTGCTTGAGGGTCTTGTGTTGAGATACCAATTTTCATCCATTTATTTGTTTGGTACTTTTCTGGACACTCTCATTCTATGTCCTTGGATCCTGAAATTGGACGGACAGGCACGAGCCTAACACGAGCCTGACACTTGTCAGCCTAACAAGCTGGTACATTCCAATCATGGTCAAAAACACAAAGGATCGGTCTTTTGTAATTGTTGGTGAATCCATTCACATTGCTACCCTACCAACGTTTTAGCAACATTGTCCATGTCCAATGTCCAACATTGTTTTGTTATGTCTGGTTTGTCCACGTCCATGATGTGACATTTGAGTATAGCTAAGTGGTGCAACGATCTGGTGTTTGTTTCATTGGGACTATCCATATGACTTTGACTCCGTGAAAACCATGTAAAGACTTTGCCTCAGAATGGGGTCTCCTTTGGCTGACTGGGTGGTCTAGCGATCTCGTTGATGGATGAGATTCCCCTTTGGCTGACTATGTCATCCTGAAATCCTGAAGTCCAACTCTACGTGTGGCTCGCCAATGATTGGAGGAGGACGCAGTCCCCCCAAGCCACTGGTCGGGCAAGCTCTCCCACCACTTCGTGCTGTGGAAACCTGCCAGCTTCGCCCAGGCTGGTCGGCTTCGCGAAGCGGCTTTTTGCCGCTGAGCTCAAGGGGTCACGTCTCCTTTTGTCGCGTCTCCTTCGTGGATGACGGGTTCGAAAGACGACCTAGAATTTTCAATAATGTTCAGGTTTCTGGGCTGCAACAGACTTGAAGGACGGATGAGAGTGAAAACATCCAATCTTACCTGAAACTTGCCAGGGGGATCCAGGGGGGTCAATTTATTGCTGTAAGTTCTTCTCAGGGTGACTTCCTGGTCGTTGGGTATGGCTGCGCAAGCTAGGTGCCCATTGTGCTGCCGATCAGCTTGATGCTTGACAAGGCTCCGAGAGGGGGAGTTGGGTGAGCCAGGAGACCTGGGTCGCCTCGTGTGGATTGTTTGGAACATGTTGGAACCAATTAAGCCAGGTTTCAACCCGTGGGAATCGACGGATCCCCCACTTTCACCCAATCCAAAGCGCCAGAGGTCTTCTGAGGTCTTCTGAGGTCAGAAGAGGTTGGAAGTTGAAGGGAACTCCACTGGAGAGAGGTTGTATGGGCTCCTGAGACAAGCAATTTACCTGACGGTGTCACATCCGAGAAAACGAAGTTGGAAAGGTATAACTGAGGGGAGTGAAAGTGTAAAGTTCTATTGCTTGCACATTCGATTACAGCTGGTTTTATTCATATTGAAGTTTCACATGTCAACTCGAAAGCAACTAATGTATACAACATGAATCAAACTTATACAAATGTGTATTGATTAACAAGAGATTTTATGCAGGTGTTCACAGAGTTTCATGCGGGTTCTCAGCCGCACCTCGAAGCAGGTTCTTGGCCACAACGAGGATCCCTATTCCAGAGCTCAGATAAAAGCTTTGATCAGGACTGAAGCAGCAAGAGTCGGCATAGAGACCTGCTGTGACCACAAACTCCTTAGGTCCTTCCTCCAACAATCAGTAGCCTACCGGCTTAGGGTGTGTACTAAATCGTTGACCAGTCTACCCATTCGGCCAGGGGGTCTCCCTACTTTAATGCACACTCATATGAAAACCTGTTGTTTGCACCAGTCGAACCAAACAGGTCACTTCTTTTGCTTCTATAGACGTAGCATTGATAGACACCCGACTCCCATCAGACTGAGCACTGATCCTCAATGGAAATCCGTTTCGGAGGGATTTCCAAGGCTACATTGAAGCTGTGTTCGTTGCCAAAACGCGTCGCAGTATTCGTGCACCCATCAGATTATACTACTGTAATATAGCGGGATGATAGCGGGATGTTACTAATTTACGGCTTCCGGCCGCTATCGGTCTCATGTCCAGAGCCATTCTGAGTTGGAGGCATTATATCACTAGCTCTTCAATTGTTGCACAGTAGCAGCATCAATCTTTCAAAGCCCAGCTCCGTCGAGGACTGTCCATTCGCAGGAGAGCAACCTGGAAATTGATGAGGTGAGGAGCAGGGTGGACTGGACAATACCGGTGCATGTCCGTGTAGACAACCTGCACCGGTACTAATTTGTACCCTGATAATACCATGGTACTAATTTGCACTAGTGACCTTTTATTACAATACCGGTGCTGAAACATAGGCCACTAGTTACAACGTGATCCTTTGGACACTTGTTGTGTTGATTGACTGATCAACATCCAACATCATCTACATTATCTTGAACGTTCACATTCAGTGCCAGGTATACCAAACAGCCCTTTCATTGGAGGTAACGATCCGATCGGTACTGGGTCACCTCTTGGACCGGCCCTGGCTTCGGTTTGTCTCGTTTTGTTCGTTTTGTCTCGTGTCTTTTTCAACCATGATAGAAGCAAAAGGCTTCTGTGCCATCAAAATCTGCAGTTGTTCGATGTTTGTTCCTGCAGGAACCAACTATGTCGAGCGTCAGTGTCAGATCATTGCAAGGAGGAAAGAAACAGAGGTTGTGTCCCCCAAATAGAGATAACTCCATAGTGCTATCCATTTCTCAACGATGTTTCTCAACACCTTCAATAGGAAGCCTTGGTAAGGAAACGGTGACCATCCCCGCACAAGGACTTTAGGCCATAGCCGATATTGATTGTCTATTGGGGTGCCTGTTGTGCAAAACCGATTGAGCTTTCCATTTGGCAGGCTAATATGTTGCAGGGTGTCTTGGAGATGCACCACAAGAAGGACTGACACCATGAGTCAGCATGGCCAAGTCGCAGACTTTTCAACCTTACAAACACCGGGATTCATTCATGTGGGTTCACCGTCTTCAACTACAGGGCTTGTTGAGCCTAGGGAGCCTCACGCTTTGCTGGTGTTTATCCACCATAGTGGCACACACCCGGATGCAGGGTTCTCCAAACCCTGACGCCCCCTTTTCCAAAGCACCATACTGCTTCCAGGGGCAGCCAGAGGTTGAAACTTGTTTTGTGCAGATGACACGACATTGTTGCTCATGCCTTCATTGTATTTCATGGTTGGTGTGTTTTGTGTAATAGGGCCAATCTCGAGAAAGGATCAATATGACGACATGAGCGCTGCTTGGAGAACTAGATGAGTTCTCCATGACCTCGACTTGTTCGGTCGATTTCTTCGGTCTTTGGAGTCCGCGACGGAAAACGACCTCTTAGCCAAAGAAAGAAAGACAATGCTTTTCATTCCGAATCAGCAGTTCCTGCGCCTGCAGGCCCAAGACATTGCTTCTCCCTTCAAGGATGCCAAGATGGTACCTCACGTGCGGGTCCCCAGGCTGCACAAAACTCGGTATTGGAGGATAGGGGTGCCCATTATCCACTCACTTAGGGACCAAATACCACACCTTTGTGACTCCTGGTATATACTTCTCTTTTCGTTATAAGGCTGCATGATTTGTTGACTGTCTTTACCGAGTCGGAGGGTGGCGGGAAGGATGTTGCGGCGGAGTCGGTGAGCGCACGGAGTCGACAGAAAATCAATTTTCAAATCACAGAGGATTCAGATCTTGTAAGAACATGTAAGAACTCATTGTATTTCTCTCCTTTCTCTCTGAAATCGATGTTTATTCACTGCCAAAGCTGCACATAATGTGCTCAGGACCAGCTCCTGACGGAAGACTGTCCGTGAGCTCAGAGTTTGTTTGTTTGATTTGTGTGTTTTTGTGGGGAGCTGTCGAATTCACGAGGGAAAGATCTCAGGAATCATTGACCTGCTTTAGAACCACCATCAAACAAAACAGAAAGAGGTGGATGAACGTGAAATGATTGATTCTAATTGATTCTGGAAACTTCTTCGGGGGTGGTGCTGATGCAGAAGAATGTAGGATCGAATTTCACACCGGGCGGGGGGGTCCAGCACAGTGTAAAGAGGATCAAGTAGAGAGAGAGAGAGAGAGCGAGCTTGCTTGAGCTGATCCCTATCCGCCAATATATCAATGCATACTCTAAATGTGCATTCCACACCCAGATCAATCTATCAACACCGTGGTATTGTATAGATTCTACCATTCTCTACAACTTCAAAATGCCAATACGGGCTGCCATCCTCAGATTTTGGGTGTACTGGATTGACATGATTTGACACACCCCGCTGCTTTTCGTCGCTCCTTCAGGTGTGAAGGAGATCATGGACTGGGGCCATTCCAGGCAGACGGGAACCAGTCAGACATGGTTGAAAGCAGCCAGTTGTTGTCACTTTAAAAGAAATGGTGCACTCTCTGTAACTAACGTGGAAGTAACATGGCATAGGCCACTGGAACTGCATTTTCTGGATGCAAAACAGGGGTTTCTCCACTTCCATGTTTGTTCAAGGGAGAGTAAATTACTGTAGATGAAATTAGCATGTTCAAGGGGGTTCTCCACTTCTATGCAGGTGCCGACATTCTTTGTATGGCTGTATAGTATACGAAGTGGTTTGTTTGTTCAGCATCACCCATGTCGACCTTAAAAGAAGGTTCTTATGAAAGAAGGTTCAAGAGGTTTGGATTAAAGACTTCACCAAGAGGGTGGCGAACTAGGGTCGCTTTGTTTTGGGGTCGCTCTGTTTTGATCCATAGCCACTTTTGCTGCCTCCCGAAGCTGGGTTTCAACGACGAGCCTGAACGTCTCCCGCCAAAAGAACAACCTAAAGCTATATATATATATTTATTTATGCCCGGGTGTGGGATATAGGTGGAGACGGTAGCAATTGTTACCATGAATTGTTGGAATCAGGTTGTCGCCTTGTCAATTTTGTAGTGATCACAGAATGATCTTGGACCATCTCATGTTTGGATCTGGGCCGAAGGATCTTTCGGACACTTTGACGAAAGGAATATAGACAAGTCATGTCTAAAGCAAAGAACTTGTTTCACTGGCTTTGATGTTACAGACGGTCTGTAGGATTATGCAGGAATAGCACACACAAAGCTGACGTTCAGTTATCTCACGTTGTTGTCATGTTCAAGCAGGTTGCTTGGACCATCTTGTTTGCTTCGGTCTGTTTGTTGGTGACAACGCCTGGCAGGTTGTTCCTCTACCGCAGAGATGCGTCAAATCCCGAGCGACGGGATGATATCATGGGTGTGGGTGCCAAGTGTGAAGTGGAGCCCAAGGGTTTTCCGATGAAGGTGGGGGTCCTTTAGGTCCTCTACAATACAATGAGATGAGGGTCCTTTGGTGTTGCAGTGTTTTTTACTGATGCATGACCAATAGGGTTGCTCCAGGCCCATCAGGTTCAGATGGGTCAAGTCCAAGAGTCACAGAGCCGCGGAGATTCACAACGAAGTACACATGCATTCCCCTCTGATTGACATATATGATATACCATGATATACCCTAAACCTCCCAACTCGCCTCAGAAGGCGGGACTGGGCCCTGTTGCAGAAGGTCCACATACATATATATATATATTATATATATATATATTTATATTTTATATATACATACACTAACGTATATAATCTCTATATTTTACCTTGTTCAGCTCCTTGGAGCACGGGAACCTCCCGTCGCGTATCGCTCGGAACCCGATCCTCCAGAGGTGTGGTGTTGGTGAAAAAGCTCATCGGCATCGCGGTGGCCGATCCGCACGGGACCCACGGTGCCTTGGAAGCGACAAACATGGGTGAAAACCGGTGGCCAACGCATAGGGAAGCGCATAGGGTGCGTGGTCTCTATACAGGGTCAGATGGCTTTATAGGTTTTGGGGCTTTGAAAAGAGGATTTCCTTTGCAGAAGGGCATGCCATGGGGGAAGAAGCCTACACCAACTTTGTTGGAAGCTGTTGCCCTCACCAATCTCACTTCAACAGGTTGGAAGCTGTTGCCTGGACCATTGCCCGCTGTCGGGAGTGCTCTACTTTCACAGTTCTGTCCGGTGATAGGAACCCAGAGTCTGCCCAGAGAGTCTGCCCAGAGTCTTGATTCGTTTTGGCTTCGGCCCGCTCTGAGGTCCTGAGTCCAAGTACCGAATAGTGCTGCCGTCACGTCTTTGTAGACGACTTCGGAGAACTGGGAGGGGCCCATGGAGCACAACTCACTGAAGCCGAAGCGGGCTGACTGAAGCTGAAGCCGTATCTTGCGCATCGCTGGGCCAGGGGAATCTGTTGCATGCAGTGAAGCGACCTGTGGTTCTCAGCCCAAATGAGAACCTACTGGCCACTCTCAACAAGAGCCTCGCTTTGGAATTAGCGGAGACATTTTGGTCATTGACCAGTGTTTTAGCTTGTGACCCAGCTAAACAAGCCTTCGGAGCGGCGATGGACGAGCTAAAACCAAGCCTTTCGCCCATCATGACTTGACTAAGAATGCACCTCTTACCAGAAAGCATCACAATGCTTGTCCATGTCCCCAGCTGGTGTGTGTGTGTGTGTGTCAAGCCCTGTTTCGAAGGGTTTCTGCATGCAGGGGCACTGAGCACTCCTCGGCAAACTCAGTGCAACGAAGCTATGCCTTGGAGTGGGAAGCACGGATTGATCACCCGTGTGTACCTGCCACAATTTGGAACTGTTGAACACGCTGTCCAATTTATATACTCTTTTTGTTTCCATGGTTCTTCATGCTACCTACCCCTCAAACCATTTTCTTTCAGCCACTTTCAGCAGCCGCGCGTTTTGCAGCATGTCACCGCAGTTGTGAGCAAACCATTTGTTGAAACACCTTCAACTCATCGGACTTTTCACCGTGCCGTTCTATCACCATTTTCCTGGAAATCGAGTTAACTGAAAGCCAATGTCGAAGTGTGAGCCGCTCCGCCGTCCCACATGGGTGCTGGGTGTGATCCTCCGCAAGGAGGCGCTGTTTACATACTGGAAATTGAGCCACTGAATTACCTCTCTTTCACTGACACTCTTTCATCTCGATCTTTATCTACCCTGAATTCACTGCTCATACAGCCGTCGGGCTATAAAACGAATTTGCCAGCCGCCGGGCTTAAAAACGGTTTTTGTCCTCCCTCCTCCCCCTTCCTTTTTCCCCCCCCCCTTGAGGCAGGTCTCCCGAACCCCCGCCCCCCCCACCGCGTTCTACTCCCTACCTAATTAGGGTAACATAGGGAAATGGTACTCGACACACTTGTGTGTCGGTGCGTTTCCCTCTGTTGTCCCTTTTCTAGTCTACTCTGCCCGGGCGGTTTAAGACTAAAGTCCCGCTCCCTAACTAGTGCACCTAATTCACTTCGTCTAAGTATTCAGTAATTTTAGAGGGCTAGGTATTCAAACACACACGTACACACACATGGACATACACCCCCTCCCTGCCCCCCGCTTTCCTTCTTGCGTTTTTCGTCGTTTGTTGGGCTTTCTTTCAGGCTTTTTAGGTGGTTCTTGAGGTTCGTTTCCCTACCCCAGTCAAGGGCTAAGTATTCACCTTTTCATTTTTCTACACCTATCTTTCTCTCTTGCCCTCTTAGCGCTGCTCTTTCTGTCTTTCTTTCTTTCGTTTCTAATTGTTTCGAAGGGTTTCTGCATGCAGGGGCACTGAGCACTCCTCGGCAAACTCAGTGCAACGAAGCTATGCCTTGGAGTGGGAAGCACGGATTGATCACCCGTGTGTACCTGCCACAATTTGGAACTGTTGAACACGCTGTCCAATTTATATACTCTTTTTGTTTCCATGGTTCTTCATGCTACCTACCCCTCAAACCATTTTCTTTCAGCCACTTTCAGCAGCCGCGCGTTTTGCAGCATGTCACCGCAGTTGTGAGCAAACCATTTGTTGAAACACCTTCAACTCATCGGACTTTTCACCGTGCCGTTCTATCACCATTTTCCTGGAAATTGAGTTTTTGCCCTCACACAGCCCACGGCAAAGGGTCAATTTGGCTGAGGTTTCAAAGTGGAACTTGTCACCTAGCCATGCTCCCAGATCGCTGGCAGCCACTGAATCTGAACCGAAAGGGCAGGAATACCCAAAGATTCCAACAACCTGTGCTGGACCTTAGAGTTTCTCATGTCATTTGAATGTGACTTGATATCTCTTAGCCTCTTAGCAAACATCTGTGTGAATCTATCGAGAACACAGCTCAACTCCAGACCTCGCCGTCGCTCCGCCGCGCATCACTGCGTCTTAAGGCCATGATCTCGTCCAAGCCAGAGATTTGCTTGGAAGCCTTGTGCTCTCACGCTGGGGCCCCCATCCGAGAGCTCCCTCACACCGGTGGAAAAGGTCGTTGCCACTGAATACACTGAATGCAGGCGCCTGGAGAGCTTTGATGCATTCAAGAGTTGAGCAGCCTGCAATATCAAATTAATTCAGCATATAAATATAAACATGTATATAAGCCCATGTTCATCCAATATATTGCAGGGCTGTGCGCAGTGCCAACCAACGATTGAATTGTTTTGTCGCTACTTAGTAGAGAAAGACATCACCACGGCAAGTGTCTCCATGGGTGCCCCTGTGAGTACCCCTATGGCCCACTTCATTCTTGCTTCTGTCATACCCAAGGCGACGATCCCCGAAGACGCCCGGCCGACGATGTTTTGTTCCTTAGAGGATGTCATCGAGGACGGGTAGGCCTTGCCCTTGGGCCGAGCAATATTTACCAATTGGAACCCGTTCTTCTTGGAGCCTTAGTTATAGTCATAATATATGCTTTGCTGTTGGATCCACTCCTGTCTTGGTTTCTTACCGTTGGAGGAGATGCTCAAAGAAGAGATCTATGATGAGGAGGATCCTGTCAGTGGGCAGGGAGGATACACGGAACAGAGGGTTCCATTTGAGGGTTTTTTGTCGCCGTGCAAAACTCTCATGTGGCCTGAAGCCATGTCTTTGACGACACTGACATTAGGATGTTGGCATTGAGCTCTGGTGAAAGGAGCTGGAACATCACCAATTCTTCTTCACAGAACTGTTCATTCATCACTCTGGCACGCCTTGCCACAGAGCTCCTCGCAGGTCGCGGGGGAATCCCAGAACTCCTCGAAGGTCGCTAGAATCCTCCAGTGCAATCCTTGATTGGAAGCTTGGAGTTTTGGGGACATGTTGATCTTGTGGGGCCGAGAGACACTTTTTGCCAGCCCCTAGTAGCTTCTTGCTCCTAGTAGCGTGGCACTTGTTCCTAGTAGCTTCTTGTTACTACTAGTAAGGCACTTGTTACTACTAGCGATGCACTTGTTACTAACTCTGCGTGCGACCTTTTGGGATAACTCTTTCCAAACATGTTTGCTGCAAAAGATGGATGAGCTGTGGACATGTTTGATCCTCCATTATATATCCCGAGCTAATTTACCGTATACGTCATGTCTCCATATGTGTTCCCAAAAGAGCAGCGCTGCACAGATGAGAAGGTTCAACTTTGGGATTTCTGGGAGAGAGTCCCACAGATTTCGCAATGTAAACATGTTTGGGCAGCATTGAAGTTGCACTGCTTCAAAGTCCCGAGGCACTCCGCCAGATGTGTAAACTGCAGGGGTTTTTTGAACGCCTGGATTGTGGGGCGACAAAGCGTTTCAAAGGTCCAATGCACTCCTCAGCCGTGGAAAACCAGAGACCAAGGGGATACTGACGGCCAGAGCATGCCCAGAGCATTGCTTCGGGACATCAACTTTATCATTGACATGTTTGACTGATATATATTACATGTACTATATATACACATTACATTGCATAGTTCTTTTAAATGTAACTTAATACTGTATATAAATACGTAATATGTATATGTATATAATATGTAAATAATATAGAAACATTTCATTTGCACACAACAATGTAACTTGTACATGTGCGTATATATATATATAGTAGATAATATGACTTTGTCACTACCTTCCAAACGTTTCGGATGATTCGGGTGCGGACCGCCCTCGCCCTCCTGGCGCCAGGACAAGGAGCTTCAACGCCACGCGCCCGTCCAGGGCGAAGATTCCTCTCCAGCGCGAAGGTTTGGCGGGTGGGGTGTGAACGGAGACGTAAAAGGAGGGCCATCTATGTATTAAATGCTTGTTTTTAGGACTTGCTATTTAAGTACTTGCTTTAAATACTGCTATTTTTTGTTGACAAGTGTTTGGATTGATTGTTGTTGTTTTCCAGCTCACAATTTTATAACTTGCTTTCACCAGTTCCCTTCACATTATTCGCATGGTCAGGCTGAAGTTGTTGCAATTGTCATCGTCGTATGGCATGTTCGTTTGCTTCGGAAGAGCCACTGTCTCTATTTTGGTGACAAGCTCTGGTGATTCTTTGCACGGCTAGGCCTTCAAGGTATTCACTTTTCCATGTTGACACAAGTGTCCCTTGCATTCATTAAGGTGTTTACAGGACTTAATTATTGCATCCGGATAGTTAAATGTGTGTTCGAAGATGTTTTTCAATGTTTGTGACAAGGACTTCCATTTTATTGGCTCATCGGAGGTCCGGCAAGGTTCCTGAAGCCCCCACCGCGGCCTCCGGATGTTCGTTAACATTGGCTCAATCGCGCAGGGCGCGCAATCTGATGCCGAATATCAAAGTCGGACGGCGCTTTGAAAATAGGCCGGTGCTTCACGCAGCCTGTTGGGGGACAGACGTTTTGAGGTCCGTTATGGTCCGTTCCATTTTGCATGGTTTCGGCTTTTCGAAGTGAGAGATGCAGTGACGACAACAACCCTGCCCTTCGTTCCCTGCCTGAAGCGGGCATTCGGGGTGACTAGTGTAAATGGTAGGTCATTTATAGTTGCTGATGATTGCTGATGCATATATATATATATATACCAGAGACGGCCGCTGATGGCCGGCAAATAAGGAAAGCTTCGAAGTTCCAGTTGCCATCCTTTTGGCGCCAGTGGTTTGACTGCAGTCTGACAGTCTGAGGCAAAAGCCGGTGCTTTCAGAAGGTTTGTTTGAAAGACGTGATCATAGTTTCAGTCCTTGAAAAGTCAATGAGCACCAATGGACTTCACGGTGGCTAACATCATACTCAACATTCACGGTGGCTACCTGGCTAACTATAATAATAATCCACATGAGCATTTTTGTTGCTAGAATTAGAAGTCGATCCCTTACATAGACTCGACAGCCCGGTTCAAGTAGCTTTGGACACCTTGACTTCCAATCTTTTCAGAACTCTTGCTCCCCTTGGAAAACAACTTTCCGAGACCGTGCAGAGCGATCCAATACGCAGGAATTCTCAAAATAGGGAACCACCAGCGAACCCAGGCGTCATACTCCAAGGAAGGAAGAGTTGAAGCATGCCCCATGTTCACAAATATCTTCATTGATGCTGCTATAAGCGGTGGGAAGGTATCTAAACCATTGCTTTGCCCCGTGCGTTTGCCCGATGTGTTTGGTCTCTCGACCGCAGAGGTTCCGGCGGTCGATGTCTGATTGTGCCAAGTGTCTTGGAGCGCAGCTTCTGTCAAGGGAATTACCGCGAAGCGGAACAGGGAGTGTGTGCGGACGGGGCAACAAAAGACATCACAAAAAAAACCAATGCTTTTGGTCTCCGAAAGAGGCTTTGTCTTGGTCAAGGGGACAGTGACAGCTGATCCATTGGTTGGCGGTCTCCCATAACATGAGAGACCAGTTGATCAGAGAGAAGGGACGCCCTCTTCAAGGACAGGAGCCAAACGGTCACGTTGGCCAACGAGGATTGGAGGAGAGCGGGATTGAAGAACAAAGTAGACATGTCGCTTCAGTGGAGCCTCCAAGGGATAAACAGACACACGCCGAGTCATTCACCATGGGAAGTGAACAAAAACCATCAAAAACCACCCTGTTTGTAGAGGAAACTGGTCTAAACTGGTTTGTGTATAGAGTGTCAATTCCCGCCACGGTGCCCGGAGTTCGTCCCAGCGGCTGTTGTGCCTTGTGGGGCGGTCGGGAGCCGTGCGTTGTGTTGTAGAGGAAACTGGTCATCCAACGGGTCACGTTCCACGTCCATGATGGTTTCGGGAAGTGCACAGCCGGATGCATGCATGGTGATTACTCAGTTGGTGCGCATTGATATCTTGGACGGTGCTTTATACATTTTATACCAGTGGAGAGACAAGATCCAACGTCGCAATGGGTTAGTGAAGTTGTATGCGAGTGGATGTGCCAAAATGGATTCTGAGATGTTCGGCCCCCCATGACTCTAACACCAGACAATCAACCAGTCCATGCACTCCCCAACACTACCCCTCCCTAGTTTAACCAGCCCCTGCGAATGCGGCTGCACCAGGGCGGGCAGTGTTTGGGTCAGTTTTGGCAAACTCTCACTGCCGCCCCAATTCCAGAAGCCACCGGCCGCCGCTTCGAAACGGACTGCGGCCATCCGGCTCGGTCCAGATCCTGCGCATCCGGACGTGCCAAGCCGAGGACCGATTGGGATGAGGAAGATGTTGAAGAAGGTGCCCAGACTCGGTCGGGGAGTCCGCGACGCCGAGCGCGAGCGCTTTCCCCAGAACGAGCGCACCAGCATTCGTTTTCGTCGGGTGAAGCGAGACAGCGATCGCGAAGGGAAGTCATCCAACACAGCCAGTTCGCCTACAACCCGTCTGGCAGATGGCATCGTTTGAGGATAGTGGCAATGATCAGAGACAGTCAATTTAGAAGAGAAATAGCTACCCAGGTCACCAATTGCGACCTGTTAGCGCCCAACAAGCCTCTAGAGACCTGTTGGAGGATGCTGGCATATTTACAAGTCCCTGAATTGAACACTACAAAAGGTGGGAAGCTTTTTTTTCCGCTCATCAAATAGCTACCTCACAGAGCTAGTTCATCAGGCCAAGCGGAGGGATGTGTGAAGGAACTAAGTGGATTGGCAGCTCAAAACGAATGCAAATGCCAAGGCAGGCTAACCCTTTCGTTCATCACAGTGTCCAAAAAGCGAGCACTGCCAGACATGTTCAGAGAGCTTGAAAAAAAGACAGCCAAACACAAACACAAACAGCCTAACCCTTCGAAATCTACAGTGACAGAGATTTTCTCTCATGACCCTCGTTTCATCCTTCCACCATCCACCAACCCTTCTTTCCTGATCCAAAAACGATCAGAAACACCAGGCCCATCCAGTCCACCGTAACCTCCAGGCCCATCGAATCCCGTGGCCAACAGGCGGGTTTTTCTTCGCCAAGAACGAACGGACGCCAGTCCCATGCCCATGAGATCCTCTCAGTTTTTCTCGTAGGTCCTGGGTGTTTTCTCCGACTTTTTGGGCCCACAAGATCCCAGAACCGGACTTTTCTGTCGCCTGGTCACCACCAAATCTCCTGTTTTGGGCATTTTGCTGTTTGCTGCAGGTTGGGAATGGGTCCAAGGTGACTGCAGGATGTTGAGGGTGCTTTTGAGAAATTATCCCAAACTTGTTTTCCGGTCTTCCTGGCAGCCAGGAAAGCCACCAAGGGCAGTGGCAGCAACCTGCAGAACTGGAAAGCATTCACAGAGCCCGAAGACTCAGCAAGGTAGCATGCAGCATTCGTACCCTTCTCACTATCTATAGATGGCACAACTTAGTGACTTAGTCACTTTGTTCTGCTGGGCAGCCCTCGTTTCAGCATACGATGCCTATGTGCCTGCGTAGAAGGTATTGAACGGTTGAGTGCCAGCCAATTGTTTCGTAGATTAGATGGACGGCTGAAAAAAGAAACTCAGGCAACTGTAGGATCTATATGTCTTGATGACTTTTGGATGGTTTCACTTATTATATCTCATTTTGAAGGATCATTTGCCAGAGGAGCTTTCTTGTTCTATCACGTCACCGAGCCGAGCCTTCCAAGGTTGCCTAAGAAGATGTCCGAACACATCGGCGCGGGCCACCTGTGTCCACCCGTAGACAGCGGTGAATTGGTTGAAGTATGTTGAAGTTGTTTTTCGCGATCTCAACATGATTCCTGGATAGCAACAAGCTCAGGAAGTGAGTTGTTTAATGTAGTTTATGCTCAGCTTCTCGGAATTTGCCACAATCAGCTCGCCGAGCTCTTGACTTGAGCGTGAAGTCAAACAAGACAAAGGGTTCTATATAAATGGTTTTCACTTCAATTAACCATAGTAACAAACCAGTTGAAATGTTGAAACCATTCAATTAAACTATATATGTGAACATTGTCAATTAACTGGTACACCTCAAATCATCGTAACCATATGCAACCGTTCTGCGCCCTCCTCCTGGTCTTTGGCTCAGGCATGGTCACAATACTACGTATACATACGTATACTCTAGATGTCATGCATTGTGGGCTTGCATTGTGGGGCTTCTTGCTGGCAAAACCAATCCACCGGTTATCCAAACCACCACTGCTTCTCCCACTCGTCCCCTCCGGACACATGTGGTGCCAGGGCCCCGCCGGGTTCCGTCCAAGGCGGTGAGTCGAACGCACCGTACACCCGTGACGGGGCCCAGTCGCTGACGCAAAAGGCTTTGCTTTCACTGGAGGGATCGGGGGGGGGATGGACATGAAAGGACGAGGATCAAGAGTTTCAAAGACTTGGAGATGTTGCACTCGTAGTTGGCCTCTTGCCAGAGGGATCTTGCACGGATTTGGCTTGCTTATGCATAATTACGCCGAATTGGCTTGACTCACATCCTCACCAGGAATAATCCAACAAAGGTAGCTGACTGCTTTGTGTTTCTGAGAGTTCCATTGAGTTTTGTTCTGTCGTTTCTGGCAGATTCTGCACATCAGCCAATCCTGTGGTGACTCCTCTTATCTCTTTTTCATCCCTAGGCATGTGAGAAAGCAAATACCAGGCGCTGCTGTATCTCTTCACTCGTTTGCGTCGGGCGAGGTTCTTTTTGGCTTTCAGGCGTCGGGAGAGAACAAAAAATACGGGCCAGGGTATTTATAGCTACACCAAGTGTTGATACGAGGGCATTTGAACTCTTTCCATTTGAAGATACCAGCGTCCCTGGTGTTCTTCCCACACGGAGACGCTGGGTCCGAGCGTTCCGTCCGTCCGTCGACTCGCCCCAGACCGAAGCGTGCCCTGTCCTGCAGCGAAGAGTGCGACCGAATGCGAGACGTTGAACACCATTTAATAAAATAAATTATAGGAGATGATAAGTATAGGGGATTATAAATGTTATCATGCACTTTAAATGAAGTATAGGGGATGATAATAGGAGTATAGAGCCTCTGTAGAAGTTGATTCGACGCTGTCTTGGTCTATTTGGGGACCTGATCCGCGGTGCGAGGCTATTTACTTCCAGCTATGTTGCACAACTGTTCAGCAGGAGAAGTCCGCTGCAGAAGCTGCGTCAGCAGGCATGAGCTGTTGACAGAGCTGGCTTTGGTCCCTGTAGGATGAAACGGCAGAGACCTGTGCAAGAAGAGAAGTACTCTCCCCAAATCAAACGTAACCCCCTAAAGTGGATTTTATGTTTTTTTTGGCAACGTTAGTCGACAGATGCTGAAAGGGCACAAGTGGTGTTTGTGAGGAGGATATGTGAGCAAGATTCTGCAGGGATAAGTATTCCAAAAAGTGTTAGTGGATGTGGGGGACATTGACAAGTTTCATGACTCTGAACTGGGACGAGGATATGTTAGCAACTAGGAGACGCATGGAAAAAAGGTTCCATGACCCATGCCCTGAACGTGGTATCGGTGAGGAGGACATGTTAGCAACAGTCTGCAGGGGAACATGTGTGCAAATCCTCCAACACCTGTTCACATGCACCAGGAGCATGGCTATCATGAGTCTCATTCACTGTATTCATTTGGGGGTGGCCCTGATACTCTGTTTCGGCGCGTGCAAAGACTCACATAGCCCTCCAACAGTTGCATTGATTCTTCTGGAATGGCACAATTCCTAGTCGCAAGGACTAACATAGCCCCCTAAAATGGTCATGTGGTTGACCAAAATTGCAATATTCATGGTTGCCCCAGGCCAGGTTAGCAGTGTTTTTGGACCTTTTCTTGAAGCTACCGCAAAGCGAAAGTTATATACATGCAATTCCCCAGGAAACACCGGAGAGGTTTGGGATATGTTAGTTTGGGTCCTCACTGCTGCTAGGGGTACGTTTGATTTGGGGAGTGTAGATGCATGATTCAGATGATGCATCACCATAAACCGCACTGCACCACATCCCAATGGTTTGTGTATGAAGTGAAGTAGAGACCTCCTAGCTCGACCCGCTGGAAGGAACATAGACCAGTCTATCAAAATACACGCCGATTGAGTAGTTGATATCCCCTGGGATCCTCCGGATCAAAGCCAGCGTCTAGAACCCTCCCGTGCAAGTTTCATGAGCTACAATCTTGCTGAAGGAATTTCCACGGTGGGGTCCATCTTTTTCCATTGTCATGGGGTCATATGGGGTCAAGACCTGAAGGGCAGTGTGAAACACTCTCCCAGTATGCAGGAAACTTAGGATCCCATCCTTTTTGTTGGCACAAAACGCAAGGGAGGCCAAACACAGGCGCCCGTGAATTTGACCATATTTGACCCCACAACAAACTTGTGCGAATGAAGCGCAATGACATAGGGTGTGACATGGTGCCAGATTTCCCCATGTTCCTGGCAAGAGAAGACAGGACGATGGATTTAAAAAAGGGTGGAGATGGCTCTTGCTGGTCAGATGGATTTGCTGGCTCAGATTGACTCTGTTTTTGTGGAAAGGAGAGGAAAGGTAAACCAGAGAATTGCTGATGAGGATTGACTCCTAATGTATTACGCACGAAACAGGTCTTTGCTGTAGTTTCTTGATAGGAAGTGATTGGATGCAATATAAGACACGTTCCCTTTCCGTTGCTCTCGCTGATGTGGTGTTGCTCTCCTCTCACAGCATCAAGGGCAGCTTCGACCTGCCCTCAATTCGCAAAGGGTAAAAGTCAGTAGAAGGTAGAGGCGTACCCCGCTGCTGCGAAAGGGCAACCACAGGCCATGGGAAACGGGAAGTTGAGCGGATCCGGGAGACCATGATGAAAATCAGACTCAGATAGCCTCAAGCTAGTTTTTAAAATTGTTGATAGGATGTGATAGGCCATGATAGGCCTAAAGGCATCGAGAGACTTATAGACTTATAGATCTTCAATTGATCCCATCAACTGCATCCTGCGACTTCAGTGAATGGCAGATGATCCTTTTTTCTTGGGCGGACCGAATCCGGCAAGCAACATATGAAGCCGCCAATCTGCCTTCTACTCGAAGTGATCGGCCTTCCAAGCGAAGTGATTGGGCGCGGAAGCGAAGCATCCATTGAGTCGTCCAAGGCCCAGTGGCAAGCGGGGAGACCATGATGGACAAGCATTTCTTCGTGAACGGTCGGCCTGCCACAGAGGCCCGCCGAAGAAGCACAGATGTTCGTCGGCAACAGGACAGAGGTGTGGTCCCAAAACGACAGTCGTCGTCCATCGTTAAGTTTATCGGAATGAATTCTGGACAGGACAACCACTAGCTTAGAGGGTGCCTTGAAACCAATCTTGCTTAGTCCAGATTGTAGTTGTAAAAGGGCTGTTCATGTGTTATTAACGTAGTAGCAGGAAGCTACTAGGCTACTAGTAACAAGGCACCATACTACTAGTAACAAGAAGCTACTAGCAAGAAGCTACTAGTAACAAGAGTGTTTAACCTTGTTGATTGCTTAACGACCTGGACCATGCACGGCCCCTTGGTCGTTCCGACAAGGGTTCCAACATTGACCGGAGGCGGAGGCTGGCTTCGCAGTTGGAGCCTGAAACGGACCCAGTGGTCACGGGTGGACGACGGCACGGCCGTTTCGAAGGGAGACAGAGAAGTTGAGGATGCGGAATGATTGGAAGGATTTGAATCAAGTCAAGTTTTTGTTTTGGAGTTTTACAATGTTTGATATACTCAAGCCTTTTGTCAGCAGCGTAAATAATGTTCAGGTGATGTATATACATCTTTATGATTTCTTTATGTGCAGAGAAACTGACTTGAGCAGGGTCTACGTCCGCAAGAGGATCATGTTCAGTTGATCTTTGGCCCGCCCAGTGCAGATGGTTATTATATATAATATATTTCTTGTTTTTTTCGGTTTGTACGAAGATTTTGGATGGCCTATTTTTGCCGACTCGTCCGCAAGAGCGTGATACTTGTAATATATATATATATATGTGCTGAGTTTGAGCGGTCCTCGATGTCGTTTTGGCTCATTAGGGTCATTAGAGTGTTTGAAACAAAAATGAGAGATTGGTTCAATATATGACTGGATGCCATGTATTTATATTCAGTTACTGTATGTTACTGTATAGTTGCCCTCCAAAAAAAGGTGGGAGGACGCTGTCTCATGATCAATCCCAAAATGCTCCATATACTCAACCTGTAGATCAAACGACCCTTGAACAACTCAAGCCATCCCGAGCGGAGAACATCCTCCGATCGAACTCCATGTCAGTGGACGTTTGGGAGCGAAATCCTTCCCCCAAACAAGTCACATCCCACGAACATTTAGATCGTTATATAGGTGGTCAGTCCCAAGGTAGTTTCACCTTAACTGAAAAAAGATAAACATCCAACCACCAAAAAGGACTGACAAATCCAGTGGAACAGAGTTCCTTGGACCACTCCGAGAAGCCGCTTGGACCACTCCGCTGGCGAGTTTTGCCGGGCCAATAGGCCCGGCGTATGGACCGCTGAGCGCATGGAAGAGATCTCTCCCCCTGCTTCGACCAAGTCGAAATATGCCTCCTTCAGCCCAACCAAGCGGGAAGAAGATCAAACCAAGGAACCTTGCCGACAAATCGGTTCACGTTGGCCAAACGGTTTGGGACCGACGCTGAGGATGAAACATAATGGCAAACCAGAAAGCCAAACGTTGCAGTTGCTGTGCCTCTTTTGTGGAAGTTATCGTCTCAACCATTCTCAACCCAACGACCAAAACAGGTTTTCACACGTTGAACCGGCGGGTTTTCGTGAAACACACGAGGTTGGCACAGTGGAAATTACCTTCCTGGATCCGGCGTCACAAAAGCTGTCCAACAAGGAGGTGTTTTTGGATCCTGACTCCTGGTCTCGCAAGCATAATGAGATGCGATTTCTCATCAGCGCAGACCTGGTGAATCTGGTGTCTGAGTCACATGCAGCGCGTCAGGCGCGCTTCAGGAGCTTTGGCATGCTTTAATGTTGGACTGAAGGGTGAATTTGGAGTGGTTCATCATTTGTTGTCCACTGTGTGTCAAAAGTGAGCAGTGCTATATTGAATATATGTAGAGAGAGAGGGAGAGATCAATTCACACTGAAGAAAGTCGGCGAACACTATGGCCGTGCATCGCAACTTCGTCGTAATACGTCTTTTGCCAATGGTCACGGTGTTTTAGAGATGAATGGACTCCAGTTCCTATGTTTGTCATGGCTTTCCTCGTCACATGTACATTTACATCATTTACAGTGAAGACTGAATATTCAGCATGTGTTCCAGGACACCGCCGCTAATTACTATATGTGCATGTTTGCAAAGGTGTTCTGATTGGAAACAGCCATACCGCGATACCATCAGCTTGCTTGGATTCCCTTAGCTGTTTGTCACTGAGTAACACCAAAGCTTTCACAGCACTGATTGCCATTTCTGGTGGTACTGTACCGGGGTCATTTGTATTGCAGGTCATGACCGAGGGGTGTCGTTTTTTTCCGTCCCAGGAAGGCCAAGAAACGCTTGGAGCAGGCACGCTTAGCTTTTCTCATCGACCTTTGGAAGCTGCGTGGGCTCGTGGAGCGCCTGACCCGGGCAGTGGAAGAGCTGCTCGGGGAAGCGGCTGCCAGCTTTGTCAACGAGCCGTGTCAAATCCATTTCTTCGTGCCCCGGGATGGTGTGGAGAAATTCATTTGCGACGTATTTTTAACAATCTGTTAACCGTTGGTTCAGCCTGCGGGGCCATCATTTGCTTTGGGATTTGTAAGACTTCGTAAAATGCTGACACGACCTTTTGCTTGAAAAGGACAGAACTTCACAGGCCAGATCGATCATGCATCACCCCACCCAAAAAGCTTCCAATGCATGGCAAACAATGATAGTAGATGTCAACATGCACAACAAAACGATGGGCAATTGATCCAGCAGCTGCTTGGCCTGATTGCTGGATGTTGACCCACCAAATGATTCATGAGTCTCGCATGATGCCTTCGTGGCCTTCACACGAACCACACGAACGCCCGCAGACCCCCTGGCCATGGCAGACCGGTCCGACCGGGGCCAGGTGCCTGAACTGTACTTCGATGATCACACTTTGGAGTGCTTGAGACGTGCTAGCGATGTTTTCCTGAAGCATTTGCTTGAAGAGATGCATGAACTTCAGGAACGCCTTGCGGCCAGGCTGAGCTTGGGGAACGTTGCGGGTTTGTTGCGGGTTTGTTGATGAACAGGCTGAGTTGGGATGATTCTTATAGCACATGGACAACAACTCAAAAATTCACGATGTGAGATGGGGTCAACGTGCTTTTTAAATACAATAGGATGATGGAAGGAGTACACATACTGTACTAGTATGTGGCTTGCCGAACACGCTTCTCAGAGCACGATAGGGGACATCCTACTTTTTCACAAGCACATGTGGACCACAGCGCCAATTCAGGGTGTGCTTTTCAAGCTCAGGCTGTATGGTTGTGTAAGCAAACATTCAAGACTTGAGAAGAAACCTTTGGGTGATATATATATATATATATATATAGACCCCCCACAAAATAGCAAAGTATAGCTGTATAGCTCCTCACTATATATGATGATGTATTGGACACGGTTTCTATCTATTTAGGGACCACTATATTCCTTATTATTTGCCTTTTGCATAAGTTTGCGCAGCAGCTTTCGGGGACGTACTTACAATTGTGACATGGGGCACCGTTTTTTGTCTTTGGGTTTGTGCTTTTGGGAGGAGGGAATGATGCTGTCGTTCAACAGATGTTTTGCGATGCCCCAGTAGAGTGAGGGGGGCCAGTGTTTCTTTGTCATACTGATACTGTACAGTCATTCATGTGTTCTTGTCAAATGATTTTTGGGGGGAATTGGGAACCAACATGTTGGCCGTTGGACCAGCACGTGTTCGACCATGGATCCTTGGTGTCATGCACCACACACATATCAGAGATAGGCGAAAAGATTGACCAACTTTGAGAGCGGATTGGTGATTCAGATGGATGGATATACTCATCGGCTCATTGGTCAGTTTGTGTTCAAATGAGTAGTATCTTGAATTGAAACCACCTCAGGAAAAGAAGCGAACAAAGCCCTTTGTTGGGTGCCCATGTTCTATAAATTTGGATACACCTTTCAGACTCACCACCTGTTCTCTGAGGATTTACTGGGTGGAAAGAACTGGCGAAACTTATTGGCCTATGCCCTGAAGTTTATGACCACAGCAGAGATTCCTGGATTTCAGAGACATGCTGCAGTTCCACCATCAGAGTAGGTCATTCTCGATCAAAGCCTAATCAAGGGAACTGATTGTCAAATCAACTTCTTATAGCTCCGTAACGTTCAATTCTGTATATGTTGTTTCTTTACCCAACGGAGGGTCGGAACTGGGCTTCCTGTGTGCTCATTTGCCGAGGATTGGGTCCATCCTGATGGATGCTTGGATTTGCCACACCATGGGTCAAACATGTGTGGTCTCTATGACAACATTCTAAACCCACTTATAAGGGGATACAATATAAGGGGGTTCAAATATGTTCAAATGTGCCAGATGTTTGACCCAGGACTTTTTCTTGGTGTGTTTTTGTCGACCAAACCCAGCTGCTTCCCTCCCGGATCTGACCGGTGTTTGGCCCCTCCGACCTTCCTTCGTTTTTCCACGTGGACTCCACCAAGGATGGCATCCCGAATCCCAAGACCCGAAGGACGGTGGAAAATGCCATCACCCGGGGCCTTTGGGATCAGATGGATGACATACAGCCCGTCGTCGAAGAACTGGAGATCGAAATGGAAGACTACAACGCAACCTGCACACACGAAATGTGGATGTCAGTAGCAGACGTGAAGATGCAGTTCCCCTTTTTGGTCAGCAATAAATCCCAGAAGCTTCATGGATATATAAAAATTATGTAGAATATAGATATAGACCTTACAATTGATTATGAAACCACACCTATGTATATATTAATTACAGGTATATGTAATATATGTCATACAAGGAGTGCTTGGCGATAGTGTCCCGCAACAATCGAACAAAAAAAAAAGCACCCCTTTTCACGCCGGTCACCCGGGTCATCCTTCCCAACCGCGCCGTGCGGCCAGGCACGTTTTGATTGGGTCCAGGAGGAGATTGCGAGACAGTTGCAGCAGATCAGCAGCTTCAATGAGCGCCACGAGCAGGCCAAGACCAGACTAGAGGCAGAAGTTCCAGATGTGCCAGCAGATTCCGACTCAGAGGCGGGAATACTACGTAGTACCGGGAACTTGTGCGTTTGTTGGTGGGAAGACGCATGGATTCGCAGCCTGTTCAGGCGCTTTTGGTGGCCAAGCATTTTTGGGCTGTGGAAATTGGACATTAAATAATTAGGCGGAAATCGACTGCAGTGATTGTACGGAAGGAATGGATTTTGGGGGCAGATCAGCTTGTTTTCAGACCGAATGAGCTGGTCCAGTGAACTCAGTTTGAATTTTGCTCTCAAAAAAGCAGCAAACCCCAAGTGCAACTGACTATATATATATATACATACATAGAGCTTTCAACAACCTTGTATGTTTGTGCTGGAGAGTGTGTTTTGCTGTTGTTTGAGGTACCTGAGGAAGAGGAGGAGGAAGAAGAGGAAGAGGAAGAGCACGACTCCGACGATGAGAGTGCCACATCCTCTGCAGATGCTTGATCTTTTGAGGAGCTGTTTCATGCGTAATTTTTTTTGTAGGACCTTGTAGGATCATCTAAAACGTGGGCAGGACGGTCATCAACTTGCAAACTTAGGCACCTAGATAGGCACCTATAGGATAGGTATTTGGGAAATTCCGTTGCGCAAGAAACGAGATCAACGAAGTGCCTAGGATTGGGACGAAGAAGAAGAGATTCGAAAGTTTATAGCTCTGAAAGGACAGGCTCCATCGAAAGCTCAGCTGAAGAAGTTGAAGAAGTCGCACGTACGGGATGCAACTTTGACTATTTGTCAGCTGATAGGATGTACAGTACAGTCGCGAAACCCTTTATGTGATGTGTAGAACACGTTAAAAATACATTGGCCCCACTTGTTCCACCTATATTTACATGTATGTATATTCCAGTTAATCGGGGGCTTTACCGTTTTGAGACACACAGAATAATTGGAGCTGTGTTTTTCTGTGGATACGTGTGGACATATGCTCAGGTGCAGCCAGTCCTCAGTCCTGGTGAAGAGTGGGGTTCATGGTTGCCCTGGCACCAAAACGAGCGTCGAACTGCCATTTCAATAGTGATAGTGGGTTGAGAGTAGATGGCACAAGCCCTAAAAAGGTGGCTTATATGGAGCTCCATTTGTTCAAAACATCTTGAGGTGCCACTGCCATCTATCTACTCTGAAACCAATGCCACTGCCACCTCCTCGAACGAAACGCCCTTCCGGAGTTCGCCCGTGGGCGCATCGCTGCAGAGATGTCCCGTGGGCGCGCGTGCCGAGGCCAAGATCTCCAAGCTGAAGACGGAAAAGGCAAAGAAAGAGCAAGAAGCGGAGGGCACCTCCAAAGCGAAGATCAAGGTCGGCGTATAGATGGCCATTTATATTGGTTGGTTGATGTTGGTTGAGTAGATTTCGACCGGAGGCCCTCCGGTCAGTTGGCCATTGCTCATTTCTCAACCCATTTTTGGATGAAGCGAGTTGGCCAGTGAAACCTCCCAGGAGTTGCTGCAGAGATGGGAGAAGAAGGTCGCTTCAGCGCAGGAGTCCCTGAAGGTGCTGAACTGAATCGAAGCCGAAGAGATCCGAAGGGACATGAGAAACTGGAACTAGAATTCATTTTCCAGTCATCCACTTCTGAAGCCTCAGCGCCAAAGAGGCTATCTTGGATCTTTGAAGGTGCAGTGTTTGAAGTTGGGTTTACCCAGACTCCATGGTTGGAGGCTCCGGAGGTGCTTTTGGGCACCAGAATCTGATCAGTTTGGAGTACTTGGCTATTATTTTCTAAGCCGGATCGGATCGGTTTGTTTGGGCTCTTGAGTTGCTGTACTTAGGTGACTCTGTGTCGCACGTGCGTGTTGGTTCTCTTTGTTTCGCATCTCAGCCCCCAGACGACTGATTGCAGTACGTTCATGTTTGGTGCCTTGGCTGTCAAAGTGTGTTTAATTAAAATCAAGATTTCACAGAAACACGTGGAAGCCCAACATTTCGTTCCTTGCAGTGAGACCTGTCGGACGCTCACGGATGTTCCTTGTTTGCCGTGGTTCAGATTCAAGATGATTCGCAATGGTTCGCACGTTTTGTGTGCAGCATGATGCACATCTAATAAGAAAACGGATGAAAACAGATAGCGGCTACGAACGAAGAAATAATTAGTCCAATTACGACTATTAATTACCAATGCTGTCTAAGCGGCGGTTGAGCCGATCCCTAGTCCAATCCCGTTAAGATCCCACACCTATCCCAACGCCGAATCTTCCGTGGATACTATGTATTTGTTGACTTCATGTCTTATTTAACCAAGTAACTTGCTAGCTGCATCCTACAATGCATCGCTACTAGTAACAAGTGCATTTACTAGTAACAAGAAGCTACGAACGTAGCAAGTGCCTCGCTACTGGTATAGCAAGACACAAGAAAGAAACATCTCGTTCAGTCCGATCCTGCGGTTTCGGGCAGGAACTGGAGCCGTCACTGCAGAAGGCTGAAGACCAAACCGAGGAGGAGATCGATGAGGAGCCTGGGGCGTGGGTTTTTTTCGGGGCTCGTGGATGGGATGTGTTGGAAGTTGATGGAAGAAGTGTTCCAGAAAGCCTCAAGGTGAAAGAGCAGCGGATTGAAAGGTAATCCTGGTTGGGAGACGGAAGGCTGGTCTGGCAATCGATTCTACTGCGGCCTCTGAGGCAACATGTTGTTAGGTTCAATGAAGGAATCCTGACGGGGCGTGTCAGACGTGTCACAGGGATCGTGACCCAGTCATGCTTGACGACAAAAAAGCACGACATGAGCTGTTTGGCAAAAATGGATCTGTCGGATCGATTTGCTTTGCGTCCACACGGCAACAAGCCACTCCATTTACAGATTTCAGTGAGGGAGCCAACGAAAGTGAGGATATCCACTGCTGTAACTGGGCCGTGCAATACAACCCCAAGCCACTTCTAGAAAGCAGTACGACCTGTCGAGACCGGTCTCAAAGAAACCTGTTCGACCTGTCGATGTGGATGTAGGAAGCCGGGGGAAGCCTCCCACCACCCAGACACCTCCAGGATTTGCTGCAGCAGAGCAAAGAAGCTGAGAAGCTGGAGCAAGAGGCTGTGAAGCTGACCAAGCAGACGGAGCAGAATCAGCAAAAGGCTCAGACGCTGCAAGTGCAAGTTCAGGAGCTGTTGTCTCTGAACCGTGGAAGGGCCGGAAGGGCTGAAGTAGAGACACGGGCGCAAGAAGGAGGAAAAAGAGCCAATAATGTGTTCTGGGGGTATTGAATTCAACATCAGTGAATCCACGCACCCAAATGGCAGGAACGGTTCACTGTAAACCTGCGCCCGAAGGGCGCAGCAGCGTTGTTACCATGAAGTCCTCAAATAGATTGAAGCAAGTTCCGATCACTAAGGAAACAGACTGTTCGACTGTTCTACTTTTTGTGCATGGTCACTCCATAGGATTGATCGGGGAATTCTTATATCTTGGTGTTTCTCTGAGAGTGGTTTAGAAGGTGCTCTATTTTGCCCGAACATATATAATATATATATATATGTACTGAGTACTGTATCATCGGTCTATTTCGTGCTCGGAGTGTGAGGTAGATGTTTGGGTTGTGGTAAGTAGTAGCATGCAGTGACACTAGTAGTCGCTAGTAGCGACACTGTCGATATTGATGATTCATGTCTTCTCCAGATTTTGTAGGTTTCTCAAACTCAGATCCAACGATGGGCTGGGTCTCCGGTGCAGGAGCAAGAGCAGAAGGTGCAAGAAGAGCAAGCAGAGGTAAAAGAACTGGTCCAGGACGTTTCGGAACTCCGCTTGATGGTCAGTCCTTCGATTGAACGACATGTCGCCTGTGTGTATTGGACCTTTGAATCTCGCTTTGGAGATCGAAGTTTAATAGCTTTCTACGCTGAATCTGCTCCCTCGGGAAAGTCTGGGAACTTATTCACAGGGCTTTCTTTGGGCAGTCCCGAACGCCGAAAACGTCCGGTCAGGAAGTCCAAAGCCTTCCGCCGCCGGATCCTCGGGTGGCCCAGCTGCGACTCTTGGGCGAGGAACAGGCGCACCCCGCGGCGAGTTCGCGAATCCGCGGAGCGGGAGCAGAGCTGAGGGGCTCGCAGAGCCTTTTCGCCGAGTGACGTGTTTTTTGATTTTTTCCCAGTGACGTTCGAGGTTCGGGGTCGAAGGAAGCTCCGCCTCTTTCCGATTCCGACGACGGTATAGAATGTATAGAGGGGGCTTTTGAGTTACTATTTTTCGGACATTGTGCATGAAGAAGACATAAGAAGACTATTGTAGAGTTTTTTCCAATGTCTTTTCTCATGCAAGCAGCAGGCTCTATTGCTGACCGTAGCAGGACAGGTGGCCGCCTGATTTAGGTCTTGAAGGTTCCATTGGCGATCTTTGCTTTGCCGTGCAGATCTTCGAATGAAGCATGGTTGGCCATCAACTATATGGCACAACACTAGAGTGACTCCTGAATTACCCGATGAGCCCAATAATTCTGCATGGTAGTTATATGTAGTTATCAGTAGGGGAGTTCATGGAGCATCACACTTCCATATTATGCAGTGATATGTGCCATAGTCCTGATTAACTGATTAACTCATTTGTTATATTTGTTGGATTCTGCCAATACCTCTCGGCCGGTGGCATTCCCACATACCCCGTACCAGGTGGAGCTGATGAAAAAGTGCAAGATCGTGGAGGCTCAAAATGTCAAAGTAGCCGGGCGAAATCGGCTGCTGAAGATGGAACTGCGAGAGCTCTACCGAATGCTGAAGATTCCTTGGGAAGATTCTTCTGATGATGAGGACGATGAGGAGGAACAGCCATACTGGTTGCGGAAGAAGTTAGCCGAAAAGACCGCTTCTTCCTCCAAGGGTTTTGACCACCACCATTTCCTGGACGGCGAGGGTGCTGCCAAGCTGCGTCGCTTGAAGAAGAAGTCCAAATCGCAGAAACTCCGTGCAGCGGCCTTGTTGCTGGGGCGGCTTGCGGCCTCCCGGCGGACCCAGGAGCATTCCGGCATTGAGGCGCCAAGCGAAAGCAATGTGTTGCCTTTCAAGGACATGGGGAGCATTCAGGTGCCCGAGGGAGAAGCGATCAAGGTGAAGGTGGATGAGGTCTCCAAGAGTTTACAACTCTTCAAAGACACCTTGGAGCTCCAGCTCAAACATGTGAAGTCCAAAGAGGATTTGGTAGAAGCTCCAGTCCCAAGACTGGACACCGACCGGGCCAGTCCGACCGGGCTGGGCCCCTTCAGCGGTTTGTTTCCCACGCGGATGAAGGGACAGCTCTCCACCGGCGACCGCGGCGACGGAGTCCGCGGAGAGTCGGAGTGGTCGAGCGATGGACGCCTCTCGAGCCATAATTTGCTGCCCGGGGACAGCTCTCCACAGTCGGACGGTGGGCACGGGCGGATGAGGAGGGGTGTGGGAGTGATTACGCGTGGGTACCAAGGCTTGAAAATGAGCTTCGATCATGATCTGCCACCAGATGTATTTGTGTCATGGGTTCAATATGTCCTTTCAACTACAATCCCACGGCCTGGGTGTGGCCCATGAAACATGTGTGGGACTACCTCAACCCCACGGCTGCAAAAACGGAAACATGGGAAACATGTGTAATAGATGTGCTTCCTTCGTGATCCCACATCTCTTCGGGGTAGTACGTTTCGGAGTTTCTATCAGTCATTTTTTGTACAGCACCAAACAGAAGCACTTTTGTCAAAGAACATGAACAAGCATACAAGCCTACCGTGAACCAACATCGAACTAGACATTGAAAGGACCAACCTCCTTCATGACGTTCAAGGAAGGGCTATTCAAACTTATACACATGAACTACACATTGAAAGGGTCCTTCCTTTGGACAATTCCCTGAAGACACCCTTTGAGACACAGTACAAAATGCGTTCGAAACGGCCTGACACGTCGTTCCGTCAGGTGGAGAGCTCCGTCCCGTCCAAGCCGAGTCCCTCACGCGACCGGGTGCTCCGAGCTCCTCCGTGGGCCGCGGCCGCCCGGGGCACGTGGACTTCGGCTTCCGGCCCGATGGCGCTGGACGCTGAGAGGGGGAATGAGCTAGGTGAGACTGAAAAGGCTTCACAGATTTGGGTGGGTATGAGCAAGGAGAGGAAGGATCGGAAAAACATGTACATTGATACTAGACATCCTCTTAAGTGCAAGAGGTGCTGGAGAATGGAGTCCCTGAAGATCCCTGAAGAACTTTTGGGGTCTTAGCCTAACAGTTAACTTTAGCCAGATGCACTGGCCATTCAGCACGACGTGATTCAGGCCTGATGGAAAAGGATTGGTTGGGTGTTCAGGAGCCCTTTTACCCAGTGATTTGTTTCCGAGCTTGCCATCGGTTCATTTCGATGGTCCCCTAAGATTGGATGATCTCAGACCCAACATTCGGAGTCTGAAAAATGGGGGCCTCGCAGGGCAGACTTCGCTGAAGGGGCTGATGGGGATGAGAATATGAGATCATCAAGAAGGTTTTTGGGTCCCCTCAATGCTTAAGTCTCACCCTGTTGGGCGGTAAGGCTGGAGGCTCAGGAAGTTGGAGACGAGTGTCGTCGCCAGGGGTGTTTGACCATGAAACAAGGAGGACCGACTCCATGGGGGTCTTGCTACAGTGAAGGTGGATGCGGGGGCACAAGAAGATCTCAGAGACATGGTATTGCATCGCCAAATTGTGGTGATTTCACTCAATAAGATTCTGTCAATGGGCTTATCTCGGTTTGCTGGGGGTCGACAATGTGAAAGATCTTCTTCCGAGAAAACAAACACATCGCTGGACTGTCGGACTGTCCAATTGTTGTCCAAACATTCCATCATATTCCATCGCAGTTGCACTTGTGATTTCTTCTGCCTCCCAAGGAGAGGAATCGGTGGAAAGCTGGTCCTTGTTCAAAGTGAACAAAGGCGCCGCACCGAATGAGTCGAACTGTTCGTCGAAGACTGGTGAGACGAACGCCCGGATGCCGCCCGGTGAGACGACGGCACCCAAGTCTTTTGGTGGGAAGCCCGTGACGCAGTCCTCCCGCCGTGACTTGCTTTACTATAATGGCCTCCAACCTAAGAGCGGCCTCCAACCTACCAGCGGCCTCCATCCTGAGACACTCAAATCCTCCCAGAACAAAAACCGACCGGACCGCGAGGACCCGACCGCGATGAAGGTGCATCGCCGGTGCGGCCCACGCGTCACAGCAGCGATGCGCCGGTCCAGCGATGCGCGCGCTTCGACACATGGCCGAAGAGGTGGACCTGGTGACCCAAGCGGGTTAGGACCTAAGAGAGAGGATCAACATGCGGAGTTGGTTTGTGCATTTTTTCTCAGAAGAGACAGTGTTTTCATGGTGTTTTGGACTTCTATGAGGTTCATAAAAGCTTCATCAATCGCCATGTACCTTCCAGACCATGCATGGCGGAGTTGGGCCCGGTCGTAACGGACCCGTGCAGCACTGTGTTGTTAGAGGAATCTTCCTAGGATTCCCTGGTTATCCCTGGTTCACCGATACACCGATATAGTATGATATGGTTCTTTGGGCTTGGTTTTCAGATTTGGGAGTTTTGAAACATTGGACACGAACGGTGTCACACACAATTGGGTCTGAAGGTTGGCGTCCCTTGCGCTATGGAAGGCTTGGGTGGTAGCCCCCAGTTTGCCAGTTTATGCCAGTGCACATGTGTTCTCCAGTCGGTTTGTTTCTGCACCTGTTGTGGAAAGATCATGTCCTCTAATTACCTCCCACAGAGATCTCAGACCTCGCATGTTGACATGTGTTGGCACGAGTTTTCTCCTCCACCTCCTTCGATGGAACCCTCCTTCACAGTAGCCAATGCTGCGCGCCCCGTCGCGGGCGGCAGCATTGGGTCCACAGACTTGCTGAGGCTCCACAAGACACGGCATCCTACTGCGATTTTGGTGAGTATGTGTCTCAACTTCAACGGAGCAAGGAATCTTGGCAAAGTGCTTCCACGCCTGACTTGGCCAAGAGGAGCCGGCCAAAGCTCCCCGACGCTTTGCTTTGGTGGGCAGTCAGTCTGTGTAGTTCTTCATTTCAGTGTTTCTTTCAGTGCAACCTCCTAAGATGTCTTGTTGCGCCTAGGGGCCTGGCCCATGTGATCCAGGTTAGTTTGCCATGCCATGTTCTTTGCAACAAATCGCCCAGGACTTGGTGAAGACCAGTAGCCAACAACTCTTAACTCCATTGGATTGGTCCGGTCGATGGAAGTCCGACCGCCGGAGAGTGAAGCCAGACCGTTTGTGACAGACCGTTTGCGTTTCGTGAGATGGCCAGTGGGATGTGCCATCCAGGGCAGACCCCAAAGCAGGATTCCAGAATCGCCCGACCATTCGTGTAGCTGATTGTCTTGTTTCACACTTGTTTGATCTTGTTTGAGTATATTATCAGATTTATTATCATCTATTATCATGTTAGATCACGTTAGATAGACAGCTGTCATGTAGCGTTCCAAGATATGAATCAATTATATATTTATAATATGTTTAATAGTTGTTTTATTTGATGTCAGATTGTTAGGGGTTGGGGCTACCCTGTGATTATGTGATTAGAGGTCTTGAACCGGCTTTGTTTTTTCTGGATTTGCCCTCAAGGGGCGGTTTCACCGAATCTCATCCCAATGAAAGCCTTCAGTGATTCAGTGATCAAGGTGCTGTTTTTTTGCTAAATCAAAGTCACCCTTTTTTGACAGCTACATGCTGAACATACTGCCTGAAGGGAAGCTGTTGGGCAGGGACACGAAGCAGCCTGATGGCAAAAGCGATCGATGGAGCATGGACATTAATCACCTCAAAAATTGTTTGGGCTGCTTCCTGCAGCAGGTTGGCACTAGCCGCTAGCCTGCAGGAGGGACACCCTCCAAACAAACACAAGTGGGATTGTTATAGTGAGAGTATTGTTGCAACATGTTGCAAGTGAGTTTTGGCCCGTCCTTGACCGGTACCAAATCAGTGGGATTCTCGTTCGTGGTCAGCCACCGAGGGGCATTGATTCAGGCGTGCTTGAAGACTAGAGGCTACAGAGGCTACTTGAAATCTGCAAGGTGAAAGTGGATGGTAGTAAAAAGCATCCATGACATGATCAAAGCAAAGCAGATCAGTGACACAAACAGACCTACAGTATAGTATAGAGATATGGATCATGTGCCCCATGGGCCATGGGCACAGGTCAATTCTTTGCACAATCCGGTATGAGAGTAGGAGAGTAGATGGTGTACATGAATTCATTGAATGCGTAAAGCTCCATGCTAGGCCCTGCACCATTTTATCTCAAAAAAACATCCCACACTTGCCACGTTTGTGAGAAGCTGGGCACTGCCAAGGCGGCCTCAGCCGATTCCAACACCAGCGCCGGAGCCGTGCTCGACACAGGCAGCGGAGCACAGCAGGATGAGAAGCTCTCTCCTAGATGTGATGAACACAAAATGGACTTCTATGGGAAGTTCACTGAAATGATATGTGTATATCATGTTTTTGTGTGGGGCACCTTAGACTTTGTGATTTTGAGACGATCATGTGGCTTCTGGCGAAAAGCCAAGCAATGACTACAAGCACTCAAATTCCTGGTGTGGGATATTTATGTTTGACCCGCACTCGTAGATTTGTTTGTTACCACACAAGGGTATAGCATGGGTGAGGGTTCAACAGCATCCCACCCAAGGTGTACATGCTCTGATCCATGCCATCCTCCACCAGAGATGGTTGTAAGTACACTCCCACTCACCAACATGGAAGTGAAAAACAACTGTTTGTAAAAGAAAGTAGTTGTCCTAAAGGCCATTTTCATCAATTTTCCATTGCCATGTTAGTGAGTCAGAGTGTATATATATAGTTAATTATAGTATGTTATTTTATTTTAGGATGCTTCACCAGGAGAGTGACAGCAAAGAAGTGTCCTTGGGGAGGTTGGATTGAAGCTTCGCAATCGTTCTCATCGTTCTCTCATGTTTAAAGGGAAAAGCTTGCAGGAATATAGGTAGCATGGCATGCGGCATGTGTCTTCAAAACAAACTGTTGAAGATTCACTCTCGAAGTTTTCCAAGAATATGATCCGTACACACCCAGCGGCTGTCTCCGCCAGGGGCGAAGAAGGAGGCTGCTTGTTGCGATCAAATCGCAGGCTGAGGCGCAATTGACCCTAATGCCTTAAATTGTGTAGGCTTTTGTGGAAGTCTAGGTTTAGGCAAGTTGAGCATGCAAAAAGTTCCAAACATGTCCAAGTTGTGACGTCTTTTTGGAGCCGTCCTTTGCAAGTCTGGGAAACTGCCCTGATGCCCCCCAGTTTTGATCGAAATTGTTGGATCCCATTGATGATCCAAGTGGGAGGGGAGTATAAAGAGCGTTTCGTCATGACATTCCAAACACCGACTCGTTTTGCAGCGTATAACATTAAGGCTTTTTCTCCCGGATGTTTATCGTCCTATTGATTCAACATCCCCTATTGAATGGAATACGCAGCCGACGTGCAGGCGTGCAACATACAACATCCGTTTCCGGAAGTGCACTGCTTGCACGAACTGCAAGCTGCCGATGTTTAAGTCGCTCCTAGGTCAGACACCTCACATGCCACGAAGAATACCCGAACTCCAAACATTCAGCCAATAGACATTGTATGACATAGCCACGTGTCATCCACAGTCACATCAACTCAATCCAAAACAATGTTTGTTCATTGACATCAGTAATCAACACGCAAGTACTGAGAGAGGGCGAGCGAGAGACATCGCGAAACTGTATGAAACTGTGAGAACAGTTGTGTGCTGCGCCTCGAACATGATCAAAGTACCTTCTCCCTTGCAGACAGTCCTTGGACACACACCTGTGAAAACTCATGTGTGATACAAAGTCAAAGCAGCTCAAGCTACGCATGATCATTGACATCAGAATGTTGGGCGTCCGCGAGCACCTCCACGCACGTGCGTGTTTTGAGTCGCACGTTGAGTCGCACGTGCATGAGTCGGCGTCGGGGGTCCCCAAGACCTCCCAGTAAATTGGGATGAACATCCGCTGGTTTGGGGTTCCCCCTCAGCTTGATGGATACAGCACAGTGGAGTCGAGCGGCCAAAAAAGGCCCACCACCCGAAGTGGACCTGGTCATGGCCAGCTGAGGCTGGATGGGGGTCAGACCCAAGCGAAGTAAGAGCATTTTCCTCTACAAACAAGCGTTTTTCCACGTCCATCTTAGTGAGTCGGAGTGTAACTCTGATCTGAATTCTCACCTGGCTGGCATCCCCAAACCACGATCTCCTCCCCTGAATCCGTTTGAATCCCGGCAATCCGGCGAGGTAGGAAAACCGGGCGAAAGTGAGACTTGCGGGGCTTGAGTTGTTCGACAAATCTTGCTTCACCAAGGTCTTTGGACACCAGAGTTGGGCCGTGTGAAAACCAATAGGCTGATATCAATGGAGATCTTGGATGTACCAATATGCCGAAAGGTCTCCACAAGCAAAGGAGTTGTGGTCCAGGTGTAGCTGCAACATGCCATAATTGAAGAGTCTTCCTGTTCACAAGCTTTGTCCCGGATTGGCAATTTGCACACACCTCCGAATCGTTCAGCACTCGCGGATCGTGCGCTTACCGCGCGGCGGTTGGTAGGTCAAAGCCCCTCCATGTCGCATGTGCCGTCAGGTCACCATGTTGTGTGTTCTTGTAGAGCCATTTTGTAAACGTTTTCTTCCCGTGGTTTGATGCCTTCTAGATGAGACACTTCCCGGAGATGACAAGTTGGCTGATGAGCCTGGGATAGCTATAGGGCGGTTGCCACATCCGACATACATCCCCCTTTTGTGCACCAGCGGAAGATATGGATGAATATGGAACAATCCAAGCTTTTGGATTGTTCCATATTGTTCCATACACACAGCAACTCTTACCCAGCATCGGTGATGAACATAGTTGAAGAATTTGGGGTACCCACCATATGTGACACAGGTACTGATTCTTGACTGAAGGATGACACATCTGCAGTTGTTGTATTGTGTTTACCCATCAACCATTGATTTCCTATGCTTCTCAGAAGCCCAGCCATGCACCGTCACTGTCCGTCGTCAGGTCCACCAGAGGATCCAGCGCCCAGTGCTCCCAGCTTGGGGGAACGCATGGGTGGCTTCCTCTCCAAAGGCCAGTCGGGGCGGGACAGGAGGGCCTCTCCGGGACAGGGCGGACGAAAAAAGACGCCACGAGAAGGTGAGGGTGAGGAAGGTGAGTGCGATGGAGGGTGGTTGGTGGCTTGTTCTCAGGGGTGAGCAGGGATTCCTAAATTTTGGTGGATTGAGTGTTGCAAAGGAGGAGGATTTGGATGTTTCTCAGACTGTGGATAACCTGCATACGGTGATCATACGTATTTCACCCATTGCTTGGGATAGCTCCATTGGGAGATAACCTCAGTTGGGATTTGGTGATGTTTTGTGAAGACTAGCGGCTGATGGCTTGTTCTGGTTTTGATTGCATTCGTCTTCGCAACATGATGCTTGCTGCCGAACTTTGCTGGTGCCTTTGAAGCCCTGAAACCACTGATTGGTCTGGGGAAGGATTCAACATGCTTTTGAAAAGACATGGGCGTATCATTCTGCCTATGCTCTTTTGTTGTGGCTCGGGTGCAACGGTGCTGGTCGATATTTCGCAGGAGACCAGAAGCCAGTTGGCAGCTGAGGATAGATGCGGGCGGGAACAGGGTCGAAGTTCAGTTCCACAGGCTGTTTGGCTCTTGACGGTCCTGATTCGATCCCTCTATGACATGCATTTCCAGGCAAGACCAAATAGTTCTTTTTGGAAGTCTCTTGGGAAGCTTATGGAACAAGGTGGGGGCATGCCGATTGCTGGGCTCTACATGCTTACGCTGCGTCCATTGGATTTAGAAGGAGGCCCAACCGGCCGACCGCCACATATGCTGCTTGATCCTGTTTCCGATGGATTTCGAAGCCCTGAAGAGGTCCTTGAGAGGGATTTGGGGGAAAAAAGCGACGACGTGAGATTCAACCCATTGAATCTGAGCACTTTTGCCCAGGTTTGATATCCTGAGATGTGGGCGTTTGGCGCATTTAAAATGGCCAATCTCACCATGTCTCACCATGACACACCAAGTGGCAAAGACTTGCCGCTCACCGTGCATCCATGCACCGAAACCAGGAATTTGGAATCTCGTTTCACTCCTGCTCGAACGCAATTCTCCCTGGTTTACAGGTCTTTGGTCTCTGCTGGGATCCAAGGGATTTCATTTGGGGCTGATGACGGCCTCCTCGATCATATGCGAAGCCTGAAGACTTCAAATGCAATCAATATGGAATATCATTGAATCAATAAAATATATTGAAAACATCAAATAATTTTAATATTCATTTATTATTGGATATTTCTAAAAAATATCTTCAAAGATATATATATATATAAATCATATTATATTTTTTCTTTATAGATAATATAGGGTTATAATAAATATATTCTATATATATATAATTGTTAATATTTTAGAATATTTTTCTTTTTGGGAATTAATATTTGAATTATATTAAATGCCGATATTAATTTAAAATTATGCATATATAGATTTATAATATAATAATTAAATTTTTAGATTATATAAATTATTTTAGAATCTATAATCGATTTATATATGTAAATTGTAATATTTATTTATATTTAATATATTAGTATATTTTTGCAGATCGGTTCGTGTAAACGATATATAAGGAATTATTATTAAATTTTATATGTTATTGAAATTTTATTTATTATATTTTATATAAATATTTGTTTTATATATATATTTTATTGATATATAATTATTTAAATCGTAGTATTTATTTATATTTTAATCGATTAAATCGAATTTGCATTATAGATTCGTGGCTGGCATTTTGCTTCATAAGGCTTTAACGATAGAATTTAATCGGCATTATTTTTTTGTTATAATGTTATTTCGGCCACGATGATTTATAAATAGTATAATGATACACATCTACAATATAAATTCCAATTTAGGAAATGATCTAGGCATCTGTATTCTGTATAACGGAGCTTGATTCGACCCCGATTGAATAATCGATTACATCCATTGTGCCTTGTCGACTGCACACTTGTAATGCATATTACATTAATTTTTATGGTCCCAAGTGTTAGTAGTAGATTCGATATATTCCATGGTCTTCCCACAAGAACAATCTGCACTTAATAATGCCAGATCCCGTATAGCATTGACCATTAGGCAAATGCTAGACTTGCTACCCATTGATCATCCGGATGCAGCCAAGATGCATATATGTCCTATCTATCGGATTTAAATTGGTCGCGAAACATCCTGCCTATGCTCCTTGGACGACTTGCATACAATCATTGGTGTAGTGTGTTTACCATGGAATTCACTTTCGTAGATCCTGTTCTGTTAATGGCTTTCGGATCAACATTCTGGCCCTGGTTCCGCACAGCCGCCTATTGATTGCCCTTAGGTGCCAGAGATCACAGATGTCCAGACCTTTGTTACCTATGACCTGTTGCCACTCATTCAGCGGGACATATCAAACACATGCCATTTTCAGGGATTATTTTGGATTGCAGAATAGGCGTTTGTCCATTGTCTGCGTGAGACATCCAATTTTGTACCAGAGACCCATATTCGATGATACATACGTTCCATTCGATGGAGCGCTTACATCTGTGAACTTCCACATGCGTGCCTCGTGGCCGACCAGGTCTTCCAATTTCTTGTTGACCTTGCACTGCATGTCCCTGTGCATTGGGCGTGGACCTCATCCGCTCTCAATTTCCCTATGATGATTGCATATGTCCTACTTGACACTGAATGGATTCAATTTGCCATCCTTGATGATATTTTGTGCCATCTAGCCTTGGCTGTGGATTGCTCACCTTTCCCTCCATCATGTCGGAGGATTTGGAGATGACAGCAGACGACCAATTACACACAGATCTGCTGGTAGCTTGAGGAGTCACTTCATGAAGCATCCTCGGATCATATCATCATCCGATGGCAGAAAAACAAATGACCGGATTTGACACAGGAACAACTCCGACTCCTTGGGTACTGGTTCCACGGGCTCTAGGAACTCCAAAAATTTTCTGAATATGGTGGTTCAGGGGAGGCCACGCAATCTCTGCAACAGACGCTGTTTCAGATCTTCATCCAGGAATTCATTCATGGTGCAGGGAAGTTTTACCTGGATCGAAAAGACGACGAATTGGTAGATGATCTCGAAAGGAATGGTTACGGAGGAACATCGCTGGCAATACTTGGCTTGGGATGCCAAGGCCCAGACTCTCCGCCCGACCAAGTAGGAGCCGATTGGATCCAAGGATTTGTTCAACATTTTGCAACGGCTCCATGCCTTGAGTTCCAATCCATAGCTCGTGCACCGATTTGCCGCTCTGAGACCTTTGAAGCAGGACACATTGCCACAAGATGCCATGAAGGCCATGCAATGGAAGCTCGAGATCTCATTCCGTTCCGAAGAAGCCAACGAGCTGCACGGCCTTATCCAGCGATTAGTCGGGAATGGGATTTCTTAGCTGGCCTTGGTACGCATTAGGCCGACGGAATTGCAGCGCTCACCTTTGGCTGGGACCATATCTCAACGGCTGAAAAGGTGATGCAATGGCTTCGATCGACCACATTGCCTTCTAATGGTGCCACTTGTTACTTGAACAATATTGTCATAGCTTAGTTGTGGGCCTTGGCTATGATGGTTGACTCAGCCCATTAAGTTTGGAATACATGGAACGCTCTTCTGATTTGCCTGCTTGGCTTTTCGAGTTCAGAGGCCGTTGATCTATGCCGGGATGATTTGCTAGGTTTGCAATTGGCCGAATGATTTGCTTCACATCCACCTTTAATGCAACATGACGCTGGGCAATTTGCAGGATGGTTCCGGGGAATCCTGTTTGAAAAACAATCTCTTGCATCGTCGATTCAGGTTCATGGATGGGAATCTCGATTTGAAATGAATGGGAAGATCGAAGCACGTTATAGCACCGATTGTTCTTCGCCGCTTACCGGATGACGAATGGGAAGTTTTCATTGAAGCCTGGCACGACAGTGCCCCATTTAAGAATGCATTTTGCACGCTCAGCCCACATGTCTGCCTGCAACTTGAACGCAAGAATATATGTGCAATGATTTGGTCTCACACTCAGATCACACTCCCACGATTCGTCTCCACCTCAGGCACGACCGTTGTTTGGGAGCCGTATAGCGTGGTGGCGGGAGTCCTTCATTTGGGAGATTGCCCGAATGAGGGCCATTGTCGCACAGTATTTTTTCACTCAGGCACCCAATTGATAGCCGATGATTTCGCATTACCGCATGTCATACCATACCACGAACAGAGGAATTTTGACGCAACATTGTGGTTAGTTCCCAAACAGCAACGTGGACAGCTTTGGATCCGTCCCTTGCCTTCGAAAGCTCCGGTCATTCTTGAGGCCATTGCTGATAGCCTAGCCACATGATGACTGAAGAAGCAGTGCCCAGGCATTTTTTATCGAAGATTCTCGCACAGATGGGGCTTAGCTGTACATGATACAACCAGGACTTAAGTCCCGCAGCCCAATACGGGCGAACCACTGGTTCGCTGAGTACTAAATAAATGATTATAAATATTGAAAAATTATTTCAAGAAATTGAAAAATACTAAAAGAAATTGAAAATTACTAAAGCATACATTATGAATTATTTTTTGATTATTTATTTATAGATTTATTCTAGATATAATCTACGTAAATTTTTTGAATTCATTTAATATATAACATATTTCTTAGGGGTTGGGTATATTTAATTCTTAGATTTTGATTCTTGTTTTTGTAAGAATATTAAATGTATATTATATATTTGTGTTTTATATATCATATGTATATTGTATTTTTTATTGATGGATGGAAATGAATGATTTTACATAAATAGAAATATATTCTGTATTTTTCAAAAAATAGAATAATGATATATCGGTCGTATTTTTATGAATTGGATTTCTTTGTTTAATTTGGCAAATTTTAAATAGGTATAGTTGACAATAATATATTGGAATTGGAATTATCGAAATGGTGCATTTATAATAGGTAACGAAAGATAAATTTTTAAGGAAATATTTTGATATTGTTTTGCGAAAAAACATGTGAATATTTTTAGATTTATTTTCCAAAAACATATTAGATATATATGTTATATATTTGTATTGGAATAATCGATTTATTATAGTTTTTTTGGCGGAATTTCTATTTTATGTTTTTTTGTTCGATTGGTTTATTTTGGAAGTGGATTAATTTAATGTTTATTTGAGATTGATATTGAATATTCTAAATTTGAATAATTTATATATTTTATACAATATATATAAATCTATATATGTATTTTAATTTTCAATTTGATAATTAATTGTTTTTTTTTAGTCTATGTTGTATATTTTAAGTATGTATATTTTTTGATCGTTGTTTGATCTTTCGTATTTTTCTATTTTAAATAATATATTTTGGGAATTGTATTTCGTATTAAATTTAAGAATTCTATTAGTTTTGAAATGTCAAATTTATCATAGGTATGTCATTTTGCGAATTTTGAAAAACCATTTAATTAGTAAATATATTAATTCTATTGATATGTTTTGATATTGAAATGATTTTTTATATTATAGATAATGTTTGGTGACCTTGAAATGGAGGCAAGGAAAAATATAAATAATATTAGATAATATTAGGAATTCGATGACGACGATTAATTAATTTTTATATATATGATTATTATGTTCATTATCATTATTATTTATATTTTAATATTATTACTAGCTTAAGGATTTTTTTTGAGAATATAAATTCGAACATGGGGATCATTTAATAACGATTTTAAGATTGATAATTTATATTCGAAAATAATTCGTATTTAGGTGATATCGATATAATATATTTTTAATTGGTAATCATTTCTTTAATAAATAATCGGATAATTTATATATATCATTATATTTATTATATTTAAAATAATAAAATACTAAAATAATGGTTCATAATAAATATGGATCAAAAGGTTCATATAAAAACTAAAATATTGAAAATTTATTGAAATTATTCTAAATTTATTTATGTATATATTATTTAAATATTAGAAGAATTTTGATCTGTAATTTTAGAGATTTTTATTGATGTTAAATTCATCTATATTGGTGATTTAAATATATTAGATATATTTATTCAACATTGCATATCTATAAATATTTTTTGCATATTTTATAATTTCTATTTGCGATAGATAATTGTTATAGATTATATTTTTTGTTATTTCGTATTGGCCCTGGAAAGCAATCAATAACGCAATATTTTTGGCGAAAGATTAGTGAACACTGCCCGAAAATATAGATAAATATTAAAAATTACTTTATGATTCTATGCCCAAATCAAGCAACAAAAGACCTAATAAATTGTGATATTTTAATATTTGATGATATATTCGTCCAAAACAAATAGATGAATAATATCATCAAATAAAAAATATTTTTTGAATATATATATACGTTAAAAAAATATACTATATAAATTTATGAAATATTTACGAAAATGAATTTCTTATTGATGAAGAATAACCGTTCTCGATATGATATCATTTGTCAAATATATTGTTTATATTGGTTTGATGGAATATATTGAATTTCGATATATATGCGATATATTTTTGAATTAATCTATAACATATTTTGTAAATCGAATATATATATATATAAATTCTATCTATTAAATATAGAAATTATATATATAACAGATCAATTACATATATTAAATTAATAGAAGGGGGGGTGAGGGGGGGAGAGTATGCATATTGTAGAAACGCGCGTTTTTTGCACTCTCAGACAAGAGCCACAGAGTCCACAGAGTCAGACAAGAGCCCCAATGGGGTCTGCAATTTTGTTTTTTTTGTTTTTTTTGAGGTTTTTGCATCCCCAATGGGGTCTGCAATTTTGTTGTTTTTTAATTTTTTGTGTTTTTAGAGGTTTTTGCATGATTTGCTTGGCTGTATACTGTTGTTATCCCATCAAATTGCCCTTTACTCTGCGAAATCCATGTAGAACCCTTCAAAATCTTGCAAAATCAAAATTTTCACATCTCCCCCCCCCCTCACCCCCCGCTCTCTAAATTAAAATATTTTTTTTATTATTACTATATATTGATTTTTTATAAAGAATTGATAAATTAATATTTGAAATGAATATAACATATATTAAATATATATAATTATGCTATATTCTTATTTATAGGATATATTTATTTATAGGATATATATATATTGTTCGATATTCCTTCGTTTTTATATTGATATAGAGGCAATACCATAAACATATTGAAATCAAAATATATTCTATGAATGAATGAATTTTTATATTATATATATTGTTTATATTCTATCAATGAATGAATTAATTGATTCAATTAATATATAAATAGATTCAAATTCGATAATATATACATATATATAATAAGATCCTTTGAATTAATCAAAATTTACACCATAATTGGGACGAAGTGTGTTAGCCATTATTGTGCAATTTAGTGGTATCTCATCAATCTTCCTATATGAATAATAGGTATATGTTTTAGATTTGCAAGAATATATCTTCGTATAATTAAATATTTATTATAAAATATAATATATATATATTTGTTTATCTGACGAAGAATATTAAGAAGTTGCAGTAATAAATGAAATAATTTATGGAAGGGAATGTTTTGAATTGTGGTGATTAGATTGATGGGTTGGTAATGGGGGTAATTGGGGATAATTGGGGATATTGATAAAAAATATATGGTATTTAAAAAAAATATATTATTTTATTTTATTTTTTATATGGAGATCGTCTTTATTATAATTTCAACCAATTATCGATATCGATTTATATTTTGCGGATCAAAAGATATCTATTTTATATTTTTTTGCGATTCTTAGATCAATTTTTTATATTCATATATATATTTTTCAAATATAGATCAATAATATATTCAATATAATTTTTATAATTCCTAAGATTATCGAATATTTTTGAAAAAAAAAAAATAATAATAATAATAATTATATATTTAAAACATCGAAATTTCATGTCATTCCATAAATCAAAATAATTATCCTAATAAATTACGACATAATATTCATAAATAATATAATAATACAAATTAGATCATAATTAAATAAATATATATCCTTTCAATTTTTCAATTTATTCTATTTAATAATATTGCTTTAGAAATAACTATATATATAATTCCATAATATATTGATCATAAATATTTTTTTTTTTCACATAATTCATAATATTTAATTTAAAAAAATATTAAACAATATATATATATTTTTATTATATATATTCTTATACTCAAGTCTCGGTCCGAATCCTACCAGATGATGGATTTGTGTCGATTAATATTCGGGAGGTCCATTTCCCTTATGCCATGGCAATCCTCACCAATAATATGCCTCCTACCACTAGGAATTGCCACGGCCCCTGACTTAGCTTGTAAATGAAGGACCAGGGCGCTCAGCGAGCAAGGGCTGTGCATCTATTTTTTACGCAATTTTCGTTGCCACGGTAAACCACAACCTTATAATTAATGAATGACCATCAGGAGAGGGCTTAATATTGCGATTGAATAAAATAATATTGCTTAATTAGAAACATATCCATCTGGGTCATTATAACATATAATTTTCGATTTTGTTATTTCCCATTTTGCCTCGAGATCGAATATATAAATAATTAAGAATTTGGGGGTAATCAAATTCTTGGTTATCTTTTTAAATTATTATTTTTTTCCTATCGATATCTAAACGGCATTTCTAGATTCATATATAATCATTTGAATTCTTTATATAAAATCATCCAATCCTACCATTATCTATTTAATAAAAAATTGTTTCATTCAAAGATTCTAAATCATCTAAAAATATTTCTTATCCAATATAAATAATTTTCATCGAATACGGCGAATAACCACATTCCACCTCCCAATTCGAAATTATCAATTACAATCGATTTAACCACATATTAATCGACCTAAAGACTAGCTATACTATTCCATTCACGACGAATATATAATATCATTATCCATAATATATTCTCATAATCTTTAAATATATAATAACAAATCAATTTTTAAATATCATAAATATAAATATTTTTAATATTTAAGAAATATAATATATATAATATCTATAAAATATATAACATAATCGATATTAAAATATATCAATCAATCAAATAATAAAACAGCACATATAAGAAATAGATTAATATATAACATATCAAAATATATATATAAAATAAAAAATAGATAAAACACATGGGATGCGTTAGCCTTAAGCATTACCAACCATGGCATACTTACACCCCACTTCAAGGGCGGCGGTGGCGCTTTTGAAGCCACAAATAGAACATGCCCCGCCATCAGGCGGCAAAACTAGCGGCGGCGCTGGATTAATAGGTCTTTAGCTGTGCCCCCCCAATCACAACGACGATCTTTTTGTCGCTTTGCGACCTTTGCCCGCTAGATCTGCTTCGAAAATGTTGTCATCCTCCAGCTTTGATCCTTTTCCTGCATTAGGGCCATGTGGTCTCACCCTGCTCAGTTGCAAGCATGCGGGAAAATACCTATGTGTAGGTTCTAGTGTGTTCACCCATAATATATCTTCGTGTTCCCAATGACAAACATGTTTTGGTTAACCACTAGCCATTTTCAATGGTTTGCAATGCAAGCGATAAATAATGTTCAGTCAAGAAAGGGTATTGGTATAGGGTTGGTCCCTATCAGTTTTACAAGGTTTTGACAAATTCACAAATATTTAAGGCGGCCCATGAGTAAAATAACATACATGTACGGAGGTTTTGTCAGATGCTCACATATTGATCACATATATATATATATATCATTGTACTTTAGGTATTTTTAGGTCGATATTTAATAATCAAACTCGTATACTATTGGATTATCAAAATTGTTGCGAATCTAGCAATCTGTTTGTGCAGTATATCTTCCATATTCGATTCTCCAGATTTGGAATTTCGATCAGTGAAACATTGGTGAACATCTTTTCGGTGGGGCTCCAAACAAAAACACCATTCATATGGTGAGACGATCATTCCAATTATTGGTCCCACCAGAAAACGATTCAGATCTACAAATCCCCCACCAACGCCCCATGTCTCCGATTCCTCAGCCCAGCCTGGATGACAGCACATACTGAGGAGTCCAATGTTGCTTGCAGGACTTGGAAGTCAAATGAAGCTGAAGACAAATCATTGGGTATACACAAGGAGATTCCTCAAACAATTCTGTAAAAATAACATGGGTCTGGGGTCTCCCGAATCGAATACACACCAAACTGGGTCCGTGTCACCTCATCGGAATCCAGCATCGTCACCACTTAAATTATATTGTTTCCCAAGAATTGGAGAGAGAGCCCTGAGACGGCGCTGAGAGAGGGTCCCAGGATCTGGACCTCAAACTACCCGCATTGCAACTTGCAACAGGTGTTTATTACAAAACTCCAAATAAATCAAGTTTGAGCCAATCAGGCCTATGTGAAACAGTGGGGATGTGTTTCAAACATCTTGTGGCACTGAAGGCCACAAAGCCTGACTTCTTCGCGCCTTCAACACGAAAGTGTCCCCCCCCATCCTGAGACCCCAGACCGTTGAGTTCATCGCCAAAAACATATCGAGAGCATAAAGGGTCAAAGGGAAATAAAGAGACAACGAGATTGGTAACCAATGATGGGATCATGTGGGACCATCATTGGGTAGAATCCTCCTTAAGATGTGGAACTCTCCCGTTGCACACCGCGGGAGAGAAGACCCGTTGCCCCCCCCGCCTGCTGCTGGGCCGCTCACCTTGACCTCGTCACGGCAAAAGAAAACGGACCTTCAGGTCTGAACATCGGCATAGCTTCAGAAGTCTCGATGTCAATGTCCCAGACTTGCTTTGAGGGAAATCTACAGGAATGCCATAGTTTGAGATTGAAAACAAGGGTTTCCTGCAGATGTTCCCGTTACAATGCAGGTTGTGTAGAAGTGGAAATAAGTGGAACAAACAAACTTCTGCCGATGAAGGATGAAAAGAAAGCGCCTCCTGATCTTTTTTCAGACGAACGCGACAGCGTACGTCGAAAGCTTCGTCAGCGATATACGTAGCGACAAACATGTAGTAGGCCTTCTTACGGCATCTTGCAGCCCAACCAACAGGGAAGCTGGGACGCTACTAGGGGCACCTGGCATCGCTACTAGGAGCAAGGACGCTACTAGGGGCTCCAAGGACGCTACTAGGGGCTCCTGGCATCGCTACTAGGAGCAAGGACGCTACATGTCAACAGTGCTCCCGGTTCTCGCCTCTAAGCGTTGTGCCAGGTTTTGAACACGACCCATGGGACTGGAATATTTGGCCAACCGCCTTGGAGTGATTGATTTCGGGGGGTCCATGTAGGCGGCATCTACTTCATTATATTCCAGTCCAATGGAGTGCCTGGGATATAGAAACTATTGGTTCGTTCAACAGATGGACAAGGTGTCGGCAATATCGACGAAGTCTGCAGCAACCCACCAGATTGATCCAGTGACGTAGTCCAGCCCGGCCACACACTCCGTCCAATTATGGAACATATATATATATATATCATATATCCATTGATCATGAAACCACCCCAACAAAGGGTAGATATGCTATATCTGGAGTGTTTGGGTCTTTAAAAATATATTGATCTTCAAACAAAAATCCGACGACCAGACTCTCCAGTCAGCCTTTCGAAAGCTGAGCGACGGTAGCACTGCACGCGGTGCAAGCGGTCTGCCATCTGCTGGTTCTTCATCAGAAATGCCAACTCAGCCTGAGCTTCTGGAAAACAGGTCAGGTCAGGAGGAGCGTCTTCCGCGGGTCCATGACGTCATGACACCGACACATCACGTCATGACACGACACATGACGTCATGACACCGGCGGTCCGTGAACGGCCAGGTCAGGGCGGCCACGGGTGGTGGTCATCAAGCGGTTGTTGCTGGGTGGCTTTGGTAGCACACATCTGAAAACCCAGGCCATGATTGGATTCTTCAACATCGAGCAAATATGAAGAAATATGTGCCGAAAGAGGTGTTCCCCATCTTCAGGTGCTGGAGTCCTTTCAGTAGTGGGTCCGTTTATGCTTAAACCCTTCAAACACATGCAAGTGGTTCCTGTTACACGTCGGTGCACCAAGAACACTTCATCTATATAACTTTGCTTGGGTGCAAGAAACACCTGATTCCCAAACCATTATGATTCCGGCTGCAGTTGCTCTAAGCTGCATAATTGTGCCAGAAAACACCATTGCAAAAACTAGCTGGGGCACAAAGTCTCAGCTTCCCAGTCTTCCATGAAAAACACTGGATGAAATCGTCAGAATAGATCGTTGAATGACAATGTAAAATGCACTTGTAAAAGCATGCAAGAGCCCCATTGGACACTACCTGTCGCTCCTTGGCACTTAGCTCCCTCCTGAGCACTAGCAGATAACCCATTCTTCTCGCGAAATCTTCGACGTTGACATGAGTTGACCACACCATCCATCACCATCCTCAGATATCTCGGAACCTCTTTCTGGGCCTCCCGGCCCCCTTGGCAAAGGTGGAGCCGATCACGTTGTTGGCGTAGCGTCCCGGAATAAATCCAGTGTATCCTCCGATTTGGGACATTCCCAAACGAGAATGAGCTTCCCCATCATGGAGTGCGGCAGTTTCCGGCCATGACACGGAAACATGACACTTCTGCTTCTTCGACTCTAGGCACTTGTAAAAGAAACATCGAACACTTCCTGAAATAGTCTGAAAATGTCTGAAATATCGGATTAGTCTGATTGATCATACAAGTGGTATGTAAGTATGGCTGCCTTGTCCAACTATCCTCCGTCCCAAAGCCACACACTGGCACACCCCGCCTGGCACTTCTGCTCCTGGAGCTGGACCTTTCCGAACCCGCACGATTCCGGTCCGCCCGGTCCGCCCGAAACCTTGGGCGGCCGATGAAAGGAGGTGCCTCTGCTTGGGGTGCCGACATGACTACACGAGTCGTGACCCCAACAATGACACCAACAGTGGCCTGTACCTTGAGAAAAAACATGAAAAAAACCATTTTGATCTGTTTTCAGCAAGGGACACTCACATTTCCCCGCACCCACCCGCCGAACTCGAGAGATGTCAAGGGTCCACAACCGGCACGGAAAGATCAGCAAAAAGAACTTGTTGGACTTGTTGGACAGGCTCATTCACTCACCCAAAAGGCCCACATCCACCCAAAAGGCCCACCCTCCCTTTGCGTTTGTTGGGCGGTTGCAGCGCCCTTCCCCCCACACGAACAGAGCGAACATAGCTCGGCTTCCTGTCTGCCTACTCCCTGGGGATCCTGGCCGTCATAGCTGCGCCCGCGATAGATCAAAGGAGTCTGGCCAAACTTCCGCATCTGGGCCTGTCAGAGTGGTGGTTGAAGGTGTAGTTCTTCTGAACATCAAGCACTTGGTCTTGCAGTTTCCCGGACTGGAAGCATGGCAATGATCAACGCGACAAGACAAAGCTATTGTAACCAGCGACCAAGAAGCTGACAGGAGATGGCAGCAACAGCAACAACAGCAGCAATAACTGCTACACACACATGCAAGAGCACATATTGATTTGACCGTACTTGACATCATGCACAAAAACCCTACAATCAACATTGATGTGTTGGAATTTTTGTTTGGCACATTTGTTGGCGATAGTTTCTGGAGATCTATGGTTACAGTATATATATATATACAAAGATATAGACGCAACCAAAGCCACTGCCATCACACACCAGGAGTCCAAAGTTCACAAGCTTCTGCAGGAAGCTTCCCACCAGAAATTCCATGAGCCTTTCAGAAAAAAAATCACAAGCAGGCACACACCTGAAGTTTATGGAATTTACCTACCCAGTCTACCCTTGAAAACTAATATGTAAGCCCTAATGCTTCCAGCACGACCCTTCAAACCCCCAAGAACTGCCTCGGCAATGGCTCGCTCGTTGGCCTTTTGGAAGGTCAGCGCGTGCACATTTTCCGCCACCTTCCCAGGCCTTGGAAGCGCGTGCGCGGTCTCCGGACCGCTGGGAGCGCTGGGACCGTCTAAGCTCACCACACATAGCCAGTATATCCAGGGAGGCCAGTGACGGTGAAAGCACCAGCCTGATGTGCAGCTGCTACTCCAAGAGCCAAGCAGAAAATGATGTGCAGCAGAGCCAAGCAGCTTATTGATGACCCAAGTGAGGTTTGTTCCAACACAATTCCAGCCTGACACCATGACTTCTGAGTTGTTTTTGTACCCCAAACCATGCCAAAGTCACTTTGTCTGAGGGCAACACCATGAGGAGCATTGGTTCCTTGCTCATTGTATTAATGTGTATAAGTATTGTTGTCTCTGTCTCTGTACGCCGTGGAAACTCTGCTGAACTTTCTCTCTCCACCCTTTCATGCTTGTGATTGACAAGGCTGGGCTGGCAATCATATATATATATGTATGTATGTTGGTTACTGTATATTAGGGCAACACCTGGAAACTCTGGAGGATGAAGCAAGCTGGAACATCGAGATACGAGCAACATTGAACATGACTGGGCTTAATTTTGCAGGACACTACTACCTACCACATCAATACATGCTTTGAGCGCTCTCTCTCTCTCTCTCATGGACCTGCGGCAGGAAGGTACCATCCTGAATAGGCCGAACACAAGACCATGCCACGACCTTGACTAAGATGTTTCCTCCGTTTGATTGGTATTTGCGTGAAACCACATGTTCAATACACCAAACACAAGGCTTCCAAAACCTGTCAACTGTCAACCAGTTGCATGCACATCTTTATCCGCACCGGCATTCTGAGTTCTGTGGCAATCATCTATATACCTGAAACATGCGTTCTATGTTTCTGTTCGCTATTTGGCCAAAAAGACAATTTGGTCCATGGAGCGCTCCATGGGATACGACTCATGACCAAGGAGCTGGTGTGCGGCGTTGCCGGGGAGGAACTCTCATGAGATCCACCTGGAGGAGACGAATGCCAGTAGTCGTATGTGGTCGTCACATTCACTAGTTGGTGAGAGAGCAAAGCCTGCACAAAGAGAGAGAGAGAGGGAGAAACACAAAACATAAGGTTCCATGAAAGGCAAGGATTGGCTGAGCTCTGTGTTTATCTTTTTCTCAGGCTCACAAGATGTTACATTCTCTGCAAAACCGCGGAGTCGCCGGCAACGTGAGGTGTCGCCGCAGAATCCCTTGCTAGCTTGACATGTTCGAAAAGCGTGGGCGTTCTCGTGGATCTCCACGCTGATCCACAGAACTGGGGTTCTTCCGAATCTGCAGCAACTCAGCAAGCACCAAATGCCACCCCAAAACGGCCACCCAAAACTGTTTCTGCTAGCAATGCAACATACAGTAATGTAAGACTATAATACACTACAGCATATTAATCTGGCTATGCGATGCTGCGATACCACTGAAACCTTCTAGACAAACTAGCTCTCTCGGTGATTGAACCAAGCTCTCACTGTAGATCAACATGCTCTTTTGCGGACCCAAATGTTTTGTCCAAGGACCCTGAAATCTACCAGCCCATCCGCTTGTCAAACAACAATGAAAGCTCCCAACGCGATATAAACGTATTCAATGGTTGTTTGATGTTGTTAGTGGGGTTCTACCACTCTTGATCTCCACTATAACATCTATCCTCCCTCGAAGATTATCACAGAACAAGCGCATGGCCCTCCAAGAAGACGACTTCTGTACTACCTTTGTCATCCTTTATCTCTTGCACCAACATGGCCGAAACAGTCAATCTCAGGCCGCAGCCCGTTTCACATCGCTCTCGCCTCTCCCATCCATCCGTCCCGTGACCACCGTGACCCCCTCTCCGTCCAACCAAGTCACATTGGAAGCATTCGAAGTGACGCTACAGGTGACACTGATCCGACCTCAACGAAAAGCGCATGGACTAGTGAAGACATCAAGTTATATCCACTTCAAAATAACTCCGACTCACTCAATCAAACAAAGAGCATGGAGGCTGTCTGCTTTCTTTCGGCTTATGGACTTTCCTTGTGGCATGTGAAGGCCAACCATGTTTTTGCATCGCAACAATCAAGGCAAATGGAACATATCATATATCTCTATAGTAGGCAAATGTAGACAACCATGCATGCCCAAAACAGGAAACTGTTGTGCTGCTACACCATGTACATCAAGTCTTTCCGGCTGCACCAATGCTATAGTATGCTATAGTAAAATATCCGGGTCCAGGATATTCACGCGGCTGCGCCAAGAGGTGGTCACCGAGTCCAAGCATCGCACTATGTCGGCTGCCAACACTCTGTCCAGTTCGACCTGCAGAGGGCACGGTGTTCGGCTCCGTTAGCCTCGACTAAGCCTCGACTAGTCGAAGGAGTTTAGACACTGGTGATTCTTGAATTCAAGAGGCGATGCTTCTTTTTGGATGAGGGAACTGATTGAACTTCGGCAACATTCATGAGTCCATGTCCCAAAGAAGAAATACAGTACTCATCAGTACTCTCTTTCTTCACTGCTTGTCTTCCTCCAGAAAAGGCAAGAATAGCAAAGTCTGCTCCTTTCCTCTCTTCCTTCACTGCTCTCTTCCTTCAGTGTCTGTGGCTGTCTGTCTCTGTGTTGCCTACTACCCCCCCTGACAAATCCAGCTGAGAACCCCCACAGGTGCTGGTGCTTTGAGCAGTGCTTGGCCGTTCCATAGCAGGTTCCTATAGCCGGAGGGTCCAGCCGGAGGTCCATTCACCCGATTCACCGGGTCTGGTGACTTATATGGAGGAAGATGAGTCACGATCGCGATGAGGCCTGACTGACGGAAACCATCTTCACCTGACGTAAACCGGATCGAACTGGAACTCTTTCGGGAGAGGGCGACGCCACCGGCGAAGGGTTTTGGAGCGAAGAAGGGCAATAACACCTTCTTCGCTATCTTACACTTTGGAGTTGTCTTACACCATGGATGTTTCTCTTTATCCGACGTGGGTGTCAGTTTCCATGGCAAAGAAGTTGCGAAACACGCCAGCCTGCCAGCTGGCGTAGCGAGTGACGCCAGCAGTCACTCGGGAACCGTCTTTCCAGTCCACCACATCTTCTGTGTGATACTCAACAGCCCAAGGGCACCTATGAAGTCAACAAGTTCTCCTTTGTGCTTGAAACAGAACCACCAGAACTTCAAAGGAGTTGTGAGCAAAACGCCGGTGAACGAACATGTTTGCACATCATCTCGTCCGCTGACTCACGGCGGGGGTGAGAGAGCAAAGCAGGAAAGTTCGGCAAAGTAAGATAGCCCGTGAAGTGGTTTGAACTCTCCAGAGTGGGTATGGCACAAACATACTGTTTCCATATGTTTCCATTTTCCACGACGCCGCACCTTCGTGTATGGGCTCAGGCCGATGAAGGAAAATATCGAATAGTCGTCAAGGTCAAGATCCAACACAAAATGAAGCTCGATCTGGATAGAAAGCTTGTGACTCCGCACTTTCTTCTTTGCTTGTGCTGCGCTCAAATCTACAAGGCACTGCGAAAAAAGCTGATTGGTCCAGACGGCAGCAAACAAGCGGTGGACTCTATATAGTGGGGCATTTTTGCATGTTAATCCGTGGATGAGCACCATGTGCTCACCCCTGGCGTGGAAGTCTGAAGATCGGCGATTGCACACGCAAAGCTGAGTATAACATGCAAACGCTTACACATGACCAGCGCACGTCTGACAGCTCGAGCAGAAATGATTTTCAAAGCTAACAGCAGGCATCGGACATCTGGGCCCTGAAAATAGGCTGCGAGATGCTTGAAAAAATACCTCGCGCCACCATGTTGCGACCTTGGGTCGCCAAAGAAAGGTCTTGCCGGCATAACGCGACAACAAATCCTGGCATGACCGGTTGATGTGAGAACACAGAAGATCACTGAAGTGTAGTATTGGTTCTTCAAATTGGCCGAGTTGCTATCCACAGAACTTCACTCGATCATTTACATTCCACTCCTTCACGGGCTCGGAGGCTACTACCCTAGTCAAGGAATCAACAACCAATTGAGGTCTGCCGGGACAGACTGTTAAAACAGCATGATGGACCCTCTGAAAATCCAGCAGTGGACTGGAGAATGATAATTCTTGCACTCCAGTCAGGCTGGCAGCACGGCAGCATAAATCAAACACGTGTTGTTCAGTCCTTTGAGGACATGAGACGAGCTCTACGTCCGGGACGTCTGGTTCCACCATTGTCAGGCACCGCAGCTTATTGAGCAAACGTCCCCTACTCGTAGCAAAAGTCTTTGCTTAAATGCACAAAAACAGGCATGTTCCAGTGCGGAGCCTGACCTTGGCTGCCAAAAAAGCAGCAAACCAAAGGGACCTTCAAACGTGGCTCTGAAAAATATCCGGCAGTGATCGGCAGTGTAACCGCTAGGAATGTTTCGAGCGACTTGCCAGCTGAACAAATGTCATTTCTGGCGAACACGGCAAAACGCAGCTCTCCGTGGTTCCGTATCTTCAGTCGGTGCATCAGCAGTCGGTGTATCTTCAGGAATCTGGGGACGAAATCATCGAATCATACACATTCATCAACAAAGCCAATGGCCTCAAACAATAAAAACAAGATCGACTGGTCTCTAAAAAACCAAGCTCGACTTGCACGTGATCGACTGGGGGCCCCTCTTCACACAGAGCGACTCCTGCCCTCTCAGAGCGACTCCCGCGGTCTCCTTCGACAGCAAAGCCTGCCAGGCTTCACCGCTGGATTCGGGGTGCGTTTGGAGGCCTCGCCCCACGGCCTCCCGACGATCCATGTAAACATGTGGTACAAATATATGCCTGGCCTAGATATTCGGCAGTTTTGGGAAGGTGAATGTATACGTTATATGTTGTTCCGGCGTTGTGTGCGTCATTGTCTGCAAGTCATAATTCACTTGTACATGGATTGCTCTTCCCTACAGGTTCTAGCCTCACCCCGGCACTGTGGGACGAAGTCATCGACCCCAACGACCTCGTTTCGGCCTTGTTTCGCCGACTGGTCCTTTTTGGAGGGAATCCAACATGAGTGCAACTCTGTTCCTTTTGGATTCATTCATATCATGAATCCGATGAAATACTGCTGGGCATAGAGTGGAATTGGACAGGACCTTCGGAGGCCCTCTGACCATCTCCTACCTTTGAAAGGTTTTGAAGAGACGCGATGATCCCTAGGACCTAGGTGGGCAGGAAGTGGATCGGCCTTTGGGCATGTGGGTCGATGTCCTCCTGCATCCTCATGTCCCTTAAATTAATGAATCATTTACCAGGAACATTGACCATGGATTGGCATCTAAGGTCTTCACCTACAACCACAGTAAGACAACCAGTTTTCCTTGGAATCTCCTTCTTGTCCCACTTGTGAACACTCAGGATCGATTTGGGCCATCGTCATGTGAGGCAGAACAATGGACCGACTGGCCTAGAAGAAAAACACGTGACCGCATGGGAACATGGCCAACAACAATGGTCTTAACCTCTACCGGTCCTCCTTGGCTCCTTAGCTCCAAGGGGATCCAATGGAGACCCCTGGCTCATCAAGAAAGAAAGCACCAACACCTTTATTCCTTCTGGGTATATATGTCCAATAGATACATATACTGTATATATCAATATCAATCTGATATCATTGAATCGTATTTATCTACTTTTGACGTCCAATTATACCGCCGCCATCCTCCATCCCAAGGAATTATGGCCCCAAACCAAGCGGCGCTGCTCCGCGCCTCCAGCGCCTAGGCGGCTTCCAGCCCAATAAATCGCCCACCTCGGAGGACAGAAAACGCTGGGCCGTCTGGGCCATGGGAATTTGCTTTTTGCACCTGTGGCCCATCAAACTGCAGTTTCAAACCTTGTTTGGTTAGGTTCATTCTAAGAATTGTAGGGTCAAAGGTGCATGGGGTTGGGTCATTTTGGGTGGCAGGGCAGATCTTCAACCAGCTTCAAATACTAAAAGAGTGGGTGTTCGAAGTACTTCGTCACCTACAAGGACCCAAACCATGGAGCTGTAGGTCTAGGAAAACAACAGTCTGGACTTCCAGGTGGTTGCTGATGAGATATATATCGCTCAATTGAGAGAACCCATTCGTGAGTGCTCTGCCGCTCTGCCCAGCACTGTTGGCCTGTCATGGTCCGTGCACTGTACCATCCCGTCAACAAACCATATCTTAGTTTGATGGAAGAGATTAGACTTGCCTAGAACCACACATCCATGATTGATGGTACAGAAATTAACCGAATGGAATTGCATGACAAACGCTTGGGATCTGATGGATCATGGTGAACCATTGTGGACAATGACTCTTGGACTAGGATGTGAAAGATTGAACGGCATGCTTGAAAGCAACGGGTTGGTGGTTTCAGCTCACTTGAAAAATATTAGTGAGTGGGTTCAATCATCCCGAGTACAGTATACTCGCAAGTATATAAAGGTCAAAAGTAAACGTATTTATATAAAACCACCATACACCCCCCCAAAAATGGTCCGGTTTCCCCATAGTCTGAGCTTCCCTGACAAAGTATTTAGGAGCTCTGCGGACAGCGTTCCCTGCTGCATTGTGCCAACCTGGGTGTCGTAGGCAAAGGATGTCGGTTTCCTTCACTGTTACTATCAACTGCCAGCTTCTGAAGAGACATTCAAGATTCCACAGCAATGCAATGCCAATGCCATACTCCAAAGAACATTGCAGCAGTTCTACTTCATGGTCAGGTCCATGGTCTATGGAGCTTCGCGACCACGTTCCGTTCCCATATATAAATTATATATATATAATTACCACCAAAAACACCCAACGATACCCAACGATACCCACGGACCTGCAAAACCAAACACCGAGTCCCAAACTGGAACTAACCAATCGCCACGGTCTCCATATCTGTAACGACCTCCATGGAGCTGGACGACCGACTTCTGGGTCGCCCAAACGAACAAAGCGATCGCCCGCATCGGATCCGCTCCTCGGGTCGCGTGGCGAACGAGCGCAGGGTGCTTTACCCGAGGAAGAAGGCATGGAGAAAGGCGACCACGGTGGGGTGGACACCGGGAAAACCGAGTGGGTGAAGCGTGTGGGGGGTGTATGGTCACTAGTATGAAACATCTGGGAGCATGAAGTGGGTTATAGATGTGGAACTTCTGCCAGAAGTTTGAAGGCCACAAAAATTGGAACTGGATTAATGACAGGATATTGAGCCCACAAATCTGGACAGTTACAATGTCGCGGCAGCAACGTGACATGCTTGATGACACTTTCAGGTGGAATCGATCCCGGACTTGGGGACAGTTTCAGATTCGATGCACGGTTGCGCTGGAACAGTTTCAGCTTCCGGTTGCGGAGGGATGACGTATTTCAACAAAATACACCATTGTCTAAATATGTCTAAGTTTGAGTCAAGCAATTGCAGCTATACATGACCACGCATCAAATATACATATTTTTGCAAACAGAAAGCAACAGAAAACAAAAGCAACTGAAAATGCAAAAGCAAAGCAATTTGCTTTGTCGTTGCCTTATTTTGCTCGTTGTTTGCATTTCTTCTGGTACCATTTCTGCACTGATGAGAACTTTTGCCCGTCAGCCATATTCGCTGCACGCTCCTAGGAAAATCAACATGTGAAAGCGACACAACTGTGAAAAAAATATGAAAACTACAACAATAGAAAACATGCAAAACTGCATTTGTTGTTGCTTTACCTTTAAATTGTTTGCTTTGTTTTTGCTTTAACTATCTTTAAATATCTTTAAGATTTTAAGCATGTGTTTTGGCTCCTTGTTTCTATGGCTGCCGCGCCTGTCTCAAGTCGAAATCCCTTGCTTGGTCCTAGTTGGCTTTATATAACCCACCTCATGCGGTGCTTTTCCATCGCTCATTGTCCTTGCTAATCCTTCACATTGCAAATTGCACATGAAGAAACTGACAGCCTTTGGTGTGACCTCTTAATTACAGCTGGTCTTCCTCCAGATCTTGTGACCCTCTTGCTGGGATGACTTGAATGACTTGCGTAGAAACTTGTAACAACTGGCCCATTCCTCAAGAAGAATAAGTAAATCTTCACTCTGAGCTTCCAACAGTTCAAGCTGCCGCAGCAGAATCGCTGTTCCGCCCGGGTGCTTCGCCTGTCACTTCATGTTCCTCTGTGAGCTCTGTGAGCCCACCTGATAAAGAGTGCGCATACCGTGCTCAAACAGCAAAGAGAACAGAATACCCAAGGAGGTTTGAGGCGTCGCGAACGTGCCCAACCAACAGCTCTGTGGCCTCCCACGGAAGGAGTCAACCGAAGTATGGTTATATATGCAGTCTCAGGCTATAGCGACTATACTTGTCATGATAGTCATGGTCAACTCCAACAGGATGTGGCAGGACGGAGTTGATTTGCATGACCATATTGGCCACCTACCGAGTCTCAGGCTAACAAAATACCCAGCCTCCTCGCGGAGGAAGGGCCCCATGTCGAAGACCATGCCATTGATCATGACCCAAAAGTCCTGGCCATGCTACTTTCACTTCAAAGACATACAAACCAACATGATCCACATGAGCGAGGCCGAAGGATTTCAATCACATAACACGTTGTGCCTTTTTCCACTTCTTTCCACTTAGGACAGTCCGGGACAGTCCCTACGTCTCGGCAGAAGTCCTTCTCCGGTCAAACTCAACAAAGGCCCCAAAGGCTCCTAAAAAGGCTCCAAATAAGTCTATGGGATGGCCACCCGGCAGCTCCTCCTCGCTGGTGTGCTTTTTCATCTCCTCCTCCGTCACGGTGGGCCTCTTCTCACTGCCTTTCGCACCCCACCTGGGTCCCACGGTGCGCCCCACGGCGAGTCCGCGGAGCCTGACGACGCACGCGCCGGTCCTGTCCGGTTCCCCCGAGCTCGCTCAAAGCCCCCTTTTCAGCCGCCAAAGACCCCTACTTCAATGCCACTCCCTGGTCAACTGCAGTGAAGAGTAGTGGAGACTTCCGAACACTTTTTGCTGGGAAAATATGGACAAATACCTGACATACATACCTGGGAGACCCGCGTTCTTGCCTGAAAAAGGTTCCAACTCCGAAAAGGTTCCACTCACACATCAGCACCGTTTTCACCTCTGCCGCTGTTCCAACCCTTAAGTGCCCGACTTTTTGGTCACCAGCAGATCCAACCTGAGTACAAGTTTGAAATGGAGCTGGCTCAACAAGGTTGGATCCTTACAAACAAAGGATTTAGTGCAATCCTGACCTTGATTCCAAAAAACACGTGAAGCTGGTCCGTTGCATGGAGTCGGAATGGAGAGCAAGAACAAAGGTCGGACTTGGTCCCTTTCCAGCAAGAGCAAGCCTTCTCCTTCGGGTGCTTAAGAAGGGATCCACATACCCTCTGTTGGAATGTAGCTGGACCCTTTCATTGACATCCCCATTCCCTAGCATCTTCTGAGGCAATAGAGCCAAGGACTTTTTGGGTGTGCTGAAAGAGGCCAACACATGACAAATGACCAAACACGAAAAGCTCCCTTGTTTTCATCAATGACCAAACCGGGCCCTTTCACAAGGTGACCATCGCGAGGTACTCGCCGTATCCTTTGAAGGGTGTTGGTTTGAATCGATGGGTGTTGGCCGTGCAGCACATGCCAGGCTATGCAGTATTCATCTCGTCCTGAAACCCTACTTTTCACTCGCATCCGCGGATCTTGAATCCGCTTTCTCAGTAAGTAGGGTTGTTCCCTAAACTTTCAACACCCGCACCATGTTGCAGTCCTTTTCATCCGTTCCCTCGTTGGCCCAACCCTTAAGCGCTCAGGCTTTCGGAAGACGGTCTCCTCCTTGGTTCCACGGGTCGTCTCTTCCTGGCGACGAGAAACCTTCCACGGATCGAGCCAAGAACCTGCGGTGGGTGCTTTCATGTAGGCTGCTTTGGCTGTCCTGAAGATTGACATGCCGCAAAAACCTTTGAAGGACCATGAAATAAAAGCTCACTAGACCACACAAGCATCATTCTACACAAGGTAGCCAGCACCTCACCATACCTCACCCACATCCGAAAACTCTTTTACTGGCACCTGAAACATTTGTTGAACTAATTCGAACATCTTGGAACCACAGCCATTTGACCAAAGCATGTTGTCGTCTCTTCTGCACACATCTCTGAAATCAGTGTTGTTGTTTTACAAACAAATCATATGCGTAGAAAGACTCAGAACTTGAGTTTTCGAAAGGTCAACTGCACCTTGACCCAACTGACTTCAACTGACAACAAAATATGTGTAGACATCGTCACATCGTTTGTCAACTCTCTCTGACTGACCCACCGGCGAAACTGAAAAATCTGAATAACACAAACTCATGAATAGATAGATAGATAGATAGACAGACAGAACGACAGACAGATAGATAGACAGTTTTGCAACCAAAGTCATCCCCTGAGGCTGCGTACCAAGTCATCCTCGTTTGCTCCTTCAGCTTCCTCCCAAATGGTATCTACAGAGTCACCTTGGCACATGTGAAGATGCTTCATGATCTGGAAGCCTCTTTAATCAACAGCTTACTATATGACTATATAATTACAACAATCAACAATACTTACGTGTCAGTGATGCTAAATGATCTCAGCTGTGAACATTACATGGGCCGTAAAACATTTGGTGTGTACAATGCATTGCTACAATCTACCTCACACAGGTCATCTTTCGACATTCTGCGATAAACGGCGATAAAGAAAGCCCTTTGTGGCCCGGTCAAGGGTGTCCACATGCCCAATAGAACACTGGGTGTTCACCAGGTTCCGGGTGTGGGCCAAGTCTTCAAGTAGGGTGACCGAGTCCGCCCCATGACCCATTTGGGTGCGAAGCCAAACCATGCAACAACCCTGGAACACTCAGCTTCTCCCCATTGAAGTCATCCACCTTCTCAGCATCCTGAACGGCTAAGTCACTAAGTCCCACTTTCCTGAACTGCTAAGGTCTGGAACTTGACAGGTCCTTTTGGGACAATTCGAGGGGTCGATGCCAGGTACGATGCCTGGTTGACGACCCTGGGGGTATCCCCTCTATTAATGAACCTTTGGCCATCCACGGGAACCGACGTTTGCATTGGAAGTGTGCGATGATTCTTGGAGCAAAGGCCATGTTCACCGCAAAAATGACCGCTGGGAGCCATCCAGTAAGAATTGACCCCCCTCTTTTCTTCCTGAACTGCTCCGGATCTTCCTGGGTGTCCTCGACCACTGCGCGCTCTCCGCATCTTGTTTTCGCCTGCTCTCCGGTCTCCCTCAGCGGTCCCATTTGTTTCGCCAGAAAACCCTGGACCGACATATTTCTTGAATTTTTTGACATGCCAAATAGACCCTAAAATACCAACAAGGTCCATCCCAGAAGTCTCTGCAGGCCAGAAGTCTATGGGGTTGATTGAACAGCTGTCGGGTTCCTTCAGTTTCATTCCATACGCACTTGACGCACACAGCTCAAACTCAGGCATCTAGAAAGCCCTTGTACAGTGCCACTGACCTTAAATCACGTAAATCTCAAGGGGTCTCAAATACCATGTGCTCAAAGCAACTCAAATATGGCAGCACGAGAACACAACTGTTTTCCGGAGGAAGGTACGGTCCAAGGTCCAATGTCTCGTCCACCCCATCATCGCGGCCTTCTTTGCCCTCTGAGATCCTCTTCCCCACGATCACGGCCTGGACTCGCAGACGATGGTGAAGACGAAATGAAAACAACATGAATGGGATGATCTCCATTGATCTCCCGGATCTTCACGGATGCAATGTTGCGTTCAGTCTTGACAAGATCTTCACAAGATTCCACATCCACAAGTCTTGGGATAGATCCTCAACAGCCAACCAATGGAGATGCATGTGTACGCGGTCTCAATCTAAACCAAGTTCAGGACAATGATTTTGCTGCATTTAACATTACTTGGATTTGATTCAATCAATACTTTTTTGACTGTTACTGGGTGGGAGAACCCAACAAATGACCTGGCACAGCTCTCAGAACCCAGCTGGAGATGTAGCAGTGCCCTCCTCGGGCGATGTGGCAACGCCCTCCTCGGGTAGACTGACTGACGGGCTCCCAGAGTGACGTGGCAATATGTACCAAACAAATCCCATGGCATACACATCTAAGTTGCTGAGTGATACACACAGAAGTTTCAAACTTAAAGCTTTTTACGTTTGGCCTGAAGCTTTGACTTTCTGGGCTTTTTTGACATGCAAAGGATCCCCAGACATCCTAAAACCCAACAATCTCAGCTAGGGATTCACTTAGCTTGTCTCTCTATCTACTTGAGGGGCCCAAAAGAAACACATGCGCCGGCCGTCCATGCCGGGACATGCCCGTGCCGGGACATGCCCCGGTCCGCGGCGGGACCGGCTCCGCTCCCATCCTCCAAGTCGGCCATGGTTGCGGTCAAAGAGCCCGGCAGCTCGGCCTACGAGAGGTCTGGCGACTCGTCGGACTCCCGCCGCAACTCTTCGGATGAGACCGAGGAGACCCAAATGGAAATCAACATCATATGAGTCAAACAAGAACTATGGGGCATCATACTAGATATTCCCTTCTTTGTGATGATGTTGGTTCATATATGTTGCTAGACTCCACCTGAATCAATCCCTATGGCTATATATATATATTACATCTAAGTCTATATATATACTTTGACTTGATCAATTTCATATTCAGTATTCATTGTCAAAAGGGCCTAAGGGAATTAGACTAAAGTTCGCTACTAAAGGAACATCCTGGTGATCCCTCAGAAGAACTCTTTTTCAAAGAGTCAAATGGCCCTAACGAACAACAACGTTGATTGTGAATGGATGTTCAAGCATAGCCTCTGCACAACAAACATGGTTGAGTGAACAATGATACTGTAACAAACCATGTCCGTGCCCCTTTACAAAGGTGATCATTTCGCTTTCATCGGTGCTAGTTGGAGGGTGACAAAGTTGTTCACAGTTCCGGGATAGGAAACACTCATTGTTTGATACTAAATTGATGCTGCCTGTATCTGCTGAACACTTTGTTTGTACGAATACCTTGCCCTGACTCTAATGCCCATCCGAAAGGAACTTCTCAGAACGATTGGCATTCACTATTCACTTTGCTCTCGAGGTGCTCGTCTCTCAATCTACTAGCTGATATTTAGTCTGTGACATCTACTCGGCGGGCTGAAAACAACAGCAGTTCGGTCATGTGTTTTCCATTGCGACCTATCCTCCCAATCTCAGCCCAGGGGCCATTCACCAGCGCTGACCATCCAATGTGGTGAGCTAAGAGTGGGAGATAATAAATCTTATAGATAGCTCGACTCCCTAAAGATGAGATAGCACTTTTAGACAAGAGCTGGACATCCTGTGCACCCACAGTATGTCTACATTTGCATCATGTTGCATCTGCAATGATCGCTGAGCCTCATGCGCACAAGCAACATGCCGACATGTTGGCCAAACATCTTCGTGCAATATGTCAATGGGTCAATTACAAGTACAAGGTAAACTAACGTGATGAGGTGCATTACCCACTTATTGGATGCCTAGCAAAAACCTATATAATCAAACATCGCCTTGCCCCGGAGATGCTGTTCCAAACGGCCTGTGAAAATGACTCTTTCCTCCTGACCCTAAAGTATCTTGAAGTGACATCCGCGCCCATCGTAACTTGGAGCCTCGCGAGCCTTGAGAATGAGTCAAGCCTTTTGCCGAAAGACGGCACGCAGTCGATCCTCTGGTTCAGACAGTACTACTGTGACGCAGGGTCCTGCTGACCCTGTCCTGTACAAGCCGTCCGTTGCGAGGCGAATTGGCGTTTCAGAGCTCAGACATCTCCTTCCTTCAAAGGGTGAGTCATTGAGCTATATAGATCGGTGAAAAGTTGACGAAGAACCGACCAGTGACCCTCCAAGCGGTGTTTGTTTTTTTCCGCGTCTCCAAGCGTCAGTAAAGGGATACAAATCGAGGATACTGCCAGGATTTGTTTCTGGCATACTATTTTTTGACTAACTCAAAGTGCAAAGTCACGGAGTCTTTGTTTTGTCTTGACTTCACGATATTTTCACAAAACAACGTATCTTCTTGTGACTTCCTTTAACTCTCATCACCTTCCACTCCCTTGGCCTGGATCACTCTCCGGATCGTCGGCTCTCAGTCCAGGCCACACACGGCGAGGTCGACCCGACCCACCACGTTGGCGCCAATCCTGGGGCTTTCGGTCGACCCGTGGAAGCGGACGGCGAACCGAACCACGTGGCGTTGCACCGCTGTGACCAGTTGTCTCGTCCTGATGCCTTTTGAATGAAGGGCTGGTCGCATCGAGTAAGGCCCACAGCAGCCATGTGAACATGCCCCAACATGCTGGAGGTTTGCTCTGTGGTGGTAAAATTAAACAAATATGTGCATTGACTTTGGATGAAGACTTGCATGCCGTCCGAGCAGTTATGCCAACCCATCTGCAGCCATAATTGTTCCAAGAGTTTCTGGCTACGAGGAATCTAGTCAGAAGGGGATTTTACCCTTTCGACTGGCCGTTAAAGCAAAACAACAAACAAAACACTATCATTAGATGCCCATAGTTTCCCAAAGGACCATCTTCCAGAGAGAACACGTGTCGACGACTGCTTCAGCGGCGGCGCTTGCTTCGTCCAGGCCACCCGTTCGCCGCACGGACCCACCACGACGTGTCCGCCACGGCGGTGGACGCTCCGGGAGCCCCGGCTTCGCGTCCAGGCGTTGCTTTCGGCGCTCCAGGAAGTCGCCGAAGCCGGGCATCGCCTGTGCGCGGAAGGTCCGTCTGTTCAGGTGACAGGCGACAGGTCCAGAAAGCAAGCAGAACAGGGACAGGAGCAAGATACAGTAGATTAAAACAAAAGTAGATGCACATCCCAAACCCAGATCAATCATGTTATAATATCAAAAAAGTAAACACATATACTGTGTCAACGTGATGACTAATATACTGTGCATTTACTTCCCCACGTTGCGCTTCCTGCCTGGAGCTTCAAACGATCGATGGGATTGCCTTTGAGCCAAAGATCGCTGAGGCTCCTGGCCGTCCAAAGAGCGATACGGACCGCGCGTTGAACGATGAACCCGAAACAACGTGTTTACACCTGTTTGACATATTTATAGCTATACTATGCTATACTGATAGTCTATCCGATCCTTTGAGAGCAAGACTTGGGGATCACTACCAACTAACTACTGTACAGTATCGTAGATGCACAAGCTCCACCATGTCCGGTGCACAAGGTCCAAGGCAAGTTTAGTCTGTTAAACTTGTTGGTCCAGCTCCAGCTGTGCACACCACAGACTTCCCACGTCGAACTTCCATCCTGGAGCTCTCACATGGATGATCTACCCCAACCAAGAACCATCCCTTGCGATTGCAACGGAGTCCTTACACACGTTTGACCAACCAACACACATCAATCCTCAAAGCACATGTGTTAGCATCTCTTTTGGGAGCCATCACCTAATACCTTGATCTAAATTATCTATAGAAATCTAAAATTGCCTTTGGAGCCTCCCGAGGCGTTATTGACCGTGTCATGCCTTTTCCACAGTCTCCAAGTTTCCAAGCTTTCCCATGCTTGACCCGTCAACCCCGTCCGGTCACCTAAATCTCCATGCCGGGTGCACGGGGTCCCTGCGATGATGGCTTCTGGGATTGCCGTCCTGGCCGCGGAGGCTGGAGGTGTGTCGAAGAGTGGGAGCTTCCCCCCGACTCAAGTCGTTTGGCTTTTTGATGGTTGCTTCTCCCCAAGGGTCTGTCTCGGGATCACCCTAGTGTAACATACACTCATGTGTAGATTGCTGGATGCCTAGGTGAGGAAGGAAGCACCGATGTAGATTGCGAAGGATGTGTTTGTTGTTTTCCGCTAGATGGCGAAGACTTCAGATGAAAACTGTGGGTTGTGTACCAGGTGTCAGCACATAGATAATTCTAGTATATTTTAATGTACTTAGTTGGTCATCAAAGTTCTGTGACTTCCGCTTGAGAATGCCCTTCATCAAGGCCTGAGAATCCGCTCAACACAGCAACCACATCGGAAGTGGCTTGCCAACGTGGCTCCTCGTCTTCCAAACCCTTCAATTCTGTGGATTTCCATATTATATGTGTTTGGGAAGGATAACGCAAAGGGATATAGAAGGATGGAAAAGGAAGTGCCCTAGGCCTTCTTAAGTGGTGCAAAGGCTTCTCCACCATCTTTGATCCCAAGACTTCAGCTGGGCTGACAGTGAGTTGTCTGCGGCGTCCAAGTACTGCAGCTTGGACAACCTATCAAGCTTGGACATCCAGTGGCTGATGGGAGTCCTTTTACTGGAGTGGCGACGTGCCCGTAGATGATGTCCTACCCCTGGGGGTCATTGGAAGCACCGTAAGCAAGAATGCGCAGAAAAGGGGATCCTCACCATTTGGAGCTGCGAATTCTTCGCACGCGACGTCATGGGGGTTAGAATATTATTGAATTGAACTGGTGGACAACGGCCGAGTCTGAAAACTCTAAACGAGGTACGTAAAGCAAGTATTGGTCAACTGTGGCCGAAAGGACACATCCAAACACATATAGTTGCAGAGTGGTTGCAGTGACATGCCAACACGGCATGCGGATGTATTCCAGTATAGCTATTCGTCACCTGGTGGATGTACTTCTGTCTGCGGTGTCCGAATCATCCAGTCATATCCTGCAAGTCATGTGGGCGCTGCGACGACACGTCGCCGTCTTTGAGAAAAGTGGCAGGAGTTGATGTGTCAAGACGTTTACTGTTTACTACGAAATCAGGGGTTTGACACCTATACATCGGTAGCAGCTTCCTCAAATCCTAGGAGTGAAATGAGATCAGTTTGTCCTTGCACCAGGGCACAAATTGACCAACCCCACAATGGAAAGACATGACATACTCTACAAATGCCCACATCTGCCTTACTTGCTGCTCAAATAGACATCAAATAGACTTCATGACACCCAGTAATATATTCTGGGAGTCCAAGACCATGTTTAAAATTGTCTGTGGACGATCCGAAAAGGGCATATTCTTTACTTCGCTGGTGCCAAGAATGGTCTTTGGACCTTGAAAAACATGGCCCTGTCAGTTTCGCTGTCGGGTTTGGGGCCCCACTGGCCCAGCTGCTCCGGCAGGGCGGCTAAGCGGTTCTTGCTGAGAACCAAGCGTACCTCAGAGGCACAATGAACACCATAGCGCATTTGATAGGGGTCACGATATTGACTTAAAGAACAGCAAATCGACAAATACAAGAGTCGTGAAATCCTTGAAATACCAGATCCGAAGAATTGTGACACAAACATGAGATAGCGCCAGTGGCGCATTCAAATGTCTGTCGGAGCAATTGCAGTGAACAAGCACATGAGATAAAACCCATCTGTGGTGATCTAAACGTTTAGCACGTTCTCAGGGTCGGAACCGCATGTTCACTTCCCCTTCCATGTGAATGTGTTCTTGAAATGCTCTGTACCAAAGCTGCTCTGATTGAACTGTCTCAGCCAATTCAGGAACAAAAGGACACACATGTTTCCTCCACGTGGAGGAAACAGCGTTCCCACCATAAACCAACATGCCACGCATGTTACAAATACCGATGCTTGGAGATCAGCGGGCCTTCAGTAATACTAAGATATACCTCGGGAAACACACCAACGACTCCAACGACCAACCATGTGCATCTTTTTCCTCCAGCAATCGAACATTTGTCTTGTACATAACATGCGAGAAGTCTCCTCAGCTGAACATCAGCGGCGATGACTCGCGATTGATCGATCAATCTCTTGAAGTGGCTCAAAACTCTCAATGCAGGAATTATCTGCAGACTTATTTGATGCACAACAAGTACAAAAAGGGGTTCAGCCCTCAAGCTTGAGACATATCTTTTATGTCGAGTTCGCGATAAGCACACGAGGCATTCATGTGTAGAAGAATGTGAACGCACCTAAAATCTCCTGAACACATCTTCTGAGATCTATACGTCTATATATACTGTATACAGTACTCTGTCCATCCCCTCTCCAGAGAACCTGTAGACCCAACTCCTCATGGGCGGTAGCATGCCATGCCGGCGGTCCCAGCGTCTTTGCTTCTCTGTAGGCCTTCCGCCGCTCTTCAAGAGCCTGCACAGGGATTATAACAGTTAAATAAGGTTGATAAGAAGGCATACGAACACTGTTGTTGACAGAAAGTAACAATAACTACATCTTATATACACGTACTTGGCCCTGAAACAATGTTATGCTAGATGCTGGAGTTACTCCAGTTGGTACAAGATCGACTCTTCCGCCTTTACTATATACGGATCTGCATTTCAACGGCCACGCCCTCGCACAATCAGGCGAGGGAGAGGAGAGATATCCAAATCACAAGACCCACCAAGTGGTCCAAAATGCCAGGTCAGTAGGCCAATACTGGTTGCCTCTGAGATAGCAGCACATGAATAATATACAATGTATACAACTTATGACTTATAACTATAGTGTTCTCTTTTTATCACATGTTGAACATTGTTGAACTGTGCATCCACAGGCTTTTCGGGGGACACAAGAAATATATAAGGTTACCAAGGAACTCCATGTCTGTCCACAACACAACTCCCAAGAGTTGTGGAGTGAGCAAACAACCTGGAAAACATTTGAGTTGTGGAGTGAGCAAACAACCTGGAAAACATTTGGTGGATGGAGAGGAGATAGCTCTTTAAACAATCAATCAAAGAGGGTCCCGGCTCTTGAAAAATCTGGGGGGCAAGCCCGCCCTCGAGCTCGAGCGGCTCAGTCTTTGCCTTGGCAGGAATGAATTCCTGCCATTTGCTGGCCAGCTCGGTCAAACTCAGTTTCGAAATGCGTGAGATGGCACCAGTCTCCTCGGCATTGGCTGGTGGGTGGGCGCCAGTCTCTTCTGGACCAATCCTATTGCTGCAGGGAACATAGAGCTGAAAATCCTATGATTCTCAGCAACTTAGAGCTCAAGGGCCCAAGACTTTTGCCAGACTTCTTCATTAAGTATACTCCAGTCTCTTGTCCCTTCTGGTGGGGGCTTTCACCCCTGATGTTTCCTCGTCACACACATGACCTGCGCAGCCTGCAGGACAACATGGGCATGGACGACGAGTCGTTCGAAGAGAGAAGACATGGACTTTTTGAGTTCAATTCCCTACCATTGTTCCATATTGTTCCTGTCATTTCTCCACCATCTGTCCATTTCTCCAATGGCGACATGGTCATGGCACCAGGGGTCACGACCAGACACGACCTCCCTGGAAGGTCAAGCCACTACATGGTGTGGACATTGGTGCTCAAGGTGAAACCACCCATCCCGACAATGAGACCACATGATACGCGCTTGTTAAACGGCCGAGCTTCGGCCACCAATCCCGTGCGACCATCGAGGATCTCAGCCGCCTGGTGACCAGGCGCGAGCGCAGGCGCTTGCCGCTTGCTTTCTTCCCAGCCAAGACTTGTTCCCAACGACAGGTGCATTCAACTTTGGCCCACCACTAGTGACTGAATTCTGCACTTATGATATTTATGGACTTCAAGCGCACGAGAACCAGACATCACAACGTTCATGGTTCCTCACCTGAGTTTCTACATGTTTCTAGAAAGCAATCGATGGGTAGAGTCGCTAGAGACCGCCGGAATCGGCCGTCTCGTCCTCGTCTTCGCGCCTCGTCTCCCCGGGTCCAAACCAAGCAGCGATGCTCGGTGAAGTCGGCACCCGCTCCATCCTGGCTCGGGCGCATCAGGTGGAAAGGACACGCCACGTGACCGGCTGAGTTCATTGAAGGACGTGGACCGCTATAGGGATGCATCAGGATGCGTTCAGTTTTCTGGTCCCACGGAGTTGCGAACCCCCCCCGGCGCCGATCTCCCAGCGAGGCGAAACTGAGACGTACTTGGAACTTATCGAACCCAGGGTTCCTCATTTTCCAAGTTGATGCAGCCACTTTGCCAAAAGGACATGGTCGATGGTCCACTTGTCATTTCTATCCCTAGAAGACCGATGATCATTTTGTTGGCCGTGCCCATCTTTGCACCATTTCTTAACATACACACCTACAACAAATGGCTGCAACAAACCCGTAACAACACACAAAAAAAACAGCAACAGCCCTCAAACAATGTACATAATGTGAGAGCGCACTACAATAATTTATATGCCAAATGAATCTCCGGGTGGAAGAAACCTTTTGGACAAACATGGCGTCCTTCTCTTGTGAAAGCAAACTAATTGCATTCGCATAAAAGCATGGCATACAAATTGTAAACACATATATAGACAGTACACGCCCATTGAACAAAATCCTAGCCCCGTGGGAGTCATATCATGAGTGTCAGCAATCTTGGAGTTGTTCCAGCTATTATATTGATTTCAGAGCGATGTCTGCACAATTCCTCTCTTTAATACGGTTCTATCAGCGTTGGAGCTAACCCCAAGTCTTTCCGAGACATCACAAGACGGACAAGGTCGCAAGAAAAACGGACAAAGAAGCAACAACTGCTGGGGGACCTCGTAAACACCATCATCCAACTTGACGCTGCATCCAAACCTTGCAAGCGCAAAAACAAAGTTGGGTGGAAACGTCCATCTCTTCAAGGCTGTCGATGCTTCTGGGCAGAGGTACAGCAAGTGACAACATGTGTCTCCATGCCAAGTGCTTGCGCCGGGACACAAACTCAGGAAAACATCAATTCCCCCGCATACACCAAATGGATGATTCCATTTCACCTGTCACCAAAAAGCTGACTGCAAGCGAATCACAAATCCAAGTGTTGAAGGCCATAGCCTTGAGGGAGCTCCTTTGGCCGATCCAATTCCAGCGCAGACCGTGCGTTCTCCAAATCTCTCGAATAGGTTGACTTGTGCAACTGCTAAGGAACGAGGGTGGGCTCGATTGAAAGGGATCTCTTTTTTTGGGGGCGAGACTTCTCTCATTCCCTACTTTCGTTGCACCAGTCAGATAGGTTGAAATCATCCCCAATTCTCCTTCATCTGACCTCTGTGAAAGCCTTGAAGTCGACAGCACAAAGCTCGAGCAGCGTGCGGCCAGGAGAACTTCCGGCCAATCTGACAATGCACAGGACTAGCTGACGTGGTTTTGGAAACTTGGGGTGGCCGGGAAGAGAACTCAGCCGTGAGTTGCAAGAACAAATGTGTCAAGTAGTCCATGGTTGGCTTTTTCAATATGGCAGTCATTTCAGAGATTGGCAAAAACATAGCTGTTCCACAACAAAAACAACACATGATGCTCTTTACACCAGGGATTATTGTGCGCTTCCACCATGGCTCATATCAATCAAACCAAGGAAATTGCACCTCCATGTGCTTTCAACAACAAATAACACCCACATCCTACGAGGTGGCTTTCTTCGATTAACGCCAGCCGGCCCAAGAATCACGAGGTCTAAATGGTTCTGACACAAAAGGTTCTACCCAATTCGAAACATCTACACTCCCGAAAACTAACATGGAACCTGAAAATTGACCTTTAGAAGACTATTTTCCTCTACAACTCAGTGGTTTTCAGGTTCCATGTTAATCTTCCCAAGTGTATTTTACACAGCAACTCACTTGTTGTGTGGGGATCCCACCCCTTCCGCTTGATGCTGCCGGACCCACCCGGGGCCGTGCAGCTGGCGAGGCGAGGCGTCGAAGCCGCGAAGGCGGCGCTGAGGAGGTCGTCGCAGAGGCCCAGCGCGGACCATTGGGCCACTTTGTCGCTGCAGGTGAGGGGGCCCTGACACCAAAGGACCAACGGTGAGAGATGGCAAACGGCGGACCATTTGGCCAAAGCAGCTTCCAGCGCATTGTCTACAGTTGATCATCAGTGAAGCTCAAGATGCTCCGGACCAAATGATTCCAGAAGGTAATGAGCCTTTTCCGGACTGTCTTTCACACAGGCGATACGGCCATAGAAACTTAATGATTCTGAATGTTTCCTGATTTCTGATGCTACTTCTTGCACACCCAAACCGTTTGGGCCCAAACCCAAACCATCCATAATGGGTGATTCTCGGGTTTCATCTGAACGTGTGAACGTGTCTCCTGTCCTGCTCTCGACGGCCCAGCTCTGACTGGAAAAGCCTCGGCCCACTGAGGGGGGGTGGAGAGTCGACGGGGCGAAAGACATCAGCTGGTTGCAGCTGTCCATAGCCTGTCAGTTGACATCAGCTGGTTAGCAACGATCCAAAACGAATGGTCAAACGGTCAGAACAAAAAGTCCTGTAGTTGACCAATCTCAAAAAAATAACCATCCACTATCCACCATCCCGTGGATAGACAGTTTGCTTGGCAGGCACTAGATGTTCAGAGCGACACCACAAATTGTGCCAGAAAAGTATGACTGTCGCTGATCATATCACTTCGGCAGAACATGCCAGCAGTGCGGTGTTTCACTCCACATGGAAGTGGAAGGAAGATGTTCAATAACTGCAGTATCCAAAATGATGTTTTACAGACCGGGCGACCGCTGAAGGCTTGGATGCTGATCATATAGGCTCTAGAGGTCTGATTGAGAAGGAACATTGAGGGTGACACGTCCAGGAGCTGACGTCGGCTTTGTTTCCGTTTTACCTGAATGGCAATCACACACGTGTTGTGCCCAATCAAAACGTAATCTTCATCTTTTGAACGCCAAACGAGCCAAGCAAGCGTTGGAAGGCACCCGGCCAAGCAGCGCAGTACCCACCGGCAAAGGACCAATTGATTTGTTCATTGCTTGGAGTTCCTTTGACTCACTCTTCACCAGGAAGGCTGCTTGACCTTCTGCTCGTGCCTCAGAATGAGGTTGGATCTCAGGTCAGATCACACACACAAGCTGTGAGGGAAAGAATCCGAACTGTTGATCCCGCGTTTGATAACGCTGACAGGTTCCTATTAGCAATGCCCTTTGTTACTAGTAGCTTTCTGCTCCTCGTAGTAATGCCAGGAGCTACTAGTAGCTTCTTGTTCAGACCAATTTTCCTTTAGCAAAATCGAACAAGATTGATGTTGCAGGGTCAATGCCGTGTGCTTCTTTGCACGACTGGCGCTCGGTGCGGGAAAAAAATACTGAGGCAACACAACAACAGCATTACTCAACAAAGGAACTGCTCTGAACAAGCAGCATCTTGCAGGCTTTTGGTTTTCCATATACAGTAAATAAGGTCCAAGATCTCTGACCAAAATCATCAAACATCAAATATCAATATATTTAGTATTATCAATCATCCCCATTGGGTCCCACGTTCGTTGCAGGCTGAGGTTCATGGAAATGGATCTGCGGGTGCATCTGCTTGGGCCACAAAGGGCTGTTTGGATCCACGTGGGAACAAGTACCTCGAAGCGTCACACCACGTCAACCGAAACGACGAAGGCCACAATGCTCTCTAAGGACTCACAACTTTGGGATCATCATTGCAAGCCATTGTCATGAACCCGGGTTTTGACGCCACCAGGATCCATTGTCATGAACCATCATGAACCTGCTCTCAAATGATTCCGATGGGGATCCTTTTGGCATCTGCCCTTGAACCAACGACCCGTGGGCTAAGAGGCATTCTTTCAGAATGCCTTTTGAATCTCATCTAAATATATCTAAATATACGTACGATATGTCCAGTAAGTGCATCCACTCACCAATCTCGTTCTCTCAAGTGCCGTTCAGTGACTGCCTCCCTTGGCCCATCTCTTCCAGGAAGCATTGCCACATGGAACCGACGAAGTGTAGAGGTGCAAGGAGACGTCATCACGCAACTTGCACCCCTCCTGCCGAGTGTGGCACTGGGTCGACCAGTCGTTGCCGACCAATCGTTCCGGTGTGCACCGGTGTCGATTCGAAACGAGTTGGTCGTCGAGTTGGTCAATGGAAACTACGGGTGGTGGATCATCCTGGTGGATCATCCGGTCGCTCTGTCAGAAGTCCTCTCCATTGTGTTCCACGAGCTCTGCCTCCTCCCCAGAGAGGCAGCGCAGCACGTCCTGCATGGGCGGCTGCTGCATACTCTCCCAAAATCAGTTCAGCCTTCGGGGACTTCAAACCACAAATGACAAGCAAACATCAAAATGGAACCAACATGACCAAATGACTTAGAACGTCATTAGCTTTTCCCAAGACGTGTGAAGCACCAGCACCTAGAGGTTTTGGTTAGATTCATTTCATTCTCAGGCAATTTTGAGGCTACCGGGTCCAGACCAAATGGCTGCAGAAGCGAACACCATGTGCTCAGGTGTTTTCGTCTGCCCTCCAACCTCGTGGAGAAAGCGCAAGAACCCCCTTCTGGCCAGGACCTCCGGGGTGGGAGGTCCAAGGCGACCCCCCAAGCGTGACGGTTGACTATACATCAGGAGTGTAGTATAGATTCATATCAATCATAATAGACATAGACACCTATATGACCATAGAAACAATGGAACTTGAAAGGGAACATCAAAGCACATGTAGTAGTTTCATCTACATTTACATCTTCCATGCTTCGACTAGTTCCACTATCGGAACCTAATATGACTATACTCCCCAAAGGAACAACTATCAAGTCCTCATGGTTTTAAGTCTTGTAAACAAATATCTTGAAACATCATGAAAGAATATGAAGCGTGCCAGCAACACGGTTGAATTCAATCTTGTTACTGCAACCAGCAAATTGTTTAAGCCAATGGAACATCAAAGAATCAATGCATAGCTGTTCTACTCTGCCACTAGCTGTTGGATTTTTTGAGTCACCGTAGTTACTTGTCTGCAAACAATGGCCTCACCATGGAGATCGCGCACCACATCTCTATGGGAGATCGCCTCCCAAAACCCAACAAGATCACGGAACTCAGGAGCTTGCAAACTCAAAGACTTCAGAGGTGCTGAGCTGAGGTCGAAAGGCTTGCCCTTTTGGGGAAAATTTATATCCCAAGTTTTTCATGTGAGATATTGATCTAGTATGTTCTGAACACTTCAAACGCCCTGTTGGTCTTTCCCTGACGAGTTTCACAAAAAGTAGTGGCAACTAGGGGTGGTATACTCAGAGCGTAGCATTGCCGCAGAGTGTTTCGCTTGGCCTCCTTCCGCAACTTAGGGCTGTGATGCACCCTTTGCTGTGAAAACCACTAACACTCTTGTTTACATAGATCGATGAGATGCAGTTGAGCAAATGACAAATGCATGGTGGGTGTGTTGTCTTCATCAGGATTCTTCAAAAAAAACCTCACACAAGTGAAGAGTGACCCCAAATTGACCCCCTGATAGAAATGGGATCGAATACATACTTGGTCCTTGGTACTTGGGACCCTACTTGTATCCCATCATTATTTAGACATACATATAAATATAGTTATGCATAAGATTTAAGAGCCGTCAAAAAACATGCCCGGATATACACAGTTGTCAACATCTTGGCATCAGTGGCCCTTCCGCGAAATCTCTCCCTTCAGTCCCTCCATCTGCTTCAGCCAACAATGTTTCGATCACTTTCTTGCGACGCGTTGGAAGAACTCCATGTTTCGCCAACATGTTTTGGCCACGATGTCTCGGTCTCACGATGTTTCACCCGTTCTGCTTATTTCTGAAGTGGTTGGGTGTATGGGCCTTTCGTGTTTCACGACATGCATGCCATCTTCATGCCAACTGGCGCAGTGTCAAGCAGTCTGTATAGTAGTATAGCATCTCTTTCGTTAGATGGAATCGTGTGCCAAACATCTTGTGATATCTTGTGTTGTAATTACATACCCATACACATACATTGACCCCTCAAACCACCCCAATGTAGGCATATATGGCATACATGGAGTGTATGGGATATATTGTGTGAATCATGTCTGACTTGCATGAATTGGCAGGTTGAAGGAGTGACACATAGCCTTATATGATCTTATATGGCCTTCAGTCAGGCCACAGCCGCCTCACCGTCGAGAAACTTCGTTCCAACACCAAAGGAAATCACGAAGAGTTCCTCGGTGACTCGGTGCCAAACCATCTGCCCTCGAGGATGACCCATGTTCTCAACCAATCCCTCCCACTGCCCAGCCGTCCTCAGTTTTTGTGTCATTGGACCGTTTTCCTGACGGATTTGCTGTCCCATGTCCTCAGTTTTCCTGGACAAACCGTTGATCTTTTTTAAAACTGTTGGTTTGTAGTGAGGACACCAAACATCTAAAAAGGTTGGGCGGGTTGCGGGTTGTCGACTTTTCCTGGGTAGCCCTACAATCGACCTCTGCCTCTCTCCAATCTCCTCTGAGGCCCCTTGCCTCTCCACGAAGCGCCAAAATGGACGCCAAAACCTCGCGGTTCGCATGAGAGAGAACAAGGGCCTGCTCCCATCCATTCTCAGATTTAGATCTTATGCTCATTCAGGCTCCAAGTTCTCTCAAACCCGCAGGTAGAGCATTTCCAGCATAGAATGGTCTTGTATGTACGTGTGTAATGTTATGATGCAACAAATCCTTTCGACCCATCAACAAAGACCACTCCGTTTCAGAACCTCTAAATGCCGTTTCCTGCTGACGATTAACTACCATTCTCATTCAAAATCCCACAAAGCAACTTTGGTGTATACGTAGGTTCTTTTATGTCTATAGACACTGTAGACCGCTAAAGCCTGACACCTGGTTCCAACTGCAACCTGGCTTTAGTTGGGTTCGCTGAAGGGAAAAGGAACACACTTCGATTTGGATGTATGTTTTGTTTTCAACTTTTGACTTTAGTACATTTTAGCATAAAGGATGTTACATCACATTATTCCTTGCCGACTTTTCGGTTTTCAAGCGATTCCCAATAACGTTGGCTCGTTTCCATCTTCGGGAGCCCCGGTATTTTTCAACTTGTTGGATACCGACAATAACTGCATGGGGGCTGTTTCAAAGCTGTGCGGCTTTCTGCTATTACTGATCTATACTGATTGTTTCATTTTTTTTACCAAAAGCAGTATAGCACAACAATCAGGGTGTATGTCAAAAGCATTGGGGTGTATGTCCAAAAGCATCGGGGCTCACATTTCGCTATTTACAACTCTTTGGACACCCTCTACATCCGCTGCTAATGTCAGCAGTTTGGGGGCTTGTGGTATTCGCACTGATGGTACTACGGTTGAAGGATCTTGGTCGCTTGGACATGCAAAAGCAACAAAGTAAATAAGTTCTAAAACATGTACAAAAAAAAAACAAATAAGCAATAACCAGAACAAATCTGCAACAAAAACAAGAGCAAACAAAAGCAACAGCAAAGTAAGCCAGAAATAGAAAACACGCAAACGGAACGTCCCCCTTTCGTATCAGGCAGGAAGGTGGTGGGCCCGAGTTTTTGAATGAGTGTAGTAAAGGAAAAGATCTAGCAGCTGGCCGCTGCCGCTGGATCCTGAGCGGCCCGGACGGTCTGGCGATGTGCCAGCGGCCTCCTGAGCAAATAGGCCTCCTTGGCGGTGGACGCCACGCGCTCGGCGAAGGCACAGCTGGCTGGCCTCGAAAACCGGAAGGTCCGAAGGTGGATTGACAAAGAGAGACCAGCATTGGGGAAAAGCCACCGCACTTCTCCATATTCCCAACACATACACACACCTACTGCAAAGCCTCCACCACCGGCCAAGGGGTTTAAATGGATTGACCAATTCTACTTGAACGCGTGCCAAAAATATGGTAGAGTATCGGTGATTCTGCAAGTGGAATTCTCCTGAAGGGAAGTGCTGAATGTGTCCACCGGCTGAGGGAGCACCGGAGAACAAAGGTGGAGTGATGACTGGATGTTCTGCCTAAAACCTAATAGCTGGGTCTAGGTAACTGACTTACGCGCGTTGCAAGACATCTTAAACCAGAACTACGACTCATGGCTGGATGCACTCCGAACGAACTCGCGCCTGTCTTTCTCTGCGTTGCGGATGTTGGGCCGCTTCTGCTCGCAAAGTTGAGACTCATCGTTACCAGCTCCTATGAGGAGATGGCGGAAAGCGCAAAGTTGGCTTGAGCCAGGTGTGCTATCAGTTGAGATCCTATCTTGCCACAAGCCTCTAATGTGCATGAGTCATTGTATGTCATTGTATATCATTTGAACCTCTCGTGAACAGCGTCAAGCAACCACCCGCAGCTCCTGAAGTCTTCGCCAATTGCGCATTTGACCGCAATGAGTGACACCTGTGGCAAAGCAAGGTGCTGGTGCGCGTTCGTTTGCTTAAACCACGGCCAAAAGACATGAGATATATGCAAAGAAGCAACTGTGGAACGTGGCAAAACAATTGGCGGGATAAAAGGCATTGAGTATCGTAAAACTTTGACAATTGATCAATTTGTACCCAAGTTCTTCCATTCGCGTGCTTGAGGGTCTGACGCGGATTGATCATGCCATTCATCGATCTTCAACCTGCTTTGTCTATCTTCAAAGGTTGTGTCCGGCACCCTCTTTCTCCACATCTTTTCCACACTATCCCCTAAGCCGATTCTTGGCCAAGCTTCTTTGGGCCGACTTCTTTCAATTGGACAACTACCACGTGCGTGTGTGTGTGAGGAAAAAGTGCCAGGCGCAGGAACTCACAAGTCTTCTGGACCATCTTCCAAGGGCTCGTAATCCTCTGGAGCAGGACTCGGCATCTCAGGGCGTCGTTGTCGAGCTCGGAAGAAGCACAAGACGGAAGCTGCGCACAGCAAAAGACCCAGGATCTCAGTCCTGGGAACTAGCGAAGAGAAACTTCTTGACCAGTGTCAACAGGTCAAATCTGAGTTGGTCTGCTGTTGGCGTGTTGTCCTCATTGTTTCTAGGAGCAAACAAGACAAAACAACCAGCGGGGCTCCGGTCTTTGTCTCCAAGACTCTAGGATGTGGCAAATGTTCCAAATAGATAGAAACAGTGATCTGCAGTAAAGAATGTATTGGAAACCGTTTCTATCTATTTGGGGATACCGGGATAACTATAGAGATATATACCAGTACTATGTCATGCAAACTCAACGCCGCAACAACCACAACCCCACCGCAACACCGCTCCACCAGGAGCAACGGCCGCACCCCCGAAATCAGGGTCACCTGAAACAAACAGGGCTAAAATATGCTAAAATGCACTTCTGCAAGTTCAGCTTGTAAACAGAAGATTCAGGTGAATATGAGGAATCATGCCTACTAGACTCACACTTCCGATTCGAAGAGCATCCTAGTCCAAGTAGTTCTCAAAGTCAAGGCTCAAAGTAGCAACCTTTGGCTGCAGGCTCAAACGGAGCCCCACTGCTGCGGAGATCATTGGCACAATGCCCATGAATGGAAAGGATGCAACCCTTGCCAAGTTCAAGTAAGACACCAGCTTCACCTTAGTAGTCAAGTCAAAGCATCGAAGTGAGACCTGCAACAATCAGGCCCATTCACCGTGTTCAAAGCAGCCGAAACAAGAGCATACCAAGCCCGAACAGGAAGCCAAGTCAACAGAATGACGCCAACGAAGCCGGACAGGGAGCCGGACAGGGAGCCGACACCAACGTCTGGAAGTAGGATGGATCTGTAGCCCGCTTTAAGAACAAAGGTGATCATAACACAGAAACAACACACTGCTTTGTGAAAGGAACCCTTGGAAACCAACCATTCCACATCACTGCTCTGATTTACAAAAAGCCAGGAACACCAGTACCCACGGAACTCGCAAGTCACCATTCTTTCGGTCTAGACAAGCAAAAATCACGTTCCAAATGTGATCTGATGGAGTGCAACACCTTGCTATTTATAGACGGATGAAACTTCTTGGGAACATGACACGAGCACATGGGACTGACATAGCATGACGATCGGAGTTGATCGGCGGTTTGCCGCCGGTCGTGCTTGCGAACTTCATCGAACCACAGCAGGGGTTGGTGGGATCAGAAACAAACTTACGCTCAAAGTCATGGTCAACCACAAGATGTGCATGACCAAAAGTAGAAAATAGCTCGCAAGCGGCACTAGGTTGAGCAGGAGAACTTTCCTGCGCATGTCCCGAGTTTTGATCCACGATCAAGTTAAGTCAAACAAAAACTCAGGTCACATCATTTTGCCCTCTTGACACCAGCCTACCAGGTGGAGAGAAACCCTTCCCCTTGGACCCAGGCAAGCCCTTGACAACGGCACGGCCAAGGATTCCAAGCATGGCAGCATCAAGGCAAAGGTTCCGGGCGTTTCAGAAAGCAAAACAAAGACTCTTCGGTCTTAGGGTGCTCAACTTCGTGATACCCCTTGAAAGTAGATGGGCCTTCAAAGACAACCATAAGACAAAAAGCCGTAGACAAACAGCTGTAGATACTGCACGTCACTACGGGCATTCTATACAACCTGTATACTAAACCATGAAACCAACAGCTTCTCCCCCAATGTTGCAAGCAATCACCCGGTGGGCATCCAGAAGCATGAAAATGAGGCAAGCGGCTGCAAAGCAAAGCCCCAGGATGCAAATATCCTGCAAGACACTCCAAGGCACTTGGACTTCCAAAAGGTCCCAGTAGCCTCGTGTCCACGGCGACTCGACCCGGCGACTCCACGGATGGGCCGCATGTGGAGGTTATGACTGCTCGCACAGACCCTTCAGTGCAGCTTAACATCATGTGGTTTTCGTGATTTTCTGATGTCACTCTGCGCCATGGGTTGGTGTCATTTGACCAAGTGTCAATCTTGGGAGCACACATCACACATTGATGTGCAACAGGTGCTGCTTTGGCAGCACTCATTGATTGCTTTGATGTGATATCGCTTCTTGGAACTTCGGACACTAGACTCTCATGGACTCTCCACTGTGGCTGTGGAGTCTCCCCATTTGGATGACATTTGCAACGGCCATAGACCCCAATGCACCCAGCAACACAGCAACACATGCTCATGGATGCCATGAGCGTTTTGTGTTCCATGCCATGCACCCACCGAAACACTTGAAACAAAGGAATGGTAAAGACAGATAACAACCAACTAGCATTGCATGGTGTTGTTCCTCTGTACTTTTGAATTGCAAGGTCAAAAACTTGTTGTAATGTTCTGAGGAAGGCTGTTGGCTCAAAGACCTGCCAACAAAAGAACCTCTGTGATATGTTCCCTTGCCACCAGGCCTGGCAGGTCAAACACCGTGGTGAGTTCCAGCAATCCGCTCGCCGCGCAGACCGCCAGGTTGGCGCTGAGCACGATGGCGGCGCTGAAACGATCCGAGGGCGTTGTTTGATCCAAGGGCGCCAAGACTTGGTCCGTGAAGAGCCACCGCGCCACGGCCAAGAGCTGAGAGATCCTATAGCTGCGAAGGAAACGTGGAAGTCAGCTGTGACTTCAAAAAACATGGCGAAGTACAACTCGTCACTCTGTTGATGGTTGTCAGACTTAGTCTGCGACTGGACATAGAAACAAGTCAATTACTTGTGGAGTCGAAAAGTGGAAACAGGTCTGGAGAAGACTTCCGTGGGGGGTCATTTGAGCACGGGAAAGATGCAACCTGATCTGCTCAAATTGCGAAGGAACATGGCCAGCAGCATGCCGTGGATTTCAGCGCTCAAATCTGATGCATTCCAGCTGGGGAACATCAGAAACCCGCTCAGGCAAGCTAACATCATGGAAAGCAAAAGCCGGTGATCTTTTCGAGACTCCTGGCCGGCCAACCTCGGAAAGAAAACAACACGTCCCAAAACAAAGACTGCAAGTGAGGTTCACCCAGCTGCCAGAAAAAAAGAGCGGGAAATCCTCTTAGGACAGGAAAACAACAACATGCACAAAACCAGGCCTTCCTAACTGGTGTCTGACTTCTCAGAGCTTAACTGCTTTGACAGTTACAAAACCAACCTGTTTGTTGAGAAACCTTGGATCATCACAAAATAACACTATATATATATAACTATATATGTATTTGTTTTGCAAAACAACCCAAATCTGCACTGCAAAGGACATATATTATATAGTATATTATATATACAATACATACAATATTATACAATAACTGACTGCGATCCCAGCAACAGTCCCACTAGAAGCAAAGCCAAAGGATGCAAACCCAAGGTCGCTCGATGTGCGCTATGATACCAAAGAGTTACCGCGATGCTGGTCTCAAAACCTGAACCCAACGGGGGGGTGAAGCGGTAATGCGTTTGTTTTGCTGCTGGTGCAACGAACGTGGACCTAACAGGAGTTGGTGAGATTGACCTAATTGGTTTCTACTGACTACATGTTTAACGATATACTGTGTTAAATGGCATATATCATATATTAGGTGGCTGCAACTATGATGTAGTGGTATGTCGTTGCATGCCCTTTCATGTCCAGCTTTGCTGATGACGTGCAATGGATGAATGATGGCTGCCGAGAAGCATAGCAATACGCCCAGAAGCAAATAGACCTCGGGTAGTGTCGATCCACAGAATGCAGCTCTTCGATGAAAAGCACACTTACCGTCCACTGAATTTTCAGCCACCCCTCTGCGTGCATGATGACTAGTGCTGCCATCAAAAAGCACTCTCAACTCAATAGTGCATATAATCTCCAAGAGGGCAAACTGTGGGTATGTCTCAAATGATGAAACACCCTTTAACAACAGGCTCAACATCCTCTCTGTAGATTGGACAATTGGCATCATGTTGGATAGCACATCAAGGATAATTATGGATAATTCAATTCGCACGTCTCTACTTATTCACTGTTCATTATTCAGAAAGAAACCGTATTCAAACAGGAAGACCTGAAACTAATTTGCTTCAGCCGGCATCTTTTCCTTCCCGCAGGTTCCCTCCTTTTGAAAAGCACTGAACACATTCATTCCAAGGTAAAACAGCTGCCACCCGGTGGCATGCAGCATCTGCGGCTGCAACGGCGGCGCCGGCATGGGCGGCTGCCGCGCGCGCCGCCGGCGCCGCGCGCTGCGGGGGCTCACGCGGCCGGAGTTGGCAGCGTGGAGGTCGCGGAGGTGTTGGATGGCAGGCCACAGCTGCGGAGGAGGAGCTGGAGCTGGTGGAAGCCTTGCTTACAAGACTGAACACTTGGTCTCACCCAGTTTCTGGTGAACAAATATGGTTGAATGTTGCAAGTAGTTGAGGACATATATGTCTTGGAGTTCATATCTGCATGATGTCTTTGTAGATGTTGGATTCGTGATGTTTCGTATCAGGGTCCAAGCAGTCCGCAACATACTGCAAACAATACATGGTCGCATTTGCTTCTGACCAACATGTACGTACAAGTAAACCTCACAGGTCCAAAGACCCAGTATAACCTGGTCCTTTACCTCATTGAGCGTTTTTTGTGTGATCAACTCCAGTACAATTCGGTCTTTGACCTGTAGGGGAAAACATATTTTCCGAGGCCTGAGGTGAGGCTCAACATGATCGGCAGCGAAAGTCCTGTTCAGTGACGAGTGAGGTCAACCATGAAGCCAGCCAAGCAGCTCTCCAAATCTACGGCGAAAGAATCGCAGGAGCAGGAGGAGAAATTGCAGAATTCCAGAGCTAAAGGCAGTGCTCATGCATGCTATCAGCAAAGGATGAGGCAAATCTCCCTCCCTTGTGGCATTGCCTTGCAGGCTGTTCGTTCCTCGGCAAAGAACAAGATTGCCACTGACATCACGATCCCCGTCAAGCTGCCCTACCCATCGACCCGCCTCGGCGCTGTTGGAAGACCACATCAACAATCCTCAGTCCTTCTCACCGCCGCCAACTGAAACTCTATCTGTTTCTTATCCCTACCTCTTCTTTCCCTCAAGCACATGCTTGGTCTTGGCTTTGACGGCAGGGAGATACCACTTTCCGGGGACTTCCCACCATTTCGTGGTGTGTTTTGCCAAGGCTCGACTGTAGATCACGTGCTCTGCCACCATGGCCAGCAGCCCCCCAAAAAGCAATCTGCACTGAGGGCCGATGGTCCACGGTGCGATCTGCCAGTTGGATGGCACCCTGCACCCGGCCCTTCCTGGGAAACATGAAGAGGTGGATTATAGTCAAAGACAACTTATAAGCAGGATTTGTTTGCTTAGTGCACCCCAGAAAAAACTGAAATCAAATGGTCTTAGACATTTTGAAACCTGTTCTTCACAACGTACACCCCCTAATAAGCAGATTGGATGTGTGGCAAACAAGCATCCAAGGTGTGTATTAAGGCCCGGATTGTATTAGATGGCAGCAGGGACCAAAGTGGGGAAGTAAAGTACGAGAGCTGTTTGGTTGACATCCCTGGTAGTCCATCTTCTTCAGACAGGGTCTTCCATACTGTTTTCCATCATAACCAAATCGTGGGATCATTCCGCATACACCATTAGGTTGGAGGCCATCCGTAGGTTGGGTAGGTAGTACGAAGGTTGGAGGCCATTGCTATTATATAGGTTGAAAGGGATTCCCAAAGTGGGTGAATGCACCTGCAAACCCCCGGAGCATGAGGTCGTCTGGACCTTTGCCAACAGGGGAGCTGGCACACCGAGAGGGCTCATTGGAACACCCTCAGTGACAATCTACACCTTTTTCAACCTGTGGGATCTTAGTGGGGTAGCCGAAAAAAGGTCGGGCAGGTTTGTCCACTTTTCCTGGGTTGGCTTTGGCAGAGGGAGCGATGGGAGCGTATCCAACTCTGAGAACTCGATCTGGATTGAACACATGTCCCATTGCTTTAAAGAAAAACAACACACCACAATGGTATGCAAATCCTTTGTTCAAAGCACATCTACCACCAACCCGCCTTGACCCGCATTCTAGGCAGCAACATACTCCATCGATCTACCCCACTTCCAAGCCTGTTCTCCCTCCTTCTCCCTCCCCAAGGATCAGTTCCTTTGGTCCTGCTTCAGTGCCATACGCTGCGAGAGCTGCTTTCTTTTCCATGGGGCTCTCTTGGACCTTGGCCGTCTCCCTCAAGGCTCGTCGCTCCACGCGACTCTTGGCCGCTTGGAACTCCTGGACTCGCCGGGACATCGACTCGTCGCGAGACATCGATCACATCGATCTCCCGCCGTGGGGCGGAACAGGATCCAACTGAGGTCCTAAAAACAGGTCCCAACATGAAATCATGTAAAATCAGATTTGAGATCGTTTGAGTATATAGTTATTTTTGTATGATCAACTCCAGTATATGCCAGTATCATGAGGTCTTTCACCTGCGGGGCATTCTCTTTTGAACGTGTATTCGTCTCCTCTGTTCCTTGAAAATAGTGCAAAGAGTGCCCAGCACTTTAGGTGCACCCTTCATGGCAGCAGAGCTCACTATATAACTATATAATATAATACTATATACAGTAATCGAAAACATCTTTTGGAACGAAGGACATTGGAGAACCCAGCTATGATCCAACAGCAAGCTTCACATACTGCTTCACATACGTATATTACATGCTAGGTTTAAAGAAACAACACAAGCTAATATGCCCCCCCCTGGTTTGTAAGTCCACACTTGGATATATTGCTTGGCAACAGTATTAAGATATGTGTGAAGCAATACTTCACAGGCCTACCTTCCACAGCTCAACGTGTCAATTGCGCCCAAATTCGGTCTGCACGGGCCCCTGCTACATCCAGACCTGGCTGTCCCGTAGATGCAAGGGTATGGCACTCAGCAACTGCCAGCACTTCTGCTCATCTCTGGTCTTGTGCACCATGGCCATGATTTCGGACCAATGATGAGCATAGCCTGGGGACAAACAGAGAGGATATCGGAGACTGGAGACCGGATCAGGACTACTAAGGTCAAGGACGTCAAGGATTCCAACATGGCTTGGAACACATGGCTCAAAATGGTGAAGGTCGCATGTTTGGAGAGCAAACAACCATGGTTACTGCAAGCTTACTGCATTCCCATGGTTGCTTCACATGTGGATTTGCGCCCCCCCCCCACACAACATCACGGACTCCCCGGATAGGAACGGAAGAAGGCACTGGTTGAGGATCTAGTCACAGCCTCGACCCAGTATACAATATGATGTATCCCTGATTCGACCCTTCTTTGTTCGCAGGGCATGATTGGTGTATTCCCTTTCCATTGTGTCAGCTGTCTGGTCCTGCTACTGTCATGAACACCTAAAACCCCCCCCAGCTCAACATCCCCCATCCTGTGGAATTGTATATAAGCAGTAACTGTAATTGTGCCTGATGAGAATCACATGGATCCTGAAGCACTCAGCATACAACGCAGCAAATGTGGTCTGGTTCGATGACCATCAACCTATGACAATCTATGACGCCGGGCGAGCCAAAGACTTCTCCAAACAAGCCTAAGCCCTCCAAAACCATTCCCACCTTTTGGCTGAGTGGCAGTCCTCACAAACATTGCAGTTGCAGTGATTCTCGCATCGCCATCGAAACTCATCTCGGCCAATCGCTTCTTGACACTCGTGGCATGTCTTCTCGCCTCGACGAGTTCACTTTCTACGACGACCCAACGTTCAAAACAGCGACTTCAGTGATTGGACAAAGAGGGGATGTCAGTATGGTGTGTTTGGAGGCCTATATAGTCCGATTTGGCATCTGTGTCCTATCAATTTGCATCTGTCCCCCTCTTGGAACCGCCCACAGAATCCTACAGACATGACATGGGCAATCATGAGCATATTGTAATGTAATATACTGTAGTTTGCCATGAAACTTGGTGTTGATCAACGCACCCCCCTGCTACAGCCCCAACAGCCTGCAACGGCCCCAATGGAAAAAGGCACCCAAATATCAGTCTAGTGGCCCGCCATGATGTCTTGCCAGGGTTTCAACTTTTTCCTTGGCAGGTGTACACACGTGCCGGTGGGGTCAGTCCGGAGAACATGACATCCCAATGAATCAATGTGGTGGACGGCGGGAAGCACAACTTTATTGCAAGAAGTGAGGTACGGCGTGCATCGACCAACAGCTGGCCAGCTGGCAGTTCTGCTGCCAGCCAAACTCTTGAATCCCTCTCGCAAAGGGTACAGAGTACCACAAGTGTTGAACATCAATCACACCGACTGGCAACTCCCCAGCAGTTGGGTGGTTGATTTCAGGAGTCAATGGGGTGGACTATATATAAACCCTAGCGATCTAGTCGTACGTTCTCGACTGGACCCTGGCACCTACATAAATTGGATCCCTAGGGAAAGTGATTCATTTGATGAGTCGAGTCGTGTTTGGAGTCTGTCGCAATTGCCTCCGCCCAAAACCGTTCGATCAATTCTCGCCGGAATCACCACGATACTCGATAGATCTGTCAACTGGGGGGTAAGAAGTTGCAGTTCTAAAGTAGAACCGTACATCTGGCAATGTACATCTCAGGTTGGAAATTCATGTTGTTATACAGTAATGCTATCTATATACATATCAGGTATACATATAATATATTACAATATAGAAAGCTGAGATTGCAGTTATATATTGTAACGTGTTATATGCACATTGCTAATGCTAATGCCCTCCCATTCCAAAATGCTGTGATCAAATCAAGTGAGTCTGCCCCACTCTTTCGAACGATCAAAGCATCGCCCGGTCACCTCAACCAGCGACATGCAACCTGGATAAAGCCACAGGAGTCCCAGGAGGAAACACCAGCAACAGCTGTTAATTAACAGCTGTTTTGTAATGAAGCAGATTGAATAGAAGCAAAAGGCGGGCATATCAGGGCATATCTCACCAAGCACATGTCCTTTTGAACACCTCCAAGGGTCTTTTTCTTGATGATATGTCCTTGTGGGCACAGGAGCTGCAAGCTCTCACCAGACTCCAAAATCCTCGAGTCAACGCGAGATGAGAGAGTGGCGCTGCGGGAACGGGCAAGGGCGAGTCTGGCAGATGACAGGCCGGCGCAGGTTGCACGTATGTGTTCTGCCATCAGCCAGCAACCACCAATGGTGATTGTCGCTGGGGCTGGGATGAAGGGATAAGTTATATAAATTACAGCAACATGTGTATACTAATCATCACAAATATACACAAATGTCGCAAATGTATTGTTTTCAGTTTCACATTCTAACACCTTCGAAGGGTTTACAAATTATATTTGTATTTATCCAATTTCAACAGCTCACAAAACTGATATTCAGCACACTTCCAAGACTAACAAGGAAAAACACACCATACTCAGTGGGATTCCGCTGGGCACACAATTTGAAGCTCTTTCCCAAACACTTCATGTATGCATTATATTCACCTACATTGGTTATTGTTGAAAAGGGGTCAATTGGGCAGCACACATTCCAGTCCCATGGATGGGTTTGCTCTTGACTGGGCTACTGGTAGCTTCTTGTTGCTAGTAGTAATGCTCTTGTTACTAGTAGCTTCCTGTTACTAGTAGTAAGGCCACTGGTAGCGTCTGATCGCTCCGTTCGTAGCGATGCCCTTTGTTCCATTGGTAGCGTGCTCTTGCTCCTAGTAGTAAGGCCAGGAGCCCCTAGTAGCGTCCTTGCTCCTAGTAGCTTTGGACAGTCTTGCTCTGTTTGCCTTCCCCCACCACGACGCGTGGACCCGAGCGGCTCCGAGTCGAAGGTCCGCGAGCTCGCCCCCAGCGGGCTGGCAGCGAGTGGTGCCGGCTCGGTGGCTTTGCCTCTGGCCGGTGTCCTCAAAAGCTTGGCCTCGGTCAGACTGGGTCTAGAAGGAGAGTCGGTCCGAGCCGGCAAGTGAGCCCGTCATTGAATGGGCAATGAAGAAATGCACATAAAAGAATTATATATGTAGTATATATTAGTATATTATATATAGTATGTATCACTGGTGTTTTTGTTGCTTTTGCCTGGCTGTGGTGGTTGCGAACTTGTCAATTCAACAGTGGGTGGCTAATTGACAAGTTGTCCAGATTCAGTTCCAGGTGATCCTGATGTCAGCCACTTTCCCCACGGACTTTCGTAGGTACAACGTTTCTGCAGTATGAGTCAGAACCAGCAGAACAGTGCGTCCCTGTCAACAATCGATGCATCAGCTCCCAACACAGCCGCCTTTCTTGCAGTTTCTCCAGTTATCAACATTGACTTACCATGACTTATCTATTCAATTGTTGTTATAATTCATGTTGGGGTCCTAAAATTTTTCATGGTGTCCTTCCATTTGCCCTGGCTTCACCAGTCGCCTGGCTTTCCCCAAAGGGTCTTTCACATCGAATGAGAAGCCGATGCAAAGCCAACAGCCGAATGAAAATACCGCTTCAAAGCAACAATGTCAACAGAATTGACAAACCATGCATACGCTTTATATCATTCATATGAAAAACAATGAAAAACAACTATCTAATGACTCTATATATACGACCAAAACTCAAATCAGCCATGACACACCACAAAGGTACCAGCAACGGCTAATCACAATGACAGCAGGACAGAAGCCACCAAAACAATGACAACACAAAGCCACTATGCCAACCCACACCGCTTCAGGTGGGTATCTTCCTAATATCTTAGAATCTTCCACTTCAACCACGGCCTTAATGTAGACTCCTTGATTGATTAAGAAATGGCTTCCAAAACCTCATCACATGGTGGTGTTTCTCAATTAATCCAGAGTCTACAATTATCCTTTAGACTTCCCCCACCAGTTAGGGTCCCGCAGCTGGCAAACATCAGCCAAGGCACATCATCTGGGTTGTCCCCAAATGCCGCTTCAAAGTCCTTCCACTCCCGTCGATCCAAAGGCACTGCCGAAAGCAAATCTAAGCGCCGCTGTCGATTCGACATCTCTGTTGCCTCCTGGGAGGGCAGGGACCCGACTTGGACCAAAGGGAGTCTGCCAAGGGAGTCTGCTGGGGATAGTCAAACTGATTTTGGAGTGTGATCTGATTGAATCCTACAAGTACTCGTCAAACTGCCGAAGCTGGCTATACACAGCAAACAATAGCCTTGCTGAGATCGCTGGATGCACAAAGCTACAATGCTGGACATTCTGTACAGTTCCGCTGTAACAGTCCTGAATGATATGATTCCAGTGTTGTTCGTAGCAATGCTGGCACATGTCCTGAGAAAGACCACAAACTTGCACAAACTGGTACTTCAAGAGTTTCCACAAAGAACCTGGACGCTAGGTAATTGATGGACATTGGAAATCCTTGGGCACCCCATGGCACACCGGTACACAACAGTCTAAAAAATTGGCTAATCTACGCAGGACTCTGCAGAGTGAAGGCTTTAATTCACAAATATAAGTGACAAAAGATCCTATTTTGACGATCTTCAACTCCAAAGTCTCCCTAACTTATGTGATGTGTTCCTCCTTAAATCCTCCGCCTCAAACATAATAGAATCGCCTCAAACATAATAGAATCACGCACAGAATCAACAATCCATGCTTGCTCTTCGCTTTGACTCTTCCCAACATTTCCCAACAAACCATCAATGGACTCTGGTTTGGAGGAACCAGCTTCTTTTGAAAGAATAAGCATGACCAGGTCAGTGCCAGTCTTGGTCACTGGGGGGGTGGTCACTTGCTGCCCTCACCAAGAGTTTTTGCTTTGCAAGTAAAGCAGATCAGCAAAGGACAGCTGATCATAGCTGATCTACACTCTTCGAGCTTGGAATCAAACAGCACCAAATGGATTTGGCTCAAACCGTGGGGCCGTAGGGCTCTTACCGGGTTCTTCGTAAGAGGTCACAAGGACTCAGGACTCTTGAATCCCCCCCAATCCCCCTATTTCAATGTTGATGATTGGGCTGCTCACATGTACTGACATGAATGGCGGTTTTTTCTATTATGAATGGCTGTTATACCGGACTTCACCCAACACATTGAAGTTGGGGGTGTGGGGGTCCGAACCGCGACCTGGAATACTTCTTGCATCTTCTTGCGATGGCTGTTTCTTATGAAGATCCTGGTATGAGAAGCACCGGCTGGCTTTTGGTTCAAACCCAAACCATCCATCCATGTATGGCATATTTATTTACATTCGGGGTTGTTAGAAAAGGGGTCAATGGATGATCCTATGCGGCTATGCCACTCCTGTGGAGGGATGCTCTGAGACAGGGTCTCTCACACAGGATGGCCCTCTTCGCTCCAGGTCCAGGTGTCCCATGGGCAATGCTCAGAGCAGCGCCATCGGTACTCGTTCCTCTGCAGGACCACGGAGCACACAGCGCAACGGTGCCCCGTCAACGAGGACTGCCAGGGCTTCAACTTCTTACCTGGTGACAAGGTATCTGAGGCAACTGAGGGTCAAGGCATCTGGTGACAGGAAGAGAAGACCGAAGCGGTCAAGGGCATCTGTTGGCTTGGGGAAGCAAACAAACAGACACAGGCCCTTGACAAGTGTGTTGAGTGTCAAGTGTCAAGTGTCAAACAAACTGTGTTGAGTGGAGATGTGTCATGTGGATTTCCAATGCATCTTTACGGGGCACACTGGGGCCTGGTGATGTGCGAGCTTGCATGTATGCAACTGAACGCTAGAGCCCGCATTCGGATTTTCCCGAAGGGACGGCCACACTAACACATATCAAAATATACCAACACCAGCCTTACGGGTCTTCAACGGAATGTCTACACCACTTAAACTTATGGATCTCCATTTCAACACCCCTTTAGAAGCTTCCGGTCCTTTTCGATCCAAATCAATGATCTCCGGCCCTGCCGGTTCCCGGAGGGTTTCCCGGGTCAACACCGCCGCTGTTTCTGCGGTGTCTCCGCCGCGCTGCACTTGGTGACGGGATGTCCGAAGCCACATCGAGGCACAGCGTCCACATGGCAGGACCCCTCGTGTCGCTCTGCCATGCAGAGATGGGGTCGTTTTTTCGGGTCGCGCAAAGGGAGACGAAAGGGATAGACGCAACAAATTCTTAGAGTAACCTGACTCTGATTGCTAAGAAATAGGCCTGAACAAGCTGGAATGCAAAGGGAGTCCCAAGCTTTTACTTTTTTTGTCAAATATTGGTATCTACTCACATGATTGGGGCACTATTATGATAAACTTAAAGTCATATTGCTAGTTATGCTCTGTGTGTGTGCGTGTGTCAACAAGCGGCTTTGCGCTGTCCGGGAGCCAAGGTTACAGCATCATGTTGATGATCATGCACAATCCAACGGCACTAGCTTTATAGGCTTTCAGAAAAACGAGTGACACCCAACATCAATGACCCCCAAGCATTTCATCTTCCCAAAAAGCACGTGAACCAGAAATTGGCCGAGGACTCCGGATGGGGCCTGTGGTGTCATTCTTCGCTGGAAAACCACACTCTGTATCTAGAAGTTGACAAAGGCCGCACCTGATCCACAATCGGCCTTCACCACGGGTCACCAGGCTTGTCTTGAGAAAACAAAATAAATAGAAATCACATCTCATCTCTTCGACTCTGCGATCATGATTCACACCTATTTTGGGTCTCCTTCACACATATTCTATTGCAGAGACGATGATTCAGCTCCACATTTCTTTCAATTGTTGCCGGCAATCAGCCCCCGATCCAACCGCCCCCGTCAACCGACCGGCGCCTGGAACGGCAAAGCAGCACCGCCGCTCCCGCCGCGAGCGCGGAAACGGCCGTCAGGACAGGCATCGCATCGGTCCCGGGGCGGAGAGTAGACCCACAAGGTCAAGAAAACGAGTCCCAAGGGAGGAGCCCCTACCTCGTAGCGTCCGATCGCTTTTGTTGGTGGAGTATATACGTAATGTAATGTTTTGCAATGCATAATGTATTATGTATTTGTATCTCCTCTTCACTCAGGTCAGTCATGTATGTCGGTGAGTCACATGTAGGAGAGGTTCAGATTCATAATCAATTTTACATTTAAACTATTGGAAATGCAATTTAGTTCGAAAAAGAGTGATGCGCGTGGATCAAGGTTCAACATTTGGCCAGCGGAGGTTGTGGTAAACCTATGAAACTTAGAATTGCTATGTGACCTGGCACAAAGTGTTATGACCCGAATCCATCTGAATCAGGATGCTGTCTAACTTGATTTATATATGATTTGATATGTCTAGAGCCGGGTAACCCAGGCGCTTGTGCTTTAAGTTGCTAGGGTCGGGCACATATCCTGATGCGCAAGTCTGATTGCAAGTCACTTGGCACTTCCAATTTCCCATCTGCAGGTCCCTCAGTCAGTGTGCTCTGTACCTTCGTGGCAGTGAGTTTCCTTAAACCGCATCGTGTTTGGGACATTTCTGGACGGTGATTTCGCTGAGGTCAAGCCATGCAGCTGCTGAGGTCTGGGCTAGCTTCGACAAAGAGCCCACGGACAACGGCAACTCCTGCGGGCCCCGTTGACCCAAAAGCTCCAGCTGCGGAGGCTCCGCTAGGCTCCGCTCCTTGGGAGACCTTGCCAAACCCCCCCCGAAAGGGCCCCAAGGGGTTTTCTCCACCATGTTCCATTCAAATGCACATATCATTTACAAATTTACAAGCTACTGCCCAAGAGCTTCTTCTGAATGCAAGCACTGAGGTGATTCTCGTGAAACATGCAACGCTCGAAGCACTCGTTGTCAAGGTGTACTAAAAAACATTGTCAAACAACACAACAAATATATAGTTAGTGCTCACGCAATAAAAATAGCACGGAGGGCAAAACAATCAATCCTGAATTTGCAAGATCCATGACTAATCGAACATACTTATAATGTTCTTGACATCTTTTGACATCTGGTTTTCACGATCCACATCAACCATCACATGTTATCATGTTGTCACATCTTCTTCCAAGTCATACCTCCTTTTGGACCTTCGACTTAAAACCAGAATCCACCATCTCCACCGTCACCGGAATCCACGCGTCACCCAAGAAATCCCCTCAGAGTTTCCGAGGTAGGTTTTTTGCGTCAACGGCTTTTTGCGTCCTCGAGGCGATTGTGGGAGAGGTCCAGCTCCTCCAAGGAATCCGACCTGAAAAAAAGCCGACGCTTAGATAGATGATGAGGGATTCATTGAGCTTGAGATGTGTCCGTCTCAACCCCAGGCAAGCAGTGTTACATGGTGTTTGAATTGTTTTGATGTTTTTTGTAATTCATGTTAGGAGGGCTTTGATTCATCAAGACTCTACCTTACTCCCTGGCTGAAGAGCCAGTCGCATCGGATCGTGAACGCTTTTTTAGCGGCGAAGGATCATAAACAGCCCGTTTCTGAACAGGTGCGGTGAATGGCAGTGCATCCGGTTCTATTTTCTGACCGTCTTCCTTTTGATGGAGCATGCCTTAAGGATCCTCAGGACATCTCTTAGAGTGTTCTTCCGACCCAATGTCACAGGCAGAATCAGAAGGTGGCTATTGTCACTGTTGACTGGGCGAACAGGCCAACACATAGCCAACACTGTTGACGGGACGGCGTGTGCCCTTTCGATATATGACCAGGTTGGAAACGTTGGGTGAGCATGCCTTGGGTCTCAAAGAAGCGTTGGCACAATGGCGAATGTGCCAGCCCCAGTTGTGACACCAGTTTCCTATAGGCAACCAAGGTTTTGTTCGCTTTATGAATGTGTCTTGAAACTTGTTCTTACTTACATTCGCCCGTGATACCCGCCAACCTTCCAAGCGGTTTTGACTAAACCCACAACTGGTCCCAGCAGCACTGCTCCGCTGAAGATCTCAGCCGGCAAAGTTGGGCCCAAAAGGTTCTGGTCCAACAGAATGACCTTCACCTGGGATCGCGCTGCTTTTGACCCCAAACCCGTCCAACAGGTTGCTAGCCTGTCTGCGAGCAGACGGGCAAACGGATCTTCACGCCAAGCTGGCGAACCGCTTGGTAATCCCACTGCTTCAAACAATGAAGGAGGTTGGGAAGATGACAAATTCCGAAGATCCATTTTCTTGGAAAGCAACTGTCTTTACGCTTCATGCAGCCATATTATGCTCTTACCAGTAGCCTATATGGAAAAAACACAAACCAAAACTGAACCGGCTGATCATGGTCACCTTGCCCAGCATCGAAATCTCTGCTGGCAACGTACCTGACGATGGAGGTGGGACATCTGACCAGCTTAGTTCGCACAGCTTTGTCTTGACGCAAAACAAAGAGGTTTGGAAGATCCTCTTCATCCGACCCAGCTGGAGTTCATCTTCAGATCGTCTTCCAAGTACTTCTGAGTCCTTACACAAGGTTGGTTTTGAGCAAAAACGTCCAAGTCCAAGTGAAGCAATGCTTCAGTGGCTCCTGGTTGGATGGGTGATCCTGCCACTTCCGTCCCTTCATCCGAGATCGGAAAACGACCCATGGTCATTCTCCAAAACGACCCATCTGCCCTCAAAATCGACGTTTTGAGCGCTTGAACAAGGTGGTTTTCAGCGTCTGATTGGTTTCACAGTTCAATTGGGGCACTTAGTTTGTTGCTGGAGAGCGTCAGTTTCTGAAGAGATACCTTACAGGCAACTATGAAACCCAAGCAGCTCTACAACAACCCAGCCATGTGCCTGAGAACATATGCAATGCTCTGACACGACCAAAACCAGTATGTGCCTTAGAGTAATTATATAACCAAAGATGGCAAAAGGGCAGAAGAACAAATGCACAGAGATGCACTTTGGAGAGCACAAAGGACCACACTCATGCCAGAACGGAACATGCCCAGCTCGAAGGCCGGGTCAACGAGGGCTCAGGTCCAAACGAGGCCCTTGATGGCTGCTGGCAGCTCAGTGATGCTGTTCTCACCACACGAGAGGCTTTGCAAACCTGCATCAACGAGAGGCCAAGCTAAGCTCAAACATGCTTAAACTGTCTCTGGCAGTGAACCACGATGAGTCGGGGAAGTGTGCCGAAGTGATTCTTTGGTCGGCTTGAAAATTTGGATCAATAGCCACCTGACAAAATCAGTGTGCACGGGTGACTATTTGGGGGGATGAGTCGGATGAGGCATCAAAAGATATATAACTGCTTGCACTTTTCTGCTCAGCACTTGGCTGGAGAAGAAAGATTGAACACTTGTCACTTATCACTTATCACCACTTGAAACTGGCACATTCACATGAGAGCCAAGGCGTCCAAACGGCAGCAACATGCCAAGCAAAGTAAATACAACCATATACATCCCAGTGCTCCCCGGATCTCTCAGGTACAGTTAGGTACATTGACCAAAAGATCGTAGAATGATCGTAGTTCCTTACTTACGGGTCTTAATGTATTAATGAACCGTCATTCTTGTTATTTGAAGTTGTGTTGAATAGAACATGTGATATATATTTGGGATCCGGGCCGCTCCAGTTCGCCATGTTGGCTGGAAGTGCCTCGCTTTGGTCATCGATCGCTCGCTGTTGACGATGTCCAGTGGAGATGAAGGATATCATGCTGCTGGGGTTGCTGGAGCAATCACTTCCGAACTATCGAGAAAAAAACACTAACATACCACGTCTCCTCCTCGGGACTCTTTTGAAGACCACCCAGGGGGTTTAGCTTCCAAGTCCCACTTCTACCATGATTTGTTGTGGATGGCTGTCAACATGTCGGCTCCCCGCTCAGGTTCCAACTTAAACCATCGCCACCCAATTTGCATGTCGTAGATCCCATGACGGGCGACCCGGACAAAGCAGTTTGGCCAGTTTGGTGGCTTGTTCCGGATCTGAAGGCAGTTGTGTTGCTATCCCTTCACTAATCACCATACATTCCGTGCCAAGCAAAAGAAAAGGATCTCCCCAAGTGGAGAGTTCTTCTTGTTGAAAGTGCCAGACTGCAATCTGCAGTCATCAGTGTGGAAGGTGTGGACATAACACATGACACAAGGTGTTTCAGCAATCCTACGATGTCCCATGCGTATCAGGGCTTGGGGACTCGGATCTAGGAACAATCCCGGATTGGACACTCATACTGATCCTTGTCTAAGTATGTAGTCAACCCGGATTTGTGCAGTCTCTAATCTGAACAGTGTCAAAGGGTCCAGGACCATCCTGACCGGACCATCCTGACCTGTTTGACCATATAGAAGTATCACCTTCAACACCTTTCTCCGGAGGTACCTGCACGCTCTGTTTTCGTGTTTCCTCCCTCTCCTTCAGCTGGTTCGACGTGAGATCCACTGTTCGAAGGTTCGCAGCCTCAGAAACAAAACTGCTTTTCAATTTTCTGTGACTTAATTGAACAAACTATTGCGAATTTCTTGCAGGTTGCCGCCTGGTCCTGAATCACTTTCTTACAAAGCCACATGTGTAACACGATTCCGGGATGTTCCCAAAAGCTTTAGGGTCAATCTTGGTCTTCCCAACAAAATCTCGTGGTTTCATTGAACATGCGACAACCCACAAAAGGAGCTGTCTACCTCGTCGACATGTTCTGAGTAGTTTGTTCGCATCTTTTCATGTAGATCTGTAGATTCTTCATTATATTTCAACCCCAGTCTACATTACTGATCTACTGCCGCTGAGGGATGTAAATCTCAATGGCCTTCAGTTCCAGCTGGTTCAAATCAGTGGGTAGTTGTTACAAAGCATGCATGCCGAGCTAAGAAAATGGGTTAACCCTGCTAGCATCCATGAGTTCAGCTCATAAAGACCTGCGACACTAAACTATTAAACCCATGTCTTGACTGACAGATCTATGATGTATGATAGTTCCTGGAGTGTCCCTGCCAAATGAATGCGCTGATCCCTGTGGGGACCGATCCCTAAGTTTCCGGAACATCCAGGTGTGGTTTGGCAGGCGTAGGTCTACTGCGCCTGTGTGCTATGAAATAGAGGAACATCAATCAACATCCGTATAGCATTATATAGCGATATTTCCAAGTCTGAACTTCTCTGATTGTGCAACAAAACACATCAGTCCCCAGGAAAAGGTGGGAACTTCTCCAAAAAATAGGAAGACCACCCAAAATAAAAGAAAACGGAAGAGGTTCTCCCTTTCGGGCTGGGTTTTATGATGTTTTATGGGTCACCCAAATCTCGACATGCAGCGGCACGCTCACAGCGGCACTTCAACGCCGCACCTCCGGACCGTTCAGGGCGGCCTCAGGGACCAGCTTCAATCTGCACCTTGGAAGCTGAGCGGAGCGAGGTCCGGCCTGGTGCTTTTGGTGCTTGGTGTGGAGCTTGGTGGGGGTGAGCTGAGGCCCTGAAAGATCACATCCCCAAACAATATGAGAATGCCTAGAGGTGGAGGTTCACATTGCCTTTTTTAGATCACAAAAATCAAACCTGGCGTTTGAGTTTGAAGTCTTCGGTTTTCCAACCATGCTTTCCATCGAACTATTTCGCATACACCCGATACACCAATCTCACGCTTGCAGAGCGAACGAGGATGACCTGCCAGGAATGCCTCTGAAATCACCTCCCTGGCACGGCTCCTATAGGCGCCCGCACTCTCGAAGCGCTAGGACTCGGGTGCTTTTCGCTTGGGCCACCTGCAATTTTTCCAGCGGTGGCAAGCAGGCCGCACATCCAGGACATAGCCTGGTACAAATATAAGAAACAACCATTAAGAAAAATAGAAGAAGACTCTCAGAAGAAATCTGATGGAAACAAAAGCCCATGAATATTGGGATCACAGTGGTGCGAAACGGCAGGAAATGGGCCGGCAAAAGCTTGATGGTCTTGGAACATGCTCACTGCCATGGTTTCAAGGTTAGTAGTCGCTTTCTTTCTTCGACAAGGGCTCACAAAGAACCAAACGAGTCCAAGCATGTAATTTGCCAGGCTACATGATATCGCACGGAATTCACAAATGTCGCTGTTTGGGTATCACGGTATCACTACTCTAAAATTAAGTCCTGGTCACGCCGCTTTTTCTTTGAGTGCCATGATTACCACTGGCCTCACTGGCCGAGCTTCACCCAAAGAGCCATATACAAACACGCTTATGTTTGTTCCATTCTTGGCTGCCACTTGCAAAGGTGTAGTCCCATCTAGCACTGCGGCATTGTGGTCCGCTTGAGCTTCTTTTAAGAGCCTCACCCGTTTAAATTGAGCTATAGCTCGCCCATGTGTACCACGGCGGCCCATGCGCCGAACTGAGTGGTTCCCTGGAGTTGGGGACATGCGCCGAACCAAGTGATACGAATGCTGCGATATATCAAACACTTTAACAGGGTAATAAAGGATATGAAAGGGGTCGTGAACTGTCACCTGGATTCCCTCCAAAAATGATTGGATTGGATTGGTCAGATTGGTCAGTCACTTTTGGTCCAACAAGCTGAACCGCACTCTACGGCTACATGATTACCCGGCCGACATTGTTTGTTGATACTCTCTTATTGTTCATCAGCATGAACTGGACAGGTTGAGCAAACCAAGTAAAACCCAACCATGTAACTACGTCATATAAATGTATGTGACAATTGACTAACAACACAACAAATATCATGTAATTATACTGTATATATACATCTGTATACTTACAATAGATCTTAGATCGTAATTGATATGTGAACAAATGTGTGTTTGGCAATCAATTGGATTCGTCTTGGCCTAGTACTGCCCCAACGCTTGAACCAAGCGAACCAAAAAATAACATCTGCAAAAGTCTTGCCTTCTTCTGGATGACCTCCTGCGGCACAGCCTGCGGCAAAGGACAAACATTCTTGGTACCTATCGCTTCGTCGCACCATGACGGGACATCCAACAACCTACTCAACGCCCAGACCCAAAGATTTTTGCCTGCCGATTTCGGGTCACCCGAAATCAGTTGCACGAGCGAAATCTTCTCCCACGGGCCTTCGCAGCTTTTGGTGCCTGCAAAGTGCAGGAGTGGAACATCCATTGGACAAGTGGACAAGAACTATCAAACCATCAAGTATTCCTCAGTTCAATGCTGCACACCGGTTTTGGACTCCTTCTTGGGGCAAAACCTCCATGGAAGGACCAGGTTGGAAGGTTCCTGGATGTTCTGAGTTCATATGAAAGCAGTGAGGTCTCATCCACCACATTCGTGAGGCAGAAAAACCTTCTCTTCGGTGGCAACAATTGCATTGACTTATCAAATGCTGGTCCTTCTCAAGTTCAATGAATGCCGCATCATGCGATCTCTCATGACCCGCATCCCCTCGCCTCCACGGCATTGTTCTTGCCACACTGGCAACCCATGTTTTTGACACCGCTCAACGGCTTAATGTTGGATGCAATAGTCAGTTGTTGCTGGGTTGCACTAAGTATTGGAAGGTCAGGCATATAACTGAATGATATTCAAAAATAAAGAATACAGTAGGTAGACTTGGTCCTTCTGAGTATAAAAGGTCTGGTGTGAACCAGTAGTTTTGACTCATGGAAGTGTGCCTCGATGCTTGTTGACCTATCCCTACCCAGTTGAGCACACCAAGCAGCAGCAGGGAAATTTGAGCAACTTCAAATCCATCAAACTGTGTATTCCCTCTTATACTAATACTATATTAGTCATTTCCTAGGTGCCCCACCCCTTGTCAGGCATTCTATCTTTCAGTCACGGAGTACATATCAGTCACGGAGTACATATTGATTCTCTAAACAACGGCGATGACTCTTCACGGAAACTTCAGGACCCCCCTGCATCTGACCGTCCAACACTGTGGCCCCTCTTTCGGCTGCGATCTCGGCAGCTGCAGCGGTCTGTGCAGTCCACCAGAGCTCGTCAGCGATCGATCGGCTCAGTGGATGCGTGTGCTTCCAAGGTTTCCAAGCACCTCCCGGCCAATGAAGCCTCGGGCGAGTCCAACTGATGAACTTACAGATTGGTGGAGTCCGGACACCAATACAGTTGTGTTCGCAATTTTGTGTGTTGTTGTCGTTTTTGGGTGGACAAACGTCGTTGGAAAGCTTCAAAACTCGCAGTATGTAGCTGAGTCATGTGCCGAAGTCAAGGGTCATCCTACCATACCACTTTATATAGAAGCGAGTCAATTATTAGCCAAATAACACGTCTGATGCCCGAAAGGAATCTACATGTGACAGCTACCGTGATACTTGTCAACATGTTGGACGAACATGAAGATAGGCAACTTCCCAACCATTGCGCAGGTTCAACCTGTGCAACTTAGTAAGTAATTATCAAGTATGCTAAACACACACAAACATCTTCTCTGACAATATGCACATCAACACATTTTGACACCCCAAGTGCCAACAAACCTCTCCTCACAACCATCTTCCCCCCCCATTCCGCGCGCCAAGGCACACACGGAGGCCGAGCCGGCCGTCGCGGCCCGGCAGCAAGTGGTGCGGCTGTTGGAGGAAGTGGAGAACTTCGTCACTCGCGGTGTTCCTCAGCGTAGCGAGTCGGTTGTTTTTTTGGTGGATTTCCGAGGAACAAGGGCATGGTACCAAGGGGCTGGGGCAATGGCCTATCAGGTGACTGTGATGTTGGTAACACTATGTTGACATGTGCCACGTCGTCTTGAGTTTGTCGTCTTGAGGACTGCGGGCTGTGGGAACACCATACCTTGACTCCAAAAGGCGTTGGTGACCAAATTTTTCGAGACAAGGTTGTTTGAACATGGAAGACACGTGGAGGATGCTGCTCACGTCTTCCTTAGAGCCGAGTTGCAAGCCATTGAAGGACACCAAGAAGTTGTTGGATGGATTCAAAAGGCAAACCTCAAGCATAGGAGGCCTGACTACCCAAAAGCGAGGCTAAGTGTGAGAGCACAGTCATAAATTGAATGTCCACTTTCTCTGGAAGTGATCAGCAATCAATTTGATTCTGTAACAAGTGACAACTTCCTTGTGGGTCAACTCAAAACTGGATCACAACATCCAATATGACATATTTATGTTAGATAATGTACACAAAAAAAAATATGATCAAACGATATAGCTTGAAACAACACCATATAATAACAATTCATAAATATATTGATTTTTTTGGAATCAATACCTACTCAGTCTGCTCCTGCTGGTTACCACCATGCTTTTTTGCCTAAACACCTTGCTTGGCGCGCCAAAGTTCAAACAACACCAAAGCAACAACTGAAACACACCGGGAGTCACACCGGTTTAACAAACACACGCTGACAATCACCCACAACGACCGACCGATGCCGACCAAGTCTCGTTGAGAGGCAAAGCTTTGGCCCCTTTGATGCGCTCCACGGGCACTTTTTTCACCTCTGGAGGCTCTTCTTCCATTCCCGTGGGAGGACACACCTGGCGGTGTGAATAGAAAACGAACCAACAAACACCGGTGGCGCCGGTTTAGGTGGTTTGGGCCTGTGCACTTGGAAGATAGGTCTGGTCGACCCATGACCCAGGAGTTATATAAATAAATCAAAACATATGTTATATAATATGTAACAATGATATTTGCAGTGATGATCAGTTCGGTTCTTCGTGTTCACTGTCCCCCAATCACGTACAGTTCGGAATCAACCCGCATGCGGATATTAAAAACGCTGAGACATCCCAGGTCCCCTCAGCTGGGTGCGAGTTGAAGCAACACCCTTTGTCTGATATGGCATGATATGACTGTACCCAGGCCTTCAGAAGTATACCTTCAACCAACAAATGCCTCATGACCTCATGCGCCAGCTCGTCACTCCTATCTTCACTTACCGAGTTGATGCGCCGGATTCGCCTCCCAAACGGAAGCATTGGAGGGGAGTCCTGGGCCAACGCGCGGCAAGCCATGCGGAATCCCCAAAAAATAATCAAGAACTCCACCCAAAACCTTCGAGCAAAGTCCCAGGGCGCCAAAGTCTCAGAACTCAACAGTTCCAACTTGGACAGTCGGAGTGTATCATGTACATCATTTGTACATATATACATTACATTAAGTGGATGGATATAGGAACCATGAACCAGCTAGCAGCTATCCCTTGCCACACATTTGCGATGCGTTTTTGCATGGCTGCATTCCTCCTGTGGGGCGGGGGACATGACTTTTCGTGAGAAGCTGTGCATCCTTCCAACATGACTTTTCTGGAGTTTGATATCTTCTTCACTGGACCTCATACCCGTGGTGCTTTCGCCTAACAAAACGGAGGAGAATGCAATTCCAAGCCCTTCATCGGGTGGCAACGATGTGCAGCCCTGAAATGCCACTGCTGCAGTCTGAGAAACGCCACTGCTTTGTGGCCCCAAATCTTAGACGGCTCGGGCTCACCTTTCACCGCGATACTCACCTCAATATATTGTTAAAGCAAGGAGAACTCAGGTAGGTCAGGCGAGCTGTAAAAGTGACATTGATCTCCAAAAAGCTCTACAGTCACAATATTTGTAGCTCTTTTTCCACCTGTTGGATCTTTAGCGGGGAAACCAATCCACTGACCGCATACGTCGGTCAGGATCCTTCACAGTTCTTTCCATCCAGTCCTGCCGTACGTTCTGAGAAAAGCTCGGTCCTTCATCCCAAATCACAGAGGCTCCTCTGGGCTCACTGGAGATGTAGCGGAAGAAGAGGTCCACCCAAGCTTGATCCAAGTATCCTGGTGGCATGGAGGTCAAGGACCTTCTCAGAAGATATTTTTGGGACCCACTAGGCAACATGTACCTTTCGGTACGTTTTTGTTTGCAATGCCTAAATGCTGCGTGATCCTGACCAGCACGAATGGTGCAAATCAGTCCGACTTCGTCCTTGTAATCGGAACTCAGGATGCTCATCCAAAAGGCCCTCCAGCAATGCACGCCCCATAGCATCGAAGATCCTGCGTGTCGGGTCCCTCGATCTGAATGAACCGTTCGAAGGGAAGAGGCGAAAAGGTGTTCCTGGAGGTGTTCAGGTTTTGCGAACGCATTACCTTCTCCAAAGATGGACATGCCCCTTTTACAGGAATCCTCGACAAACAAGGTCTCTTCTGCTGCATACAGGGTATCATTTGAGCCATTGCGCACAGCTTTGCGCTCTGTTTAAGTAGAATGTTCTAGAAGTGCTCCAACGACTCAGGAATCTCCAGGGATGAGGGGTTGTTACATGCAGTACATAGTGAGGTATCTTGGAACCGACATCCAAAACTAGAGTTCTAGTTGGAGTTGTGCTGTTTCCTTGGGTTCCACCCTCAACTGTTGGTAATTCTGGCATCCTTCAACTAATCAGTATATAGATCATTGTATGGTGGTGCCAAACGGTCCACGAACGGAGTATCCGCTGCTGCAGGGCGCAGGGATGGAGCCCAGCTCGGTGATTGCACTGTCTACAATCCCAGTTTGATGGGAGCTGGCAGGTATTCTTCTTTGGGGGAAAAACACACATGGCTACAACAAGCCGGACATCAATCGAAAAAGCGTGCCTCAAATCTGGGGTGATGACCATGACTCCACTGTTCAGCCTCTGATGCCTGATTTCTTGATGGTCCAAACCTCACAAGCTGATTCGCCGCACAGCACTTCGCACATGCTCACTGATGACTTGATGAGTGCTTCTGTCACAAAACGGCACTTGCAAAACACTTCTTTCTATACACCTGACATATGACAATATATACTGTATATATATATATATCCAAATGGCCCAAATGGACCCTAATGGTCAATTTTGCTGTCTTCCCCAGGATTCCGTCCATTGTAAATGGACTGGATGGCTGGAAAAAGCACCGACTTGTTGAGATGGAGCGAGACAAGGCCTTGTGAGCTCACCACAGAAGCTAAAAGCTTGGTCACACACACAGGGACCCATGATATCATCCTGTCGCCCAGAATTTGAATGAATTTGATATGTTCAGGTGAATACCAGGAGCTTCATACACAGACCAGGTTGCCACAGATTGGACTCATGAAGTCGTGGAAAAGCACTCCATACTGCCAACAATATGTTTATCGGTCAATGATATAAATCTGTTGCCAGCATTTATGCAGATCGACCTTTGTATTTTTGGAGGGAGGGATCCTTGTAGTGCGACAGCGTCTTCTGGAATGACTGCTTCATGCTCCCTCCGAAAGCTTAATGGAGTATAGTCAAAGCAGGGCCCCCCATTGCTTCATAGTAGTTCAAAGTGGTTCATTGAGTTTCTCAAGATCCCCACCAGTCGAAGACCTTCTCCTGGATTTGTACAAGTAACTTGCATGACCACGCCTTGAAGAAGGAGTTTGCCCCACAGACCCACCTGCCGCGCTGCCGCGCTGGACCTCTCACCCCTTCCGCCCTGCCGCGCTGCCCAAGCCAGTGGCTGCAAAGTGAACTGCCGCGGGAAGCTGAAGCAAAGGCCACAGGTTCCCAGTCACCAAGACATCGGTATCTAAGTAGAGAATCCTCACGACGGCGATGCCCACATGGTGTCACCAGGGTCTCCGAACCCCAGTGGTTGGGGTCTCCTGTTCCAAGGCCCCCCCAAATCCCCTAGGATGGACAGAACAGTTCTTCATTCACCATGGTTTGTGGAGCTTAGTGATGTTTAAGTGTTTTACATTGTTTTACCATTTAATCCTGATCACTGCCACATGCTTTGCGCCAAGACAACAAGCACCCCAAAAAACCACAGTTGTTGGACAAAAGAAGATTCTGTCTGTAGATATTCTACTCATCGGTGCTTCCCACAAAGGCGCTGCGCAGTCGGCGCTCGTCTCCTCCGCAAGTGGACGAAGCGCCACAAATGCAAGCGTCTCCAGCCCCCCGGGTGGTGCCGCACGGGTGGCACGGGCACCGGGATCAGGTTCCTGGCCGTTGTGGCGAGGGGCGTGCGGCAGCCAAAAAGACCGCCGTCAGCCTATCTGCATAATTTGGACGCCTGTCAGTGCCACTAAACAACCAACTAAACTTTGTCATAGCTTTAGATTGGACGGATTGTGATCATTAAGAGAAACGATTCTGAAATCTCTAAGAAAACATGTGTTGAAAACCACTGACAACTGAGCTTGCCTATCTTGCAAAACAACGTGACATCGCAGAACGGTGGCCTCTGAAGCAGCTTTTGACTAAGTTCCAGTGGTCTCTCCTGCGCAACAAACATACGCTTGTGAAACAGCATAATTAAGGTTGTAGATTGAGGCATTGACCGAACAAGTGTCAGTAGTGTCGGTAGTGGTGCTACTCATTGTGTGCAACAGTTCATTCTGAATAATAGCTCACCAATAATTACTATGGTTTTCTGGCGACATCGCTGCAAACCTGTCCAAAGGAGTATATATAAGGACCATGCAGGACACACAGCTCTTGCCACGGGCACACACGCACAAAGCCAAACAATGGTTGGTGAGTTGTTGAACAGTTAAAGGATATTAAGCGCATTGAGCCACGTCTCGAGCCAAGTCTCCTGTTGGCAAAGAACTAGAAGAGGGACCTAAGGAGACGAGAAGAGAGACAGTGTCATCTCATGTCTCAGCAAAAGGGAATGAAGTTCGCATCTGGGCCAGCACGTTTCAACATCAGTCAGGGTCTCAGTCTGCGGTCGGCGCTCGGCGCGACTAGACCCATGTGACCCATGTGACCGTGGATCGACCGCTCGGCGGCCAAACGAGGCAAAGCCGACTGGCTCGGTCAAGACACGGCAAGTCGTTGCTCGCCGCTGCTCGGATTGGCATGAAACCGGAGCAAACTCCAAGACATCACATTGAGCGCCTGGCAAGCAGATTGCGTAGAACTGGCACCCTGGAGTCGTGTGAAACCAATGCTCTGACAATGATTCAGGGTCTTCTGAAGGTGTTTGTTCAGGGTCTGTCAGGCAGGTGTTGTTCAGTCCAACTTCTAAGACGCTCATTGGACATCTTTGGACAGCATCGTCATACACACTCTCACAGTGAACCTCCGCCATTGCGTCTCCCCAGTGTCACTTCCGCCGTCTCCTTCCCCCTTCGATGTCTGCGATGTCCAAGAAAAAACGCCGACTCATCGGTCCACTTCGGATGCGGGCAAAACTTGGACAGGGGCCAAAGCCAGGAACCATCAGATGTTTTTTTTTGGTTCAATCAACATTGCTGTTGGTCCACTACAAACTGTAGCATCCAACCATCATCCACCAAAGCTCAACAGGCTAGAGGCATTTATAGACAAGCTCGAACCCAATCACCCCCACAATGTGCTTCTACATTCAATTGAATTGTTCATTCGGTGTTCCGTAGCTTTCAGCTTGGGACGGGAGTAGTGACATTTGGATATTTGTCACACTTTTGCTGGGTGGGATAAACCAAGCCGCGCCATTTCCTAGGTCTACCAGCTGCCTGCAGCCACTCCTCAAAGTCCTCCTCTGTGGGCTCCAGGAGTGTGGCAAAGGCCAAGCCATCCAAGTTGGCTGCATCCGGTGTCTGTACTTGTTCCGGGGCGAATAACCTGGACGTGGTAGGACTGCGTCCCAAGTTTGGCGAGAAGTGCATAGCCGTTCTGGGCACATCACTGAAGTAAGGATTAAATGTGTGTATGCATATATGATGCCACACCCTATGACATTACAAATTAATATATGTGCGCCTGCATACATATCTTGTTGTATACTTTACACTTCGATTGTGGACTTATTGCAAAACAACATAATTTGGCAAGTGTGTCAATCCTTGTATCTTCTTGCACACCACCCACACTAAGACAATAGATCCTCTACCACATGGACTCTAGTTGAGTGCAACTGAGAAAATGCCTATTATCCATGAAGCAGGGACTGTATGTAGTGTTCCCAGCGTGTTCGAATCCCCCTCGCCACACTTCAAGTTGCCGGGCATATCGAAACGTCTCTGATTGGGAGTGTGGAAAAGGCACATACATGCAATGCACATGCCCCATCAACTTCCAAAATCTCAACCTCAGACTCTGCAGTGATGCTCCCAATGTCTGATTCTGTGCACAAGACCTGACCTTTCGTGTCTTTGCTGCCCAAGAGGCTGTCCTTCAAAACTTCTTTGCCAGTTCCCCACACTGCCGGCTCGCCCAAGCCAGTCGTTCACCGAGATGCTGGGGATCCAAAAATCCAGTGGCCACAGTTCTGAGCGCTGGGAAGCCTCAAAACACAGGTTTACAAATTGCGACACACACGGAAACTGTGGCAGTTCGGAGGATGATTCTGCTTTTACTACGGGTGCTCTTGAGTCTAATTACTGGTTTCTAGGTTGGATTTTGAGAGGAGCGGGTTGCTAAGACAATGGGTGCTCATCTTCTTGTTGCACCGCGCCTCAGCGGTCACTCTTTGATCAAAGAATGTCCAGTTCCAGGGGTTCTGATTCTGGGCGAATCTGGTCAGAAGAGAGAAACACGACCTCAAATTCTGTATCAAAAAAGAACCTTATTTTTGATAGATCCATGCCTTTGTGCAGACTGTCCACCGCTGCGGCCGTCGAAGTGCATGTGACGCAAGTGTGGATGATAGATCCATGCCCTTCCGTAAACTCTGCAGAGCAATTTTGTCTCTTTGGGTGTTGGACTGGTCTGCAGGCTTATGGTTCATGTCCCCATGTCCATCTATTCCCACCCTTTACTCAAGACATCACCCGTGATATGTGCAAAGCTTCATGAATTAATCAATATTAATCAGCATTTGGATTTAAACATAAGACTAAGGTTCAAAGATGTTCTAAGGATTCTGTTTGCCGGATGGTCTCTCAGTTCCCACAAGACCAAGGCACAAAAAACTCGGTGCTGACCCCACCCCGTGGGGGTGTGCCACCGTGCCACGGTGAAAGTGCTGTCATCAAGGCATCTTGGGCTCGAAGCAAAGCTCGAGCACTCGGCCTCTGACTCTGCGCCAAGAGGGATTGCCCGCCAAGCCACGCACGAGTTGCCTTGTTCAAACAAGAAAAGTTCTGAAAGTACACACTCAAGAAAATCAAACTAAGTGGCTGTATTGCACGGATTCATTCACCCTCGCTGAAAGATGAACCATTTGGAACCCAACATCCCAGACACCGCTCTGATTTGAACATGTTCAGTAGGGAGACCTAGGATTCATTGCTTCAAGCATCTCGCATGACTCACTAGCCAGGCTGCAGCTTTGGCCACAGGCTTCAAAGCCAAACACGCACAGTGATGTATCGCCCCCGGACTCGTTCCCATCGGGGTCCGAGTCAAGCAGCGAGGAGCCTCCTGGGACAGCACATGCGCACGCCGGTGAAGCTCCATTGACTCGGCATTCTGAGGAAACACCAAAGGGAGCCGTCGCAAGAACTGAAGAATGGGCCAGCCAGAGAGCAAGACTTGCAGGGTTGGAATTTGAAATCTTCCCAGTGCTCGGAGCAGATATCCTTGGATTTGCGGCTCCCAGGGACCGGGCAGGTGAGGGGGGGTATTCACCCAGTATGGGAACATACACATAAACGCAATATGGGCAAAAGCATGCAAAAGCCAGGTATCTTCTGGCTCTTTGAAGTAGAAAGCGTCTCATCTGGGAGACTTGGCGCTGCAAATCTTCCAGGGCCACTGCAAAGGCTGCGATCATGGTGGTGATACTTCCCAGCCAGCATTCTTCATCCTTTTCACGCCAACTCCTTGAAGTCTTGGTGAGTGTATATATATATATATATATGTGTGTGTGTCTATGATTGTACATACGGTTGATGTCCCTGGACCCATGACCAAACAGCACTGGGGAATTCGATCTTGTAAGCAACTCACACGCACAAAACATCACTGCTCAACTTCGCTGCGCTGCTCAACTGGTCGGAACCACAGCCCATCCTCCGGTTTGCTTTGCCCGAAGTCGATCCTCGTGGCAATGGAGCTGGGCAAATCTCAGCTCTGCCGAGGATAGCACAAAGGTCTTGTAGCGCCTTGACGCACCAGTGGGCCGGGTATAGAATGGGTATAGATAGCACCATCCCCCAAAGGTGGTGTATCACGAAGTCCATCTTGGGGGTCTGATGATGTGTTCACCGAAGCCCATCAGTGCACCTCGGCCTGAAGACTCGGTGCGCCTCTGAAGACTCCTTGGAGGCCCTGGATACCGATTGAGTTGAGTTCAACATTGAAGATGTAGCATGTATCGAACATGTCGTGAACCCCATGCTGACTCAATATTCTTTCCCCAATCGGTAACGCACCTCTACCCCTGCTGCGAAAACTGTGGTCGTCCTCCACACCAAGGAAAAAGATCTATCTCCAACCCCATCCCCACACCACACCCTTCCCCTAAAAGAACACTTAATTATGGCCCCTACCTTAGACCCCCCCCTATCTCCACATACCTAGGAATAATTAGCAATTATTCCTGGGGCCTTGAACATAGTTTCAGGATAATTATTCCAGATGTGCACCTGATGCAGGAATATTTTCTGTCATTAGAAATATCAACTCGTGGAACAGATCCAAGACAGATCAACACAGGCTCGAAAAGCTTCGATAGTAGCTTCGATTATGTAAATTATTCCAGGGATAGTTGGCATGAAATTATTCCTCCTGAGTCTCAGCATCAAGAGACCCACTTTAGGATTATTTAAATAAATATTCTACCGTCTAATTATTCCACAAAAAATATTCCACTATGTGACATGCCCCCCTGGTATAAATATTTAAGGGAGGGCCCATACTTAATTAACGGTGTCGTGCGGTGTCGTGCTTGAACCCTGTTCATCACATTCCCATCCTGATGGACCCTCCTGACTTCTGAAAAGCATCCCAACCTCTGCCCAAACGAATCCGCGCTTTGGAATGTGCGCGCGCTCCGCGCGCAGAGAGCGCTTGGCTGGGCCGGGCGTCGCTTCGCTCGTCTCCTCGAGCGCCTGGAAGTAGCGCTCCCAGCAGCTCGGAGACGTCGCAGCTGGATCTGAGGGACCCGGTCGACGTCAGCGGACGGGGTGCGTCCTTCCGGGTCCCTCCCGCCCGGACAAGAGAGACACAAATTGAAGTGTTAAGACTTAAGAACCTTTGAAGTGAAATTGGGGACACTCCCACCAACAAAACATCGAATCTGGAACTCTGGATTGGAACATATCAGAATTGATTGATTGGGTCTGCTGTGGTGCGAGATTTAAGGATTGGGGAAACATGGGAAAAGTAAATTCTTGAACCACCCTCATCTGTGGAACTTGGTGATGGATGGGATCTTGGGGTTTGTGGGACCTGCAAATAGGACATGGAGGCAATCTGATATGCGACAGTGTTGACTAAGTTGTTAAACCTCACATCCATGAAATCGGCCCGAACCGCAACGCATGCACGTTATATATTTGAATGGAGTGGAACACTCATGCCCTTGTTCGTTTAGTGTATTTGCATCGATTTGTTTATTTTTACGTTTGTGGGCCTCTGCCATCCTCTGCCCATATATGTATGAAGTATGCCATGAAACACATTGAACTATTGGACCTGCTTTCCAACCGGTGTTATGACACGTATACCGTATACGTAGGACAACGACCCCACCGTCCCATCACCGTCTCAGACATCGAGCTTCGTCCGTCGCCCGACCTGTTCGTCAAACATCGATGCAATTGATATTTCAAGAGCTTCCAGTGGACCTGTGACGCAAAATGACCAACAACATGACCAATTAGAAGAAGAAATCTGGACGGTCGCCGGTGGCCAAGTCAGCTGTAACCAAGTGGATTGTTTATCCAGCTGTTTCATGGAAAATAAACTCAGAATTTATCCATCTGCGCATTGAAGTGACAAGATGGAAAGAACATGAAAGAATTCTATCTGCATCTCCATCTGGATCTCAATCTCTGATGGAAACAACTCAATCCAAGCACTCACGATGCATGCTCCATGCCTCACCTTGGATTTCTCACCCACGGCGCTGCAGCCCAACCGAACACTTCGCCAGTCACTGGCCCATGACCTAGCGAAACAAACCGTAGCGCTTGGGACCCCGTTACGGAACAGAAAAGAACACGTAGCAATACATTCTCTGATCCTTCTATCTGGGGGGGTTCAAAGGGGATCCAGGGACTCTTCCAGGGTCTTTTCCATGTTCTCAAACTGCTGCACAAACATGGTCTGCTTATCCATGTTTTTTGTCAGATTGCTTTGGGTGTTGGATCCGACCAAACTGGTTTGGCCACTGCCCGCCTGAAGTGGCACGCGGGAAGTGGCCCGGTGAATGCCGACATCATGGTGGCAAGTCAAGCATCGACACCACATGTGGAACTAAGCTGCTAAAGCTAGAAACAACCTTTGTAAACCAACCTGTTTGACAACGCATTGGCAACTATGCAGGGCATTCGTCAATTTTGGTTTGAAGATTCAATGCCTATAGAACCAACACTCGTCGATTTGGACAACGCGAGTGTGTCAACACCTATCGCAGGTGCATTTTGTCTGAGGCCGTCAATGTTTGCCCGGCCTTTGCTCTAAGGCCGTACTGTTTGCCCTCAACCAATATAAAACCGTTTCCCTATCCAAATTCAACCACAAAACCAACCAAGTTGCAAAAGACTTGACATTACAACTGCAATCATTCACTTACACTCCCTTGGAAAGCCTTCCACTATGTTGGATCAAGTATCAATGCACCGGGCTTTGGAGTGACTACTCCTTCCAATGTTTCCTTCACCTTGATGATGAACCCTTCTCAGTCTGTTGGTTCTGTTTGTGCCAGAGAAACTGCAAGTCTGTACATGCAACAGGCATACAAACCTGGACTGGACAAACTGGCAGCAAATCTGAGCCTGTATGACACAAATTGCCACCTTCAACCTGCTTCCCCTCCCTTCAAGCATCTCACCGACACACATTGCGGCAACAAGTGTGCGTTGTGGTCATTGGTCCATCCAGGCGCATTGCGGCAGCAAACCAGCAGCACACTAGCAGCAAACCAGCAGCAAACTAGCAACATACCAGCAGCCCAGTAGCACACCAGCAGCAAGCCAGCAAGTAGTATGTCCCCATCGGACCAAACTCTCGACGGGAGGGCTACTTTCAGTTGAAACCCAGTTGCCAGAATCGCAGGTCTGATCATTCACTTGGGCACGTCCTGCTCTGCAATGCTGCAGCTCTGCAAGATCAAAATCACATGTCCCATTTCAAGCAACTTCAACACAAGGGGTGCTTTATTTGACATCCCCTTAGGCTCAGGGAACGCTTTGTGCACACACCTCTGCAACTTCTGGTATGTTTGCACATTTGCTTCCATTCAATTCCGCCAACCCTTTGCCAGAATCCACCACCTATAGAACACTTCTGACTAGCTTGAGCCCTATCGCAAGATACCAACAAACAATTCACACGTATGTCTTGCAGCAAGACGTGAATCTGCAGCAACCTCCCAGCACGATTGCCACGGTGTTTTCTCATTCTGTGGCCGGCGCGGTCGCTCGATGTCGGGACAAAGCTGCGGGTGCCCGGCTCAAGGGCAGCTCGAGGCCTGGTGCGACGGGCCGCACAAAGGGCTGATAAGACCATCACAAGGGCTGTTGTCATGCAGCTGGGAATATGTATCAACTATATATATATATACAACTTATGTACGCATATATCAATATTTGTCATGCTATGCCGCCCTCCCATCTACCTCTTTTTTTGTGTTGAAGTAACACTAGTTGAAACAGAAACATTGCATATTGCTGCATGTGAGAACGTAGAGGCTTTATGTTTCAGATTAAGGGTTCCTTTAAAATGTTCTGCATCTGAATCTAGCATGTGTGTCTCGACACTGGAAACATCTGAAGAAACGTGATCCCTTTCTCGGTAGCTCCCGTCCTTTTTCCAAATGCAATAGGTTCAAAAGGTGGTCTTCCGCTCCAAAGGGCATGCGGAAATAAACGGCGACATATTCTCACTGTGGACCATGCAAATACACCCACTCAGAGGGTTAGAATGACCTTTTTAACGGTCCTTTAATGTTGCTCTAAACCGCAGGCCACAAATTTTGCAGGACCCTACTTGCCAGGGCTTGAAGGAATATACAAGGGGACCCGGTCAGTGATCTTGCACAGGCACCTCTAAATTCAGCAATTCAAGGAACCACCAGTGCGAAATGTTCTTTGGACCTCTTTGGTTTGGAGGTATGTGTTGATGCCCAAATTGGGAGAAATGGCTCGGTGGTCCATAGATTTCGATGATGGGATGATTGATGATGCCGTTATCTCTTGATCCTCACGGCACTCTGCAGCTTTTGAGTGATGTACTGTTCGTTTACATCCTTCTTTGGTAAATGCTGGAAAACCTCTGATGCTGCTCAGAGTAGTGCTTGTGCTATCCGGTGGATCTTGCATGATCTTCCCAGGGTTTGCTTAGGGGGTAAACTCAAAAGACTCAACAGCTCATGATGTGCAATAGTTTAGTCTTGGCAACTTGTTGGGGAGTGTGAAGCTTGGTTTGTGCATGTTTGCGGTGCTCCAGTTCTGATGTCGCTGGTCCTGCCGGTGGGGGTTGGCACCTCAAAGGATCCGGGTTGGCTTTCCAGCTTGAGGCTTCCAGGCAGACGCTTTCACACATTTGGGTCATCCAAAAGTCGCCTTTCTGCACCCCACTCCCCGTCTTTCAGGCCCTTGCAACGAGAATCCTGGACAAATGAGGCCCTCTCAGGCCTTTGTTCCATGACATCGACCCTGCCAGCAAATCAACCAAATCTGTGTTTTCCTCCATCTGCAGATCATTTGGCAGGCATTTACCCACCCAAATCCACACCAACCCATCCAACCCACTCTCCATCGCACACTCTACACTGCTCCATTCCGCCCGCTCAAACGCGCGCCGGTGATCGCACCTGGCTCGTGAGGCGGACGACACACCCAAAGCACCAAGGCCACGGTCACGGCGAGGCCCAGGAAACTCATCAAGGCCTCGGGAGCAGTTCTCATGTACATGAGGCGGATCGAGAAGCTGGCGATTTTGGTTGTGATGGTGGGACCTGGGACCCCACCGAACCTGACAGGGATTGGAGGTCGACGGTCTTCTTTCTGACGTTGAAAAGCCATGGGAAAAATTAGTGAATTTGGATCGCACACTGTCTCAAGCGCTCCAAATGTAGATAACAAGGACTGTATACATTATAACTCATTATATAGGGACCTGGTTAAAACAAAACTGGAGCCATTGGGTTTCAGGTATGGTATGGCTGCGTTCGCCACTTCACCGTGTTTTCTGGAATGTTGAGTCCAAGGATCTCAAAATCTCAATCTCACCCCCAAAAAATAGAAAAGTAGATCTCCACTCCACTAATGGTGTATTGGATACCGTTTCACTATCTATTTGGCAACCAGTATCTATCTGTCTATCTATCTATCTATACAAGTTTGGTCAGCTTTCCTTCACGATCTCTAAACTGGTGGACGAGTCTCAAGGTAAATAGCACAGCAGAATTGAAACAACGATTAAATTGACTACGGATAAAATTTATTTCTAAGCAAGACTCGTCAGTGATGAACGTGGAATTTATCTAGATGTAGAATGCTTATGCCACGGCAAAACCTTGTGATGGCCTTGAAGGGTGGCTCAGCATGAGACACCCAACACAGAACAGAGATTACGTTAAATGCTGTTGTGGGACAACCCCAATGAGTGTCGGCAATCATGGCAATCTAATTAAGCATATCATATTATTGACAAGAAAGCTGGCCTCAAGGATACCTGCAGAAGCCAGATTTGCTGTCAAGTCTCCGAATATCGCAACTTGCTCCTAGTACAATCACATTGCATCTATCATTTGCCAAAACATGACATGTGAGAGCTCCAGCGTGTTGGTGGAACTGTGGAACCTGCCAAAAAGCAGTGCAAGTCTCAACATGACATCTGTTCTATCATGCCATGGGCAGCATGTTTGTTGCATTTGACACAACAATTGTCTCACTGACCCAAGCCATAACGAATTCGTTTGTGCACCAACCGTTCAATTTGCACCGACCGTCCCCTCTCGGCTCCTCCAGAGCTCGGGGTTGCCACCGTTGGGCAAACAGCGTCCGGGCAATCGGTCCCACAGACCACTCGCTAAGCAATGAAGCTCCTCACGTCGGGCCGCTCCCCGAACGAACCAACGAACGAAAAAGAGCAGAACGTGGGAAGCTGATTCTCAGTGTTTTGCTGCACTAATGTGGCGCTGACCGTGTCATGGCAAGCTGAAGGCAAAACACTGTCGTGGTGTATGGCAAAAAGTAAGTCCGAGGATGACAGCTCTAAATTGAATGCAAAAAACCGTCTGCTAATGCTTCATACGGTCATTTATTGATCGGTCAACTTAAGAACTAGATTAATCTCAAAGAAATTACAAGGTGTCGCTTTTTGACTAGCAGGGGCTGACATGGAATCCGAAAATGCACTTGTGCGTATCCAAAGTATACATGACATCACACATCTTGCTGAGTACACACATGATGGTCGTATTGAAAGGCAAAAGGAAACAACCTGCGCCTTATCGCCTTGACTCAACTCTGTATATACTACACACCAGGGCCTCCAAGGGATCTATTTGTAGCCCTTAGAGGTTATTAAAGGGGTGTCCATTGACCACCCCTTCTGGGTCCTGGTAGCTTCATGCAAAATGCTTAACTTTCTACCACCCATCAAATCTCGGCCAAGAGTCTGAGGCACCTTCCACGTTGAATCCTCGGATCAGTGACACTCTCTCTGTGGAGCAACTCAGACTGACCCACTTGGGCAACATTGAATGGTGTGCCGAACACCTTCCCTTTGCAGTTGTCGCGCATATACTATATATATACTTATATTAGGACCCCCCCCCCTCCCCGCCCCAAATTACTCCGCCCGCCCGCTCGCGTCCAGCAAAGGCTCCATCCGCACATCGCAGCTGCAGGCTACGGTTGAAGTCCCTGGAACCCCACCAGGTGCCCCACACATCGCTACACGCCGAGCAGGTGACCACCGTGCAGCCTCCATAGTGCCCGACGGCCTCGGGCAAGGGGATTCATGGAGCCTTGCAGTGAACTGGAGTCCTTCGGTGGTTCCTTTTGTGGCCTTCTTCGGTTGTCTTCATCTTCATTGGGTTTTATTCATTTTGTTGGTTTGATTTGAGTTGATTTTCTTGTCGTTGCTTTCCGGAGCTGCGGATGATCAGTTTGAGGTTGTCTGAGGGATCCTCCTCAACAAACCGGAACGAACACATTCATGAACAAAAGCTGATGCTGATGACTACCACTTACAGCAATGTTGGTAACGGCAGTTCATGACAATCTGTCATATGGTTTGGCTCTTCTTTGCTAGTTGCGAATTGGACAGAGTCTTGTTGGAAAGCTGTTCAGCCTTAGACCTCGTTGTCGAAGCAATCCAAAGCCACATTTGGCTATTCCATAATAACACTATATAATTTATGTTCACCAAATCCAAAGAATGCCATGCCATGACCAACACGGCAGTCTCATTGGTGAGCATGGCTATCATCCTGTGCCACTTCCTGTGCCTTTTCTTGTTTCAGACCATTCTATGATATTCTATGGATTTCAGCTTTCTGTCATTTTCCGCCCTTGGCAGCGGTTGAAGCCTGATCGTTTTCTATCCACCAGGCCACCAAACACCAGGTCCTCCGACGCGAGGACCAAGGTGACCCTCTTCCGCACCCGGTCCGACCGCGCCACATGCGGCCAGGGATCCGTCCAAGCATCCCAGCCCACGCACTTCACGTGCCAGGTCTCTTCCGATTGGTTCAAGGGTTGCCAGCCAAGGGCGCAGCCGACCTGCAGACTTGGGGGTAGAAAGGTGGAGAAACGTTGGGTTGAAGCGGTTTGTGGCGTTTTAGTATGAGATCATTGCAATGGATCGATATCCAAAAGTACGAGGAAACCCAAGTAGCATGAGCCACTGTGAACGATCACATTGAGAAAGGAAATCCTGCAGCAGTTGGGCTTAGAAAGCTATGAATCATGATTCCCTTGCACGGACGCTCTTCTAGCCCTTCCTTTTCGATTTTTCCGAACTGACGCCAGAAGTTTCGGAAGCTGTTGATTTCGGATAAGGCCACTGGTGAAGCCTACCATAAACTGCACCTCTTGTACAGTGCAATCTAACTTCTCGGCTTTTCAACACAAATCCTCAGCTTGTCGGCATTGTCAAGGTTCATAAGGATGTCATCTCTGCGTTGTTGCCCATTCACTTGAACAATGATGTGACCTGGATAGATCCGAAACAGCTCACCTTTGTGACGGTTGTACTGTCTCGTGATAGGGCTCCAGGGTGCAATCCACTCAATTTGCAAGGTCCTCAAGTTCAGATCCAAACCTAGAGTTCTGGTGCCCCTGATCCAGCTCCTTTCCCTGGTCACCGAGAAACAAAGTCTACTGGGTGCCTCCTTGAAAAAGCCTGACCTCTTGCGACGACAAGTCTTCGAGGTAGAAGTAGACATCATAGAAACTGAGGCTAACTGCCTGCATGTCAACCGTCCATGTGCGGGACAACATGAGCGGATCCTGGATCCTCCAGTAAGACCCCCAGCCCTCCAAATAGTTCAAGCCACCAACCAGCACTGTTCCAGCTTGCTGCTGCATTCTGAGATCATTTTGAACATCCGCAGCTGTGAGCACAGCATCTGGATTTTGATCAAACAAGTTTTCAAAGCGGCGCCAAGCTGACACATCCAGTGAAAAGGTTGCCAAAATGTGTCTTCCTCTGGGCATTGAAACTTCACAGGCAGCCTCGTTGGCTGAAATGGGGCTGAAATGGAGATTCCGCGACCGGCAAGCTTGGTCGAGTACTGTAGGGATGTCAACATGGTCTGTACCCCATTCTGTCAGCAACTCATTGACAATGTCTTCGTGATGCTCCACTTCGCGGCAGAAAATCCGGGCCTGAGTTTTTCGGATTGCTGTTGCAATTGCGTGAGCATAGGAGAAGGGCCTTGCCCTCTCATCAAACACATCGTCCAGTCTGGCTGCTTTACAAATCACCAGCATCATGTCTAGGACATCGGAGTTGTGGAGCTCCCAACACATGTCATCACTGGCTTCCATACCGACTCCGTTGACTGAGTGTATCTGGTAACCTGGCTGGATCTTTTCGTAAGGATGTTGACGATTCCACGTAGCCACCGCGCAATTTCGCCTTCGCACTCGTTCAATGCGAAAAGTTTCGAAATCAATTGACCAACCAAGAGAGGAAATCGGATTCCTGACTGATCTCTGTGGGGAATCCAGCCGAACCTTTAGAACTGGTGGTGCCAGTCGATAAGCGTTGATCTCGCACTGGTTCAAATCGCACAGTCTGAAGCACACATCATAGTATTTGAAATTAAGAGCATCCCTTGCTACCCGGAAGTAGCCATCATCACCAAACCCTTCGCCCCAGGAGTTCTTTACTAACCACGCATCCTGCGTCTGGCCTGTGATCACAACGGCATGTCCTTCTACTTTGCTGTCTTCAAAACCAGCATCACTTGATAGGTCAGAGGCTTGTAGCACTCTTGAAGGGTCAAACAAAAAGAATGCCGTGAACGCATCCCACATACTTTCAGTCAAATCAAAGCGTGCGAGCACAACTCTCCCTGATGCCTGTAGCAAGCTTTCTGCAGTTTCTTGGCCAATAGCTTCATAATACAAATTTTTCTGTGGGCAGAACTGGCTCAACACATCATTGATAGGTGCTCCATCACAACCAAACCTGTCGGTGATCTGTCTAACGAGGCTCTCATGGCGTTCCACTGCTCGCCCAAAAATGCGCATCTGGGCACTTCGAATTGCAGTAGCTGCGGCAAAAGCGTAGCATGTGCCTGTTTCCTGGTTAGGTCCCTGCGGGCCATTGTCCTGGTCATGAATTCTTGGAGAGAGATCTGTGGCGACTGACATGTTCGCATCATCCTGCACCACCTTGGGCCTCCACACGCGGTTCCGTGGGCGGCTATTCCATCTTGCCCTCATTCACGGTTGGCTATATACCCTGGGCCCTAGGCCCTAAGCAAAAGCTTAAAAATTGCTTAAAAGCTTGAGCTTCGAGCCACGTGCTGCTGGAAGATCGTCGTTCTACATCCGTCTCATTGGCTCCAGCTCTTTTGGTGCAGCACTAATTCCAATCGATCCAATGGACCAGTCACTACCATCGAACCAATCACCATCACCGGCCATCGAACCCTTCTCACCATCGAATCCAAGCTGTGGTGTCGGCCTCCAGGTGCGAGCCAGCCTTGAAGGGTCCCTGAAGATCCTTCATTTCCCGTACCTTGCTGCGGTCTGAGCTTGCTTTAGTGCTTTTCTGGGATGTGCGCGGCAGAATATGTCAGTGCCATAAAAGGACATACATGGGGCAACTCTCGTGCCATTGTTCTAGATCCCCCTTCTTTGCCACTGCAAGGCGTGCCTAAGGGCTGGCATTATCTCCTTTCACTGTTAATGTGGGGAACCCAGTAGTGTCAAAGACATCGACCCATGGATTGACTTGTGCAAGTGGCAAGTGTCTGCCCTGAACGTCCTGGGAACCTAAGTGTGTATATCATCGAAGGCACGGAGCTACGTCATGCTACGTCGTGACTCTCCACCGGGTGTGGATGTTCTCCGTCACTCGTGGAAGTTCTTCTTGAGAACCGTTTTTTCTCTTCAGAAGACTTTTCTGAACCGTTCGAAAGTGCTTCAAAGCCCTTGTGTTTTCGGCCCAAAAGGACAACGCTCCCTCTGAGGGTCAAGCTCCTTCTGGTAGCTTGTGACACAAGGGCTGGTGGTCCTCATCCTCATCCTCCTCACCTGGAAGATGAAAGCAAAGCTTCAAAGTTGGGTCGGGCCCCTGACTGTGGACGGCAAGTACGTGCCGTGCAACCACAACATGGAAAAAAGTGAATCTCTGGATGCAACAACACTTTTAAATTTCGAAAAAATACCAGGCTTTCTTTCAGTCACTTCCAGTTGCGGGTCAGTGCATCTGGTAAATCAATGAACTTACCACCAAAACAAACTTGCACCTGCGTTTTTAACATCCCTTCCATGATCCGCGGGTTGGTTTGGAACGTCGACCCTCCCCAAACACTCCAGGTGTCCTGCTCTACTTCATTCTTTCCAATGGGATCCATTGGATGAGCATCATGATCGGCATCTTGAGGTCAGTTTGCGAGGAAGACTTGCGACTCGTTGCCACCAAAAACATCCAAAAACAAATTTCCTCTTGGAACTCACCAGCGGCTAACACCAAGAGACTGCCCAACGTTCCAACGCCGCCTTTGCGGCTTTGGTTCTCTTCAGGTCTTTTCTCTGATCCGCCTGGGCGAATATTGGCACATCAATTTCAAAGATCAAATTCCAAGTCCACTCTAAACAGAACATGACCTCCGAGAAGGAACAACTCTGCTTGTTGTGCCTGGATATACCTGCAATCTGACCAAATGACACGCATTTTGAAAAAAAAACAGTCATAGCCGACCAATGCAAACTCTAGAATCTAGAATGTCTAGGTCACCAGGCACTGAGGCAAACACCTTCACCATCATAAAGTTTGACCAAGTCAGTGGCAAAGACAAAAAAAAACACCCGGGCGTGTAGCTGGGTGCTATAGATAGAATAGGGAGACCCCTGCAACCCAAGGCACCAGTGACTTGAGTGTATTTGTCCTTTTACCAGTAGCTCTGGCTCAGGGTCCCTATGCTACTGCTACGGTGCATCCAAATCCAACCCGACACCTCTCAGCCGCCCAACCAGTCGGAACCGCTGGCGCCGGTGGCTTCGTCGATGCCTGCGAGCCAGAGAGGGGGCAGGAACAAAGCACCGACCTACAGAGAGGCCCCACAAATCGATAGAAGCCTTTTTAAGGATAGATATGCCCAGCAAATTTCAGATTGCTGGGTTCTTGTAAACTTAGTTCAGTCACATGAAGATGATTGATGAATCGTGTGCCTTCTCTCCCACAAATTTGATGTGTCCATAGTATTTGCGTTCCTCAGCTCATCCTTTTTTACTTTTATTACTATTCTTTATTCTTCCTTGTTGTGGCAAATGTTGTTCATTACTTTCCAACTTACTTCTCCTACTGTTGTCCCCCCCAGCATCAAACTAGTACCTGCAATGCAGAAAGGGTCAGGACTGCAACAGCGTGTGACATAGGCCCATCATGTACGCACCGAGGCTGGCTGTTGGGTCATACTGTCGCACGAATGTCACCTGTTTCTAACAAGTATCGTCTTCCAGAAAACCTTGATCATGCTCCGGTTGGTGGACCCAAACCACCAAACCAATACGAGTTGTGGGTTGTGGGGTTGATAGTAACACAACACCCTGAACTTGTAAAGCGAAATCATCTGCGGCCTACCACCTGAAAGAAAGTGTCTTCCACAGTGGATTGTGGTGGTAGGTATAATTCCTTATAATAGTAAACCGCATGGGGGATTCCCATTCAACTCAACCGACTCGCCTTCAGAAGCTCCTGGGCCTCTTCCGCGCTGCGTGGGCACTCGGAGCTGCAGTGGGCACCGGTGGAGTCGGGACACCGACCGGTGGAGTTCCGGCCACGGACGTGCCGAAGGGTGCGTTGAACGGTGACGGCCAGGAACGTGGACTGGCTAATGGGAGTGGCCGCCTCCATGTCGACTGGGAGAAGTATCTAAGACTCTGTCATACAGACCAGGTCCTTTGTCAAGTGCAACCAGGTCTCTGACTCCTTGACTCCAAGTATTGCAGCAGTTCAGATCAAGGCTGCCAGGCAACTAAATTTGATGTAAACTAAGAGTGGCTAATCATATGAAGTTGGAAGTTGTCTAGACACAGGGTCTTTGGGTTTTGAACAGGATGTTGTTCAATCGGGACCGCAGCCGTAGCCATGAAAGAATGGCAAGAGTTCCTGGAACAGCCGGTGTCTAGAACCAAACTTAGTTCTATTTTTATTTTTTGCACAGTCCAGGATTTTTATCCCAAACTAAACCCTTAATATCCAAAGCCCTCATGGTATCAGGACGTGTGGAGGTGGATTCATCAGAATCGGAGAACCAGTCTGCAAGCTCCTATGATGAGTATATGCAGGAGTACTCCTATGACTCTGAGGAGTCCGACGATTCTGCATCCTTAGAGATGAATCTCAAACCTCTTCTCCTTGCAAAGAAGAAACAGCACCAGCAGGGATTTATGTATGTTTTTGATTTCCCTGGCTTTCCCCAAAATTGGAAACAGCACCAAATGGGATTAGTATGTTTTAACCTTCCTGGATGTTTCCCTAGAATTTACTTTCCCTGAGTGTTTCCGAAGTGGGACAGCGGCATCCCTGGTGTTACCACACTCCAATGTGCAACTTTTTCAGTCCATGCGAAATGAACTCAGGTCCGACCAGCACAGGCAAAAGGTGGAGATGACACCTGAGCAAAAGAGGTATTTGGATGGCAAAGAATGGGGCCACGAGCTGCTTCGCAAAGCAGGAGTGGGATAAACTGCCCCCCAAAGGGTTTTCATGGGTTTTCACTACTGGGTCATCCAACAAAGATTAGGAACTCATCCCATACCTCCCCTCCCCTGAGGTATGGTCAATTTCTTTGAGAAGATGCATCCTGTCTTTTTGCAGTCAGATTGCAGCGGTGCTGAAGGTGCATTCTATGGATTACTCAGCATACAGCCTACAAAATCCTTCCTGATGTCTTCGCATCTTGGCTTGAAACGGCTTTATGACCCTGTCAAGAGGTTTATGACCCTGTCTTGAAACCCTGGAAGGTGTGACCGTGCTGTTGGCCCTTTGAAATTCATAATTAAGAATCTGTCGCCGCGAAGGACGCTTTGCTTGAACATTACTGGACAGCGTTTTGAGATACTATATCTTTTTGCTGCATTGAATTGACATTCAATGCCTTCTGAACACAAACAAGGATCTTCACCTCAATGGAGGAAAGGGACACTAGCGCAGTTGCCAAACACAAAAACGCCTATGCATGTGGCTTCAGCTGCAAGCCGTTCCTTGCTCACCTTCAGGGCCCACTGTGCATCTGTTGTGTGAGTTTGAAATGGCCCTGTTTAAGTTTAAGGTTCATCTAATTTGACAAAAACCCATTCAACTCAGGTTCAGTCAGCTTCACCACCAAAGTCGGTATTTGCAGGAGAGAGAAGCAAGAGTATTCTTTTCCTGCTTGGCAGAGATAGCTCGATCATCTCCCCTCATATGCCTATTGGAGAATGTCATTGGTTTGATGAAGGTCTGGGACCAGGCAATGTATTTGTTTGATATGTTTTGCTTTGGCATGGTTGTGGAACATCATCATTCTTTCTAGCATCTGTGCAGGCAGACAGGGCCTTCCAGAAACTGAAGAAGTTTGGCTACTTGTATGGGAAGGCAACTTGCAATATGAATTTTTCAGGGGGGGCAATGCTTCCAACATATTCCAAACAGGTCATTGTGGACCCCCCTGGCGCTGGGAGATGCTGCAAAGCGTCGCCGCATCTATATCCTGGTCATCCATCACTCGATCCTGAGGCAAGACATTGACTCCAATGACAAGCTGGAGTCTGTTCTGCAAAAGACTATAAATACAATGAAAACGGTTGGCCCACCACCAGATCCGTTTCCTGGCATACACAACTAACAAATTCAAAGACATGGCAAAATTGTTGTTGTTGATTCTGCTTACCCAACCAAGGCAGCGTTTGATGTTCCCTGACAACCATGAGGAAGTTCAACGGGATATGGCAAATAGGCGCTCCAGGCCTAAAAAAGAAGATGACATTGGCATCTATCTCCTCCAGAAGTTACTTGCCAGAAGCAATGATTGAAGGAAGATTTTGCAACTAGATCTACCATATTGCAACCAAGGCCAAAGAAGAACAGGCCTCGATGGCCACACAAACATTGGGAGTTCATGAAGGTGTTGGAGGCCCATCTCCTGTAGACACGTTTGCTTCCCACATCCGAGTCAGGATCCAACCTGCCTCCCTGTCCAGGTAGATCCAAAGGCAGTTGTCCAGTACATCAAGGACCACAAGGGTGAGTTGGAGCACATCTCCAATCCTCGGCAGCAGCATGCAACGTGGCATTCCTTTTGGTTTTGCTCAGAAGCTGGGACTTTCAATTGTTGCTGGCCCAAACCCAAAGCCAAGGCAATCGCCATTATGAAGCTTGCAAACATGAAAGGATTTGTGAACCTGAGCCAATCTGTTGAGAGAATGGGGCTGACTAAGCATATCCCATGCATCACTCCATGTGGCGAGTTCTACCACCTGGGGATTGGCCGGTACCTGCTAGGCCTGGCAGGCTGATTTTGCAAGCATATTTGTGAATATTTGTGGATGTTTTTGAATGTCATCGTGACAGTGACATGCCCCCTGAAGATATTGAGAAAATGCTCTTCCAAATGTTTCCCATGAGCGCCATCGATGTCAGCCATCTAAGCAAGCGTGCATCTTTGTCAGCAACCATGCATTATATGGTAAGTTGTCTTGATACTTGTTGGAACTCAGAACCCAGGAACTGGAAGATTTGGCTGGCAATGCTATGAATATCCGAGCAGCAGCAGCTGGATGGATAGCCGGGTTCAGCGCTGTAGATATCAATGCCTGGAACAGGCAAAGCATCACCCGGGAAGACCAGTTCCCATTGAACCAAGAGGGATGGTGAGCGACAGAGCGGTTGAAAACATAGTCTGTGGTGGCCTTAAAATTAGTTCTATCATTGTGTTTGGTTTCATTGGCAAGTTTTGGTGCAACTGGCTGTCAACAATGGTTCAACCCAGGGGTCCAGCAATGGCAATTTAGTTAATTCATTCTGTAGTTCCACTTATTGTGTGAAGGCAGGCACTTCAACATGAGGCAACATGAGGCAACAACTCCTCAGTTTTGTTGAACTCACCCATGGCATTGCAGCGGTTCAGTGCCTCCTCGTCCAACAGTAGTGGCTCCAGCAGTGATTCCAGCTCTTCATCCAGCACAGTGGAGCCACTGCCAAAGAAGGCCAAGCCTGAGGTGGATAACGTCCGGAATCTGTCATGGAATCAGCTGCAATCTTTGGAGGTGGATGAGCAAAGAACTTCGTCCAACATTAGACTAGGGTTTGGACACTGTTTTTCAACATTATTTTTACATTATATATATATATATTCCTTCCACTAGTCCTTCCATGTATTTTTGCTGGCTTGGACCTTGTTTCTCAACGCCAAAACTCAGGCATTGCGGGCAATGACAACACATACCAGAAGAATGGAAAGTCCACTGAGCGAGTTGAGATGGCACTGCAAAAAAACATGTTGCAAAAGGCAGTGCAAACGGGCTCTCAGTTTGAAAGTGGTGATGACCCTGGTTGTCACATTCTGGTCATTGGCCAAGGGCTCACAGGACTCCATGCCACTTGGCATTTCTGCTTCATTTCCACTTGTTTTATGCTTTTGGACAACTCCTTTGGCTGCCAAATTAGGCTGTGGAGCTTGCAAAATCCTTCAACCCTGATGGGGGATAGCAACAATGAAGATGGAGGGGATGAATCTGACTCTGATTACGATAGCTGCTCCTCTGGGTCTGAAAAGAGCTCCTCCTCCAGAAGGAAGAGATCTTCATGGTTCATTCAAGGCAACTTGTTCTTAATGGTGATTTGTAGCCCTTGCCATTCTCCAGCACTTTGCCCGGCCTCAGGCATTCCAGTATGCCGGCAAGCTTGGCTGGATGTCCTTGGTGTTGGGAGGGAACGTCTGCTGAGATGCAAGAATAATTTTCGTGGTACAGACCATCGAGGACTTGGAGACTTGGCATTTTCAACCGTTGGTTGGTTGGTTCTTTTTTTCAAAGCTTCAACAATGACACTATACTTAGTCTGGTGCAAATTGAATTAGTATATAAGGACATCAGTCACACAGTGCACCTGCAGCTGCATCTGTCCTGGCCTTCTTGCAAAAAACCTATTTTGGGATAGCCGAAGATCTGCCCCATGAGCCAGGAACCTAGCTTCTCCCACAATCTCCCACACAGCACATAATGTGTTTGAAGAGTTTGTGAACATCAATGACCATAGATTATTGTCTTAACCTGAGGATGCATTTCAACCCCAGAGAGCAATGGGCCTCTACAGAAGAGGGTCGCCAAAAACTCCTTGACAGTTTGATGACAAATTCCTTTGAGATGGATCTTGGTGTTGGAAACCATGATCCAGAAACTCTACCAAGAAGGTATTTACCACCAGGGACTTATTCAGACCTATACCGCCTATACCAGGCTGAATGCTTTGCACAGGAACAACCAACAGCTTCAGCGTCAACATTTTTTCCGGGTCCTGCAATCCTCTGGGTGCCGCAAGAAGATCAAGTTCCGTGGAGAATCAACACATGCACAATGCTCAACCTGTCACAAGCTGAAAAGTGGTATCCACAATGCCCGAGATCTGAATGAACATGCCAAATCCTGTGACAAATATATGAGACATTTGAGCGGTGTCTTTGCAGATCGGCAAGTGTACGCTCAGCTGAAGAACAGGGCCAAGGTCCAGGGTGACCTCTTGACATGCATCATCGATTCTATGGACAAATCAAAATTCCGGCTTCCACGATTTGCAGCAGGAAGAACACCAAAGAACCTAGAGACCAAGAAAAGACCTGAGTTGGAATTCACAGCGTGCTTGATGCACGGTCATGGTGTCTATGTATATGTCACCGATGCCGAACAAAGTACTGGTGCAAATTGGAGCTTGGAGGTGTTATCATTGAGCCTGGACAAGACTTTTACAAAGTGCCAACAAAATCATCAACCTTGGCCCAATCATTTGCGAATATTCACTGACAACACCCCCAAAGTACCTTGGCACAATCCCTGCAGCTGCAGCACTTAGCGGAAACATTCCTTGAAGAAGAGTTTGAAGGAAAACTTAAGGAAAACACAAAATGTTCAGATTGAGTGTACCTGTTTGCTTGGCTTCATGGATGCCAGTGCTTAGGAATACCGGAATGGGTTCTTGGGGCGCTACTGTTGCCATTTGGTAACCACTCGCCAATTTGCCACAGTTGGACATGAGCATTTGTGTGTGTGGGGCATACACATGCTGATGTCGGTTTGCAGCTCAGAACAACTCTCACAAATGTATCTATGTCACATATCATGTTATGTTTATCATCACACATCTAAGACGCATTTTTTTGGTCTCATTGCCAAGCTTATTCGACAAGCAGATGAGTCCATGTGACTCAACTGAAAAGATTGGTCACGCGTATGGAGTCTATGCAGTTGTTACTTGCATCATGTTGCCTAAAGTGGTTTCAAGAAGTCTAACTTAGGCAAACCCCTTCTGACATTATCTCGTGCCTCACTTATAAAGCTGAGTGTCATCATTGCATTTGCATTGCAGTCCCTGCTTCAGCCATAATCTGGATGCCTTGGCTCAGGTGGCTGAAGCGAAGGCTGGAAAGTGGCCTTGCTCGATCTGGCTTGGAGTTCCATGCAGAGTACATCACCAGCATCCGGAATTGGACAGACTCCATGGCAAAGTTTTCAACTCTCTCAGGGGCTTACCGCAAAAGAAAGCTGAACACTGACTTCAAGGAGATTCCACATAGCTTTGTCTTTGCTCGGCGGGACTGCAGCTTGGATCATAAGTTTCAGCTTAGCTAGCTGTCTCCACCCCAAGGTTCCATAACTGAACACTAGACTGCCAAGGCATGCCGCGACACCTACTTGCAGAAGTTGGAAACCGGATTCCTCCAAGGTTTGGTGGAGAAAGCCCTAATGATGTGTTCTTGATGGTAAAGGCCTTCATCTCTGATGTCACACTGTCCCAGTCCATTCTGGTGGTTTGGCCTGGGACCATGGCAAATGAAAGTATGGATGCACTACGTCGCATTGCTTCCAACCAAGTCCCAGGCAATGGGGGGGTAACCAAATCAAATTGTTTCCATGTCATGTTTACTTACTTTCAATGCAGGGTTAAACATCACTAGGCGTGGCTGTTTATATGGATGATGAGCGAAAGGAGGTGCTGATTGAACTGGCAGACTACATTGAGACCCACTACAACCAGTACAGCCGGGGTGTTGCTTATCTTCGTTCTTTGGCAGGGCAAATGGCCCTGCCCCGTCAACCTCCAAAAAGGATAGAGTTTTTGCTTTTGAATGTGGTGGGAATTCAAAGAGGTGCTGTGATTCTTGGAACCCCTGAGATTCACACCATCCACACCATGAGGGTGACCTTTCATCGGTTCCATTGATCAATGGGGCTCAGCAAAAAAAGGTGTGTGCCTACTTACTATTGTGTCAACCAATAGATTCCAACTTAATCATTTCCAATTATTCTGATCTGATACTGTTGAGTTTTACTTTCATTGAACTCTTCTCGACTGTCCTGCCAGCCAAAGACGTGGATCCCTTGTGCCAAAGCCACCTGATAGTCTTCCATTGCTATCCTCAGCCATGGACGGGGAGAGTGTGAAGAAGGAGGAAAAGAAGGATGAAACGATGGGTGCATTGAAGGATACTCCCAAAATGGCTGATAAAGTGGCCCCTCTACTCATTTAAACAGGTCTGTGTCTGTGTTCAATTTGATTCTGAACCAGTTGTGTTTCATCTTATGGTATGCGTATTGAACCTAGGCGCCTGACCCTGACGCTGATACCTCCCTCAAGGCTGTATTGACGGCAAGAATGGAAGAGGTGCAGGGTGGTTGTTTGAATCAGGGAAACTGCATGATTGACATTGTATGGTTTGTATGTTCTCCCAACTTACCCTGCAGATCACCAGTTCCCAGAACATTGGAAATTGGTTGTGGACAAAGTATGGGAGCGATGATGGCAAAGTTACCTTGCATGATGCTACTTGATTGGCACATTAACATGTCTGGTTTCAATTCCACCAACCTTGCCTAAGCTATCATCCCCTAAGCTTCCCTTCCAAGCTGCTTGAGGTCATGCAGAAAATCTTTGAGATGCCCTGCATTGCAAAGCATGTGGAGCCGCAAGCACCGGTGGTGCATGTTCCAATGACTTCCATGAAGGGGATGTATGTGGATTTGTGGAACCTCTCCTTTGCTGAGAATGCCAAATATGGTTTGGTGGGACGTTGGCCAGCAAACCATGCCTACAAAGCCCACTTTGGTTCATTGTTGGACTCTGGGTTTGAATCCCACCGGGAGAGCCTGGAGATCAAATTTGATTTTACCACTGTGGAGACTGACAAGACGATCTATACCATCAAGCCGTATTCAATAGGCTATGTGGATGGCCAAAACAAGGCCATCATCATGATCAGCATCATGGCCCTGCTGGCTGACTTGGATCCATGCCAGTGTGCTTGGCACACTTTTGACCCATCTATATAGTGTTATTCCCTTGTTGTTGTGGCAAAATGGTTTATTAAAAATTGACCAGAAAAATGGACCAACTCAGGGCATAGATGCTTTGCAAGATGCTTTGCAAGAGGATGAGCCCTTTGCCAAATCAATTGCTAGCTTTCGCTTCATCAAGTGCAACTACCGCAAGCACAACAAACCTGAAGAGTTCCTGTATGAAACCTTGAGTCAGGGACTTGGTTTTCATAGGTTGTATGTAAGCTGAAGTTAAGATTGAAAATAACAAAACACACCTGTCACCTTCTCCATCCTGCAGGCCTGGCAAACCGGACAGCTGAGAAGACACGGCCTTCTGCCTTGGACATGATGCTTCTCTTCCAAGAGAGCGTGCGACTCAAGCAGGTGGCTCCGGGAGCAAAGAAAGGTGCCCTACGTGAGCTGCTCTATGGTGCTATCGCAGACTACAACAAGTCTGTTTCCAACCATCGGGTTCCTCGAACTCTGTTAGTCTGTCAAAGCTGTTAGTTGGGTCACAGCCAACCACAACAAATCTGTTTGTTTCTCAACTGGACCAAGGGCTG